>JAFBJS010002904.1:82000-155889 GCA_016785265.1 Paraplagusia blochii
CCAGTTTTTAACTAAATGTTAAGAGTGTTCAGTGATTCAGAAGATGGTTTAAAACTAAGTTGAACAAATGCAGTGTGTGGAATGATTTTTTATAGTCATTTTTAGTGCCGTTTTTCTTAGCTGAAGATCATCTGTTACTTTTAATCATTTCTCAGATACAATTTTCCTAAACTTTTTAAAGACAGTACAGAATACCAACACAAACCCAAAGACACAGGGGTATTTAACACCCACTATTGTCCCACAAATTATTGCCACTTCCCCAGTCTGACAGTGACAAACAGTGGAGTCGCCTCTGAACGGCGCATCAGAGAAACACGACTTCAGTCAAGCCAACAAAGCAGCTCACTTTTCAAACCTGTTCTGGCGGAGACTAAAAATAACTGCATCTTTACGCACAATTACATGGACATGCACACAAACAAGCACAAATATCAAGATTATTACTTAGAGTTGGGCATTTTTAGTGTGTGCTGTACAGTAGAAATATTCACTGTCTGGTTTTCTAATCACATATAAAGTTCAGATTCATTGCTCCTCACTTTCCTGATGTCTATATCAAAGCATAAACCTTCTCTTTTTTTTTTTTTTGTGCTTTTAAAAATATCTTCCTTTCCTCCTCCATATGCCTGAGGTTGTTTAACCTGTCGTCCCCCTTCATTGCTCCTTCTATTTTGTTATAGTAGCTGAGGGGGGAGGTTTGAGTGGCAGCTGGAGGAACCGGACACCCAGGCTCAGCAGTGGCCAGCTCTGCCCCGTCTCCATACCCCCCGGCGCAGTAATAGGGGGTCCTGCAGTGCCTGGACCTTTCCTCCGGAGCCGGGCAATCACGGCCACCCCCCATCGCTTGCTACACCAGATAGCAGGCTCTTCGCCTGGGGAAGCACGAGTGGGAAGCAGCCTGCTGTGGATGTCAGTGACCGGTAAAAGGCAGAGTGGTGGGGAGGGAGAGAAATGATGAAAACACGCTCCATCAAAGATGGAGAGAAACGCCACAAATGAAGCAGCTCCAGATGTTGTTTATGATGAATGATGTGGGCGAGTGTGTGGTCAAAAGACCATCATTATTATTATTATTATTATTATTATTATTATGGCGAACATACAGTATGCTTTATTATTTTGGAAAAAAAATGCACTTCAACAATATTTGTAATTTTTTAAATTAAATTTTACACAAACTTAATAAAAATCTTTAAATTATATATTTTATATACAATTAATTTTACCATTTTTATTTTCATTATTTTTCTAACCCTTGCATTTCTTAGAATTTTCAAGCTTTGGCAATTGTACGTACTTGATTTCTTAAAATAATAATAATCAAATAAGATAAATTAACTTTGACATCATTACAGAAGAAATCACTGCAATTAATTAAAATTGTAACAGTGTTTCCACAGGATTACACAGGCAGAGAGTCTTTGAAATGTCTCAGAACAGAACAACCTCAAGTGTCATGTGACAAAGTAAACTAACATTTTCCAGTGTCTCATCTACTGAGAGCGTTTCAATCGCAGTTACGGGCGACACGTGAACTGGGCAATTCTCACATCCCTGCGCAACTTTTTAGAATCGTTCATTAAAAGTGACGACCACAAACACGAACAAAGACGAACCATCATGCTTCAATTTGCAAAGTGTGCCTTCAATGCCTGCTCGGAAATTAAGGGGACTAAATTATTCTGACAAGTTGCTGGATAACATTTTGTCTCCGTGTCTCTTCTGATGCTTTCTCTCAACACCCAGAAATGTCTCCTTCAACTGGTGGAGGGAAGATGTCAACATGAAGAAGGCGAAAATGTTTTATTCAGGCTCTCAGTGCGGCACATCCAGAGTTTGTCTGGTGCATTATTTGTTTCATAACACGACGCATGTCCTTTCACGGCTCTGAGGCGCAGCACTGTGGGAGGGTAATATTCAGTACTTTGGCTTACATTAACCACACACCAGGCTAAACTTTCCCTCTGCTCTGTCTCAGTGGAGTGAAACTCCAGTTTGGATTTCAGAGTTTCCCCTTTATCTTTCTTACATCAACTTCCATGCTGGCACTAAGTGTTGCCAGATAGCAGGCAAAGTCCTGCGAAGTTCCAGAGAAGTTAAAAGGGAAAAAGAGCAGGGAGGGAGAGAGGCAGAGAGAGAGGACCGTGTCCTGTTTGTGACCGGGACCTTCCCTTCGTTTAGTGGTGCTACACTGCCCCCTGCTGTTCTCCTGCAGAACATGGAGAAGACAGAGCAGAAATGATTCTTTGAAAAAACTATATTAAAATGCATGCATTTGTTTTGACAACATATGAAAAAAAGTGATTGTGATTTTTCTTTTTAATATACATTTTGCTCTGCAAAAACACAGGTGTGGATGGGATGTTTAAGAAGACACAGGAGTGTCTGATTAAACTGACTTGATATTCTCCGTTAGTCATGCCACTGTATTTCAATTCATTTTGCAAATCAGGTGCAGTAAAATGTTAAAAGTCTATCTTTAAAGCCGTCCCTTGCTGTGGGCAAAGACGAGGAAGCACCAGACTTTCAAAAAACTTTTTTTAAAGTTAGACAGGTTCTTTGAAGAGGAGTCAAAGGAGCAATTTAAAGAGACCTGGAGTGGTGTGTACCTCTGACTGCGTCGCCACTCCGTGTCTGTTTATGTTCCTCGAGTGTATCAAGCTGCCAAGTAACCATATGCAAACACACACACACACTTGCGCACACAAAACACACTCCAGTGGTTGCTTCTGTACCTGACTTTGCCTTTTCCCTTTTTTTTATTTCAGCAGGGTGAATTTTTATCTAAATGCAAAGCAGGTGATAGGTGCTCCAGTTTCCTCTAGAAGTAGCTCCCTTGTCTGGGCTCTCCTCCTGATAAGAGTCCTACTTTGCTTGACATAAAAGAGCCTGGTATCATTTCCCCTGCCTCCCCAACAACCCCCAGCTCGCTGCCCTCGCCCTTCCCCTGCCTTCAACAAAGCTGCCTCTATTTGCTCCCAATTCAGGGCCCAATTGCAGATAAAGTTACAGCAAATTTGTTTGGAGGAAGAGCTGCTGAGGCCTGCAGTCCCCCGAGCAATAACAGCCTTGTCTTGCAGGGGCCGCAGGGAGGGCTGGCAGCGGCACGAGAACGGAACCCAACACCGCGCGGCCCCACGACGGCCTCGGCTCAACAGGAGGGGGCGCTCAGGTGAGAGAGCGGGGGAGATCAAGATGAGCAGGGAAGGAATGGACAGGTTGAAGGGAGAGGAGACACAGAGTTTGCAGGTGTGGCCAAGGGAAACTGACACTTAACCCCGAGACAGGGAGACACCGAGACCCACCCAGATAGACGCGCAGACACATGAAGGCCCGCAGACGCAGACACCACCCATCATGCAGGACAGGAGGTAACTCCAGTCCCGTCCATTGTGCCAACGCCTCAGGCGAAGCTGCCACGGTGGCTGATTCACTGTCGGGATGGGTGGGTGACAACAGTGTGGGCGTATGAGAGAGAGAGAAAAGCTGCATGCGAGACTATGTGATATCTCCCTTTCCTCACATTGCACACAAAATACACGCAAGATATACACTCGTCACAGCTGGCACCAAGCGGCGATATGTACATGCAGCCTGGCTGGCATGGTGAAAACTGAGCAGAAGGGAAAGTCAGGACAACTATGTGGAGGAGAAAAAAGAGAAAAAAAAATTGAGAAATTGGAAAATGTGAAAACACAACAGTCGGACGAGAATATTTCCGATGCTCTCTCCTGCCTCTGCGGTATCCGCAGGCACACGTAGGTGATACGAAGGCCACGCATTTGTTAATTTATAGGTGGAATTGGCCACAACTCCACCTCTGCAGCTACGGGAAAGTTAAGAGAAACATCTGTCTCTGAAGACAGCCAGACAGACACACACACGCTCACTCACGCGGGCATGAACATGCAAACAGACACACATGGCTGTAATTGCACACAGCCGTACACCTTGGTGAACGCACCACCTTGGCCAGATGGCCCCCCATAAAAACCCACTTAAAGAGATGAGCGAAGTGATTAAGAGGCCTCTCAAAGAGCGGCAGAAATGAGAGAAGGATGGAGAAATGGACGGTGGGAGGGGGTACCTGCGCAAAGGAGAGACCCTAAATACTCGGATGCTTTTAGCTAAGTGCATACTCCTACCATAGCTGACTCCCAAAAGGGTGTGCATGAGCGTGGACGGGGAGGGCGGGGCGGTGGTGGTGGTGGTGGTGGTGTGCACACCTAAATTTCAGATTTTGTGTAAAGTACAAAACGCTCCGTCCTTGGCCCAGATACATCCTTTATCGTCAACTGAATGGTTGGTATTTAAGTGGGCACAATGAGGATATGAATAGTTGGCACTGTTAAACTGAAATGGATGCAGTGTAAACTATCTTTTTAGAAAGGGTAAAGAGCCATACACAGCAGGGAAAAGAGTGTGTGTGTGTGTGTCTGTAGGCTTGTGCGTTTTACCAAGGCTGAATCTCCTCTCCATTCAATACCAAGATCTGTATTTTTTTTTTTTTGGCTGACCTTGTAATGTGTGGACTCTAACTCATTTCTTTTTTTTTTTTTTTTTAAGTTGTCTCATGCCTGTTATTTTGACCGTATAAAAGTAGGGACATATTTCGGGGAGTGCAACAAAACGTGATTCATAACGCACTTGAGGCAAAAGGGAAACAAAACACAATGCAAACAAGTATTAAACATGAGGTAAATGAGTAACCTGACCCCTGAAAGTAGGGGTAGAGGTAAGATTACTTCGGATCACGTTACCTACGTTTTAATACATTTTAAAATGTGAAAAATTAAGAAATATTCCCCATATGATGACAAACAGATCTGAACAGCAACTGTATCAGTATATCCTTTTTTAACACTTACATTTAGTTGAAAAATCTATGTTTTCTTAGACCAAGGTCCTTTTAAACCTCAAGTTGAGAACTAATCTAACTAATTGACTGCTAACCACATTTTTGCATGGTTTAAGGCAGTGGTCTCACACTCAAATGAGTTGATGACCACTGTCCCCACTGTCATTTTGCCTGAGTGCCGCCTTTGCAGTTAATGGTCAATAAAGAAGCAAAAAATGGTGGAAAAGAAATGTAAAAAAAAAAAAAAAAATCACTTTCCCACTGTGATACAACACTTCAGAGGAGTCTTGCAACACACACATTCCCAGCTAACATTTAACTTTCACATCAAGGTAGGGGCCACAAAATATTGCTCCACGGGCCACAAGTGTGAGACGCCTGTTTTAAGAGTTCATTCTTCTTTACAAATTTCTCAGTGGTTAAGGTTCGTATTCAGACCACTGGTTCTTTTAGGTTCTCAGTATGTGTTCTCTCTGAGATATGATCTAAACTGGTCTGGAAACATCACAATTCCAGCCTCCTCTGTGATTCAGCCTCACATGTCAGGGAACACACACAGACACACACAGACACACACACAGAGGGAAAATGTTAACTGATCAATACTCGGTCTCTTTTGACCCGTATCCTGTGGTCGCACAGTGACCTGCTGTACAAACACAATCTCTCTCCCTTACACACACACACATAACTACACTCCTTCCAGTTGCAGAGGGGAACGCCGGTGTCATACAACCGAACGCTAATGTCTGACGTCTGCTGCGGATACACTTAATGCTCCTGAGCTAAAGGGCGGGGTCAGGGCGGGGCCACCTGTCCTGCAGCTGCTTAAGTCAGGACACTGAAGCAGACAGGATTAAATGCCTGCTCTTGTCATTTTGGTGCAGGAACCCGGTGCCCTGCAGGAGTATGTCTCTCAGTGATAGCTCTGCTGTCCAATTACACTTCACCTTTTAATACCAGACACAGGAGCCAGGGAGCCAGGAAGTGTCGAGTCCACCACAATGAAGAGAGACTTTGTCACTGCTCATGTCTACAACTTATCACACTTTGGTTCGGGCCAAATGCGGTTTTATAATTAAGAATCAAAAGCTTCTTAAAATATGGGGCACGACCCACTTATGGGACATTAAGATTCTCCCTACGGACACTTGTGTGATAAATAACGATATGAATTTCTCCCTTATATTAATGTCCTTGCATGTATTTTGTTCAAGGGAAATAGGAAATTATCTGTCCTGCTAGGATTAAGCGCTTCATAAAGCAGAGACCTTGTGAAAAGTATAAAATGTAGATTCAAAAAGCTATAAACATGTTATACTCAATTTCTTGTTCATGCTAATGCCTGGTACCAGTAAAGTTGCACTCAGTTGGACAGATATAATGGTAATAACTGTATATAACCAACAACTTCAGTTCATACATCAATAGCTATGGCATCGTACTGATAAACAAGTGGCAATATTCAATATTTTCCTGTTCATTGCATTAGTTCAATAACTTTTGGTGGTACCAGGCATTAAAATAAACAGGAAAATGAGCGAAACAAACGTATTATTTTGTTTCCATGATTGTATATATCCCAACATAATGACATCTAATGAATCAATGTTAAATGAAGATTTCAAGAGAAGTATTCATGATTACAAAACTGCTGACACACTTCACTTGGACCTTTGTTCTCTAACTTGCATGGCTTTGTAGTTGGACGATGTGGAAACTCTACAGATTATCTACTTTGTGGAGAGTTTTTTTGAAGAGAGCTCTCACATTTGAGCAAAACACCGAAAAGTAGTTAATTGGGACTTCAGACGTCGTCATCTTCAGCCGTCTCTTAATACCGAGTGTGTCATCGTGGTTGGTGTACAGTGGGAGGGAAAGGCACCTAACTGTGCTTGAGACATGAACAATCTCTTGTGTCAAGTGTGCAATTGAGGGCTCCATCAGCAGCATCCCTGTGTGTGTGTGTGTGTGTGTGTGGTTGTTGACTGATAACAAACCCCAGTTCATCTTGGAGAGGTTTGTACATGATGAAAATGTACACTTTTAATTTGGTAATTCCCTGAAACTTTAAACACCGTGGAAAGGTGCACTGAGGACATTGTGTCTGTAGAGATTTTGAAGGTATTTCAGAGGCAACCAGTAGAAGACTGAGGTGAAAAGATGTCTCAAAAATCTGAAAAAAACTTCACAATCCCAATGAACCATGTGATTTTTTTTTTTTTTGCCATGTTAAAAAATTTAAATTCCTCACAGGAAAAAATATTCACACGTCAATATATAAATATTTCACTGTTGAACTTAAATCACACACCAAAAACCATTAACATGCATCACAGTTGACCACTTTAATAAAGAATATGTGCTAAACTGATTGGTGTCAATCTAAGATCTAATGAACTGGAAGATAATGGTTGCCCAATATTGATTATATTGGGAGTTTTTGAGATACTTATATACTTGTACATTTCTTAATGTTTGTCATTTTACAGAATAAAAAGTGGCTTTAGAGCACAGCTCGGCAAACTATGGCCTGAGGGCCAGATGTGGTACATTTGGCATTTGAATCCGGCCTGCTAAACTTGGCCAAATTCTAATGATAATTAATTATCATTATATATCACCTTTCCCTGCAATTAGTGCATTCTTATAGTAGAAAGCACGACTTTTACATTTGTCACTTATCTTATTTCACACAACCGGCTATCTTTTCCTGACGTGGCCTCTGTATTAAAACAACAACCCACGCCTGCTTTAGAGGGAACTGAGAGTTTGTAAAATAAGTGAAGAAATTGTGTAGTGACACTGTTTTGTGGTTCAACTATATGACGACAAGACCAAAAAGACTTAATGTCTGACAAATTTGCAGATTTGTAGGTGACACTTCTACGTACCACAAAAGCACAGATGCTCCTCTGGGGAGAGTCCCATTCGAAGCAGCTGTTGATGTAGCAGCCAGTGTTGATGAGGAACATGATGCAGCGTCTAACTCTGTTAAAGTTACGCAACAGCAGCTGGGAGAGAGGACAAAGAGGAAGAAGTGAGTGTTTTCACCAAGTTGAGGCTCAAGGTCGGAAAAAAAAAAGAAAAAAGAGAGAGACAGCTTTCACGCGACAAAAAGAAAGACAATGACGTTGGTAAACATGTGAAAAGCATGAGGAAAAAAAAAAAAAAAACCCTGCATGAATAATGGGCTAACCTTTACACATGGAGTGCTTTTAAAGAGTAATCTGAAAAAAAAAGCACATTAAAACAAGAACCGAATGAAGTGAGGTCTCTGCATGATTCAAAAGTTTGCAAGGACGCGGAGTTAAAGGTCTTATCCCTCTTTTATCTCTAGAGGAGAATTCATCACGGTTTAATAAGTAAATGCGCTGCATCTCATAATTAATATCTCAGTTCAAATGACACACTGCCACAAAGTCTCGTCATAAAAGCCTGCTGCGTCTCATTCCGCTGTCACTATCTGAAGCATCGACCCTCGTGTCGCCCGTGCCGCTGCAGGATAACAGCGGCATGGGCGCGACAAGGACACTTTTTGTTTCCTTCTGTGGGAAACCGAGCATAGATGTGGATCGATGTACGGTACAAGACAGCCTGTGTCTCGGAGTCTTCTGTCCCGGTGACAGTGTTAAGTACAATATTAACAATTTTCAACAGGGATTTTTCTTCCCTGAGGCTTCTCCAGGCATTTGGCCAGAGATGAGAAAAAGACAGAAAGAAGTGGCTAACTGTTGTCCTCCAGAAGAGTCGCCAAGCATTCTGGGAATAGCATAATGCTTCCACCCAATCAGGTCACCACCAGGAGAAAGTGCTCCCAAAGGAGAGGCTGTCTCCGCAGATCACTGTTCAGAAATATTCCAGGGCCATTATTTTATTCTGGGGAAAAGTACAGAAACGTGTGTGTGTGTTTCCCAGTAAATTTGCATGTGGTTAAGGGGTTGGCTTTGCTGCTTTGATGCCAGATGAGAGAAAGATTCCTTCGTCTCTATGTATAATTATGTGAAGCTTTTTGTTGGCAAACTGGTGATGACTGTACGGTGTCCTGCTGGGGACACAGGGACCCTGAGGACCACACTGAGGACTTCCAATACTCCATCTCAGTGTTCCTCAGCTTGTGCACTTGATGTACACGCTGCACTCTCCCAGGCTCATTATTGCCGTAACTGCTTTGATAAGAAATATTATTTTCATGAATTATTCCAAAGACTGCCTTGAGTTAGCACTTAGCAAAGCGACAAAGACGTTTTCTCAGGCAAATGTCATAATTGCAATTAAATGCTTCCCTTCGCAGAGGCGGGGAGCTGGTGCATCACTTTCTTTAGTTTTATTTTACTTGGTGTGTGTGTGTGTGTGTAGAGAAGATGAGGGATGAGATGCGGCGCGAGAAGCTGCAGGCACAAAAGAGCCCTCATGGAGCCATCCTTCCAAAGCAGCCTGTGACATCATCATTGCCAGACACTGACATGGGTCAAACCCGCGAGTCAAGGGTGAAATGGAGATGAAGGAATGGCAACCCGGCACTGGGAAGACGACGCCTGGTGAGAGGAGGCCGAGAGGTTTGAACTCAGAGAGCGATGCCAGTGAGAGGAAGGATGGAGGGCTGACAAAGGGCCGGTTTGGGAGCCCGGAGTACTGTGGTGTTGTGCATCGGCGGCCGTGCATGGCTCGGCTGTGCGTGGCGCAGTATTGACCGTTTAGTCCAAACGGTCACTCGTATGACACATCTGATGTGGGCCAGCCCCTGCTATTCAGCTCTTTGTGGCGCCGCCACACTGAGTGGCGTGACAATGAAGTGCAAAGCAGCAGTGGCAAAGAGGGCCAACTATAAGGATAGCCAATCTACTTATGCACCCCACAGCTGACAGCTTGACATTTCTATTCACCACTCAGAGTGGATACGAGGAGGTGGAGGGGAGTGGGGTGACGGGAGAAGGGAGAGAGAGGAGGCTAGGAAAAGAAAAGCAAAAGAAAACCTAAAAGAAGTGCTGTTTTTCCTTCAATCATCCTGTTGTATCCTGCCCACACAGTTGTTGTACTTTGCGAGATGCCACTCTGCGGGCTTGTTGGTTGCGCTCCAGACAGCTGGCTCCAGATAGTGGAGCGGCTAAAGTGGTGGATGTAGATAATGGAAGAGGAAAAAAGAAGAAAAAAAGAAGATGAGCGCTGGGCTGATGACGTACCTGTTTGGACACCTTGGGCTCCTCCTCGATGTACTTCTGCTCGATGGGAATCAACGTCCTGAGACCAGCCTTCACCTGGAGGATGGGGACAACACACACATACACAGGTCCAGGTTCAATCAATGGGCGTAAAGATGAATTATGGTGCATTGTATTTTTGAAGGATTCACTGAAAATGTTTTTTTGCTGGAATAATGTGGTGCTGAACCTCCCAACACACATGTCAAAGGCTAGAGAGAAGTAGAGAGGAGGGGAGGCAAAATGGCCGCTAAAGGACACACACAGTGATGGTGAACAAAGACCGCTGGGAGAAAGAGAGGGATACTTTGATAATTAAAGCCAAAATGAGGACGAGGGACACGGGACAGGGCATGGGATAGAAGTAGAGGAGGGGGACAGAGAACACAGCAGGGCACAGGGGGTGTTGTGAAGAAGAGGAGAGGATAGGGAAAGAAAGAAAGATGGAAGAAGATGCAGAAGGAAGAAAAGAACAAAAAAAAAAAAAAAGAAAAGCAAAATGAAAGACTTACAGCATTAAAAATCACGTCTATTTCGAGGAAGATGACCCCCTTTGTTGGCCCTGTCAGCTCCTTGCTTTTCAAGGCGTAGGCTTTGCGTTCTCCATTTTGGATCTGTGGGAGAGGGACATGACAGGCGTCTGTCTGGCAATACCCGGCAGAATCGGCTCCCGGGGCCACCTTTGAACCCCAGCTGCTGGTGCTGACAGGGAACCCAAAACAACTGTGGCAACTCTGACAAGTACCTGTTCATTACCCACTGCAGCTCCACTCTGTCAAACAGAAATTAACTATCCTGGGGAATCACACTGTACAGCCGAGCACGCTCGGATTAGAGATGCAGCAGCTTCTAAAGGCTATCTATATATTTTTTTTTTCCCCACACAGACTCTTTTACTCCTGTATTTTTTTTTTCCTCCCTTCTTCTCCAAATCACAACGTTCCATCTTTCGATCAGTGTCATTTTTCAAATCGTCTCGCATCCCTGTACTTTGTGTTTTCCTCACCTATCAATCTTGTCGTATTTTTTCACGGCCTCTCCTTCAGTTTGTTTCACTTTTTTTTTTTTTTTTGTTAAGTCTCACGCTTGCTGTCATTCCCGTTCTCTTTGTGAAATAATAACAGTCTCATCTGTGGAGTTGCAAAAATAACCTCTGCTTTTTATATCTTCCTCTGTGTGTTTTTGTTTCTTACTGTTCCTCTGTGTTCTCCTCACTGTCCCCCCGGGGAGATGGGGAAAAAAAGAAACACACACAGAGAGATCTATCTTTGACTCACATTTAGTAGAGGAATAGCTACTTTTCCCAGGAAATCTGCACTTCTGTCTCTGTCCTCGTCGTAAACAGTGACCTCCAGCACCGAGTGGATGTCCTTCACATTACTGGACCACACACAAAGACAAAAGCACCGACATGAATACTAGAGATATCATCTGCAAATTCAAAATATTCACTTTTGTTAGTCTTTTTTTTTTTTTTTTTTTTCTTACACCGCAATGACACAAAGAAAACAGTTCAAATGCCATACAATTAATTTTTGTTATAAAAAGAAAACGTCTGTTTGTGCTGCATTTTCTTACAAGGTAGCATCACGGTTTAATAACTGAATTGTATTCATATTTTTACTAGATAGCAAAACAAATATGAAAATATAATTTTTAAAAATTACTGTTAAATCTGCTACAGAAAATGTTTAATTAGTTTAAACAAATCCAATTTCTCCCTATATCCACAAAATGTCTTCCCGCTACATATTTCAATTAAATTTAAATGTATTAATTAAATAAATTCATAACTTTATGAATAATGTATTTATGCGGCAGTATGCTCGAACATGACCGTTTATTTTTATACATTTGTGTTAAAACAAGCATACCGTGCATATCCAGGCAAATTACATTCTGCAAAACGGATGGCATTTCATGAATGCCACAATTTATGTTCGATATCTAATTCCGTTCAGACGGCAGTGTCTAATTAAATGGTCAAAAAGGGTAAGAAAAAAGAAAAAAGAAAAAAAAAAAAAGAAAGAAAGAAAGAAAACGTGTTTATTAGTGCAGTGAATACAGGCTGTGAGCGTTCGTCTGCATCAATAGACTCCACTCACAAAGTGAAGACCTTGTTCCATTCTGGGTTGAGGTTTTTGTAGACAGTGTGAGTTTGCAGCCGATCGTTGCTCAGCTCCACCACACAGAAGGGGTCACTCTTTCCTGTTGAGAGGAGGGAATAAAAGAGATGACCTTCTTTTTTTTTGAAAATAAAGTCGTGAATCAAAGAGGTTTGACCACAAGGTTTTGTTTGCACAGGGTTGTAGAGGGCAGGAATCTTAGGTAAAGCTCCGATGTCCTTTGTCTTCCAGCAGCATCCGCTCTTTAGAACCCCATCGCCACTTCAATAATAAGGTTGTTTCCTTTTAAGACACCGCCCCGTGTCGTATGTGTATACAGTAAGTGTAATATAACGCAGCGGCGCATCAGTGAATAAGCTGCAAGGCAATTCTATCAAAAGCTTGGAAACAACGAGGAGATAAGACCGAGCACCGTCACAGGCGGGAGGGCGGGAAGGAGACGAAACAGGGAGGACATGATGCTGAGGACGCACGCTGCTGAAAAGCAGTGGACTCTACAGGGCTAAGTAAGTTCAGAGTGGATAAAAGACAGCTAAGTGGGGTTTTGTGAAGGCTAAGTGGTCCATTGTGTGATTCTTAAGTCAGCGGTAAAACAGAGGCAGTGAGAAAACTCAAAAAAAAAATAAAAAATAATCACGACAGAAAGAAAAAATATAATTTACGTTACGGTCAGATGGATGTACAGTACAGTGAAACACTGGGGCGCTATAAAACACTGAGACAAGTTTTTAACACTCTAGAGATGTATTTCAACTCAAGTACTACACATATACATAATAGATGCAACAATAATGTTTACAATGCATCCCACGTTAGAGTATGAAATGTGGAATGCCAGAGTAAGCTGGCAATGAGGAAACAAACAAACAAACAAAAAAAATCACAAATTTATTCTTCCCTCCTGAGATTTGCATCCTGCATTGTCCTATATATTGTGCATTTGTTTACAATATCTCACATTTCAGTTTCTTTGTACACAGCAAGGGCTAAGACCACCTCACCACGACTGCCAGCCCACCTCCTGTTCAAATGCCTCAAACATGAACCCTAAACAAAAACAAAACTCCTCATTCGGGCTTTGATCATCACGTTATACTGAAACTGTTGGGAGGCGTCGAGCTGTTTGTTCAAGCTTGGCACTTGAAAAGACTGGGTCAAGTTTATAAAAAAAAAAAAATCTTCCAAAGAAATTTCCAGGGAAAATATTGAGAATATTAAAATGTTAATAAAGCATCTGCCTTGCATAATAGATAGAGAGTGGGAGAACAAATGGATTGGAGTTCCTGACTCCTGAGCGTAATATCCAGCCCTGTTTGTGTGTGAATGTCATTGATCGGTGTGATTTTCCTCAAATGTTGTGACAAGGGCAAGACATTTAGTGGGTGTGAAAAGTAAATGTCAACGTGATCAATGCTGAGCAGTAGGTGTTGCCTTTCATATCTGTTTGTGGCGCCGCATCGATCGGACGCCGAGCGGATATTGACAGAGGGGACTGCTATGAAAACAAGAACACGGTAAAATGGACCAAACGTAAGGCGGACATCGGTCTGGTTATCAATATGAGTGTGAACGTGCAGCTACATGAACAGGAGGAGGATTTACATGGAAGGAAAGAACAGGCTGGTGACATGGAGGAGTAAAACAAATACAATTTTATGTCTTCTGTGGAATTTAGACATTGTGTCGTTGAATTTTAAAATGTCAAAAATGGCAGAAAATTTATTTAATTGACTATATTTTTAGGCTAGATACAAATATGAATAGTATAATAAATAAAACAATATTGAAACAATGTTACAAATGTTGAAACAATATTGAAACAATGTTAAAAGCCCAAACTATTGTTATGTACCACATAGTCTGGTATTAAAAACACTGATAAAACCAATGTAACACAATGTAAGACAATTTGTATGAGCCATGAGATCATGTAATCATTTTTCACGCTATTTTCCCATGGCGTGAAATTATAGACACTCCCTAGCCACTCCAGTGCCTAAACAGGAAAACAAAATCAGGTCTGGTTTGGATTTCATTCGATGAAATTAAAACTGGTCTGTGGTCTGCACCAAACGCATTTCAGCGTTTTGATGACTTGGCCGTAGAGTCAGTGGACTGTGGTTATGAACCTTCACTTCAGAGGCCACCGACACCACAGCCAACTGTCTCAACCAATTACACGCATAGGTTTGAGCGCCACCTGCAGATCACGCAGGTAACATTCGAGACCCGGTGGCGCAGGAAGTGCAGGGAGGAGAGAAGTGAGAGATGCCGTGAATGCTCCACAGAATCCTCAGCTTTATGAACTTATTTTAACACTTGTGTGTGGATTTACTCTAAGTCTTTGTCTACAAAAAAGTCTAGAAAAAAAAAAAAAAAATCATGACCGTGATGAAGATTTTCTGTCCATGTAAAAGCATCAAGTGTGAAAAAAATACAGTCCCTGTGATTTGTGTTAAGAGCAGCGCAGGTTGACGGATCGTCTCCGTGAAGAAGAATGTTGAAGACATTTCTGCACCGTGTTGTCATTTAGTGAAACTCTTTATTTTACTGATGAAGAATGTGCTCAGGGACTGATGTTCACGGGTGAGCCGCTACACGCGTATGTGAGTCTAGTGTGTGTTATTTAGTGTTTGTGTGTGAGAAAGAGAGAAAGTATGACAGTGTGGATGTGTGTGTGTGTGTGTGTGTGTGTGTGTGTGTGTGTGTGTGTGTGTGTCCGCTGAAATGCTCTAACCGCAGAGCAGCCACTCAGAGGGACAAGAGGAGGCAGACAAAAGGGCTTGTTGGTTTTAGATACTATTTTCAGTTATCCTACTCTGGCTGGAGAGGAGCTACTCCACAAAAACACTTCAATTAGAGGTGAGGGTGGAGGGGAGAGAGGGAGCAGGAGAGACAGTGGGAGAGAGAGTCTGAACTGCAGAGAGACGCTGAACTCTGGCTCTCCCCTCTCCCGCTGACCTCCTCCCCCCTTTTCACTCTCTGTGTGTCTGTTTTCCTGTCTCTCTCTCTCTCACCTTGCTCCTGACCCTCTCTTGGTCTGCAGTGTTAAAATAGGGTTCTCACATGGTGATGGTTCATACGTGGCCCTCACAGACACATTGTTTCTGCCAGTGACGCACTAACACACAGACCAACACACACTCACACAAACACACATCACTAATTATTTTAAAAGTTACTTGAAAAATTAAAAATATTTTTCACTCTGTAAAATAATCATCTTTTCTATAGCAAATATTTAATTAGAATGTTTTAATGAAAACAAATTCCATGCTGAACAAAATAGCCTAAGAAATGCAACAGTTATTTTTTTATCAACAAACTTAAATGAGTCTTTCATAGATTGTTATACATTGTTCATACATTTCATAGATGTTATTACTGTTATTATATACACACATATATATATATATAGGAACATATGTCTATGCACAATATGTATATACATAAACATTCATACATATACTATATATATATATACATACACACGTATACATATACATATATACGCATATATAAATATAAACATTAATGCATTTGTATAAACTATAGACATATATATACACATACACACATACACATATATAGACAAATATACATATACACACACACATACAGTATATTAATATGTATATATATATATATATATATATACACACATATATATACCCACATATATACATATGAATATATATACATATAATTACATTAATATATATATACATATTAATATATATATATATACACACACACACACATATAGTAATGCTCCATTACTTAGTAAGAGCCCAGATCAGTCACCAGTGGTATTTTTTCCACACCTACGTCCCCTCTCCTCCTCACCACTGTCCTCTGTAATCAGACATCTTCCCCAACCCCGTGTGAAGTCATCAGAGGATTTTAAGAAAAATCAAACAAACAGCCAATAGACATTTAGACATTTTTTTTCTAAATTTCCACAGTTTCCCTCTTGATTTTTTGGTCCCCATCTTTAAGCGGGGATGCATGAGGCTCAGACTGAATGATGAGTCCTACAAAGAGGTCATGGAGCAAATTTCTGCTCCCAGTGAAATACAAGAGCCATTAGCCCTGCACCGCGGTCGCTCCTCACAATAACCCAAATCAACCAGCTCCACTCTGTATTGGCTAATAGGACTGAGGCTGCTTCAAATGGAGAAAAACTCTAGATTCTCTTTTAGACACACACTCACACACACACACACACACATCCACACACACACTCTTTCTACTAGATAATATGGAGTGAAAAACTAGGCCTGTCCACTGTAGACCTAATTAAAAGTAAGAATTAATGGAGAACGGAGGATTCAGAGAGAGCAAGCAGAAAACGGAGGAGGGAGGAGGAGGAGGAGAGAGATTTGTTGGTTCAAATGTGCAGTTTTTCTCTATTATTCAAATGAGCAGCCCGCATCTATTGCTAAAAATGTAGAGACAAATTTAGTGACCTGCACAAAGTAGAATTTAACTCTCTCTGAGGATGCTCGCCGGGAATCATCGCTTACACCAAATTTACACCCTGACATTATCTTTGGGTAGATTAATGGCAGATTGCCGGTGCAGGAAAACAAGGTGTAGGAATCGCTCAAAGTCTAAGAAAACAAAAACCTCAGGAATGGTTATTTTAAGAAAAAACTGTAATTAATAGCATGATCGATTGGATGCTTAACTGTTGTTAATCTGTGACGGAAATTGCAACAAAAAGCCTTAAAAAGCAGGGGTTTCAAACTCATGGCTCGTGGGCTGCAAATGGCCCACAAAATCGATATTTTGCATCCCCCGCCTTGATGTGAAAGTTGAATTTATTATATTTTAACATTTGTTCTCCATAATTATGGTAAATCCTAGAGTTCTCAAAACCGTGATCCACAGTCTCCTTCTAGTTTAGTATTGTATTACACAGAATATGTGGGAAACTGATTTTTTATTAATTTATTTCCTTTGATTCTTTTGTATTGAACACTGAAAGCTGACTCGGCCCCTTGTTGAAATGATAGTGTGGGTGGTGGCCCTCAACCTATTTGAGTTTGAGACCCCTGCTCTAAAGTGTGTGTATTTGGAGCAGTAACTTCTGACAGTGTGTCTAACAAGTGCAGGGGTCGCAGCCCATGTTGTCTGAATTCCGGGTCGGCAACTCACCCGTGACATCTGCCGCCATCAGTCCCTCAGCTCTGATGACCTTCACCTGCACCACGCCGACATCTTTCAGGTTGTGGAAAGACCTCCACAGGCTCTGAAACATCACACCAACAGGGGTGAGGAGTCAAAGAGGGAGGCAAATTAGCATCGCAGAAGAAAGACGGGTCAATAGCCTGACATTTCATTAAGAGAAGAAAGGGTAGGATATGTCCTTTAGACGTCCCTATTTGAAAATGTAGTGCTGGCATTTATAGTCTGAGACAAATGGGCAAATTTAATTTCACTGAATGGCTGTCCGTGCCTATTAAACACAGTTTCTAACTTTGTTCTTCTGCCATAAAACTGA
Organism: Paraplagusia blochii; assembly: GCA_016785265.1. Classification (NCBI taxonomy): domain Eukaryota; kingdom Metazoa; phylum Chordata; class Actinopteri; order Pleuronectiformes; family Cynoglossidae; genus Paraplagusia; species Paraplagusia blochii. The sequence goes on from JAFBJS010002904.1 coordinate 99,695, forward strand.
ACTTTTATTAAATCAGATAAAAATGGATGAACCCAGTAGCAAAGAATAAATAAATAGAAGAAAAATAATATATAACAAGTCAATAAACATGACAGGTGATTTAAATGTTGATATGTTTAGTGCAACAAAGTAATTGAAAGTGATGACGCTTTAAAAAAAAAAAAAAAAAAGCTTTACACCTGACCTGGGCAAACTAAGGCCCGGGGGCCAGATGCAGCACATTGGGCATCTTAATCCGGCCCGCCAGACTTTACCAAATTATACTAATAATTAATTTTACTATTGCCTGCCTTTACTCTGCAATGCCAGCATTTCCAAAATAGATAGTGTAGAAAAAGCCAAAAGCATTTTAGCATTTTGGGCTTTTATTCATGACTTTTTCACATCATTAATCTTAGTTCACACACATTCCTTGATCGATCTGCTCCTGACCTGGCCACCCGTGTCAACCTTTAGTGTCCACTGTGGCCGGAGAGTGAAAATAACTGCCCACAGCAGCTTTACACCGATCTCTGATCTTGGGTGTGTTTTTCTTGTAATGTTACATTAACTTTTCAACTGAATAAAATCACTTAACAAAATAAAGGACAAAAAACATAAAAATGGCAGAATTTTCATCAACAATTTTACAACATACTAATAAATGAATGCCTTATATAAAGCCATATGTTAAATATAACATATACAACATATATATTTAACATATAAACTTACAGTATGTTGGAATTCAATTGAAAGCAAAGCATATTTTGTTAAATTGTTAGAAAATTTGCATGTGACAATGGTTTTGATATGAATGTGTTGGCTCTATAGATGAACAGTGTGAAGAACTGCAATGAGTCCAATAACTGATCCAGTTACAACGACACCATAATCACAAACACGCAGCACATTGACGGTAAAACAAGACTCAGCGACACACCAGCTCGGCCCCAAAAAAAGAAAGAAAAAAAATTACATATTCCCACTTGACATTCTTCTCTTCATGCATGCTGTACACACCACACAAACATATTTGCATACACAGTCAGGAGTGGCCATGAGGTCTTAGTGATTGTCAAAAAAAACAGTGCATACAGCTCCTAATGTGCAGCAGGAAGACGAATGACTGTGCAAGAGCCTGTTTGTAAATGTGGGGAATAAAAGGGGAGACCTGTGGAGAAGTGGGCCGTGAGGCACGGTCCCTGACACGCGCGCCTTCGCTCGCACTGGTTTTGTTCACGCCCAAATACTCAGGTATAAACACATGCATAGAAAAAGCTACACTGAGGCCAAATTGAGTAGCATGTCGGCATGTCTTAAAAGCAGAGTGGAAATGCACTTCACTTCAATTTATTTCCCTCTCCCTGGCAATAACCCCTTCCATCCCCACAGGAGTAATTATAATTTAAATTTCAGAGTCAGGGCCAGGCTACAGACTTAATTCATTATTACCAACTCTGTCAGACTCTGCCTGTTTCCTGCGATATCATTGTCCAAAAGCTCTCTAAAGGAGATGAGAGGGGAGAGTGCGTGAAAGAAAAAAGGGGGGAGAGAGAGAGAGAGAGGGACGTACAGTGAGGGAGAGAGTGAGAAAGAGAGGGGACAACTCTCCGTCTTGAGGCACGATTCCTCTGAAGATACAGCTGCTTGTTGTGATTATTTAGAAAGAGTGCATGGAGGGGAGAAGAGAGGAGAGTCAAAGAGAGGCCAGAAGGGAGGCATGAGAGGAGGAGATGCCAGCTGACCATGTTGATGTTAGTCTTTCATACCAGAACATATCACCAGCCTAAAAACAAGATGCAATACACCAACCAGTACAACTTAACTTGTCAAACTCGAGGCCCGGGGGCCAAATTTGGTACGTCAAGTTTTTCTTTATGGTCCCCAGGAGCTTACAAAGCTCTTTAACTTGTTTTATTACACAGTAGTGATATTTGTTGCTGGAATCTACTACAGTAACATATATTTACCTTGTGAGGTGTTACATCTATACCATCCTCCATTTACAACAGGCAAAAATGAGTTAGACACCGATGCTATACAACGATATAAAATTCTGATGCTAACTGCTGAGCGTTCTTGATGTATTTAATTTAAAGCTATTCTTGATTTTAAGGGCTCTGACTTTTACCGCTGTGTATATTGGAGAATGGTCTATTGCATTAGTGCATATACTTCAAATGTATATTGCATACATTACGGGACAATCCCCAAAGAGACCATGGGGGAGATCAAACAGAGAAAATGTCAAGATTTACTTCTTTAATAAATAGATGTGGAGATATTTTTCTGCACCCCCTCCCACTAATTCCACACTCTTTATCCCTTCTTCCACAGTCTCTCCCTGAGGGGACATTTAGGGTTCGCCTCCATCTATGATTGGAGGAGGAGGAGGAAAAGGAGAAGCATACCTTCCCTGCCTCCACCAGGATTCAAATCCCCTTAAGATAGACAGGGATGGATAGACTGGACAGAAAGACAGACAGGTAGAGATGAAGAGAGGCCACGAACACCCCCCTCCCCACCCTCATTTTACATCCGTACACACCCCCACCAGCGAGCAGGTGGAATGATGTGGGTATGGAGATGAAAAGGAGGCATGAAGACAGGCAGAGAAAGAGAAAAATTGGGACGGACAGAGACGGCTTTAACAAGACAAACTCCCGTCCCGTCAATGATTGACATCTTGTCATCGTGACGTCTCTGTCAAACTGCACGGAAACACACAAATGAATCAGCTCCGGTAAGGCTCCGTGACTCACTGTCATCTTTGCATTGTGTCACCTTTCATCAGCCACGCAAATAACAATGTGACACGCACAGAAACACACAACACGCACCAAGACGCAACACTCAGTCTCCTTCAGGGGCAGATTTGGTCAAATGACTGGAAATCTGGAAATCAAACCTCAACTTTCTAACTCTACTTTCAGGAGACATTGGAAAAACTTTCTCCCCTCCCCTTCCACTTCATTTCTTTCTTCCCGTCCTAGTTGTACTCCTTCCGTCGTCTACGGAAGTGCGTAAGTGTGTGGGAGACTTGCTTACTGCACTCGTGTGCTGTACGTAACACGACGTATGGGAGTGGGTGCTGAAATGCCCCATCATTTCAGTGGAGGTCACTGCGTCCTCCTTTCTTTTTTCCACCCATCTCTGGACCACCTCGGTCCCATTAAGAGCCATTAGTGTGTGTGCTCCTTTGCCATCATAATGCATAAATCTCCGTCTTTTCCCTTCTACCTCTGTCCCTCTGCACTTCTGGGAAGCAGTAATTAGGGATGAAAGAAAGGTTACAGTGAGCAATGGTACGTCTAAGACGGTCGTCACTGAGTGGGTGTATTGCGCTGTGTTGCATGTGGCTGCGGCATCCGCTGCATTCAAAGTGGACAACGTGAAAAAGGGAGGGAGAAAAGAAAAAAGAAAAATCACAGTCCTACTTGAATGCACCCTGGACACAGCATCCAACAAATGTAAAGAGCATATATGAGAGCATATGAGAGAGAGCACTGTTGTTTGTTTTTTTTTTAATGTGTTCTGCTGATGTTCATAAGGGTTTGGAATCAGAAGAACGTGTTGACCCATCTTTGTACCATCCTTCATAGAGCATCAAATAGTAAGTGCTGAGGAAGACACTGGAAGCTCTTCCTCCCGAATACATTTTTTTTCCAGTGATTTTACATTTTAGAAAATTAATGCCTGAGAAACTTTCAAAAAAATTACGATGAAATACTAGACCGCATGCAGGATAGTCAAGACTTCTACTGCGAACTGACTATATATATATATATATATATATATATATATAGAAATCTAACCTCAACTATATATATATATATATATATATATATATATACATATATACACACACACACATATATATGTATATATATATATATATATATATACACACACATATATATATGGAATCTTAAAACTGTCTCAATACGAGTAAGCAAACCCATCACCAAAGGGAACAGTGGGCAGCATTGTGGAGCTGTTGGACTCAAACCTGAAATCTTTTAGAACCTAGTCTGGTTCCCCAAAGAAAGTAAAAGAAGGACCATCTCTCTAGAAATGTATTCCTATACCACTATCCGAACAGGAGGACACAACCCACAAACACAAAAACTGTAAATATACTAATTAAAACTTACATAAAAAAGTGTTACGAAAGTCAAAAGAATCAAAGTCTATTTGCATGTTTCTGTTTGTGATGTGTCATTGAAAACTACAAGCTGATTATTCTAATAATTTGTGAAGATTATTCTTATCTGCAGACAGAGAAACACAAGTTTTCAGATTTTCAGCAGTGATGGAATGAGCGGTTCTTGGTTTTATCAGGTCTTTTTTCATTGAATTCTGAAGAAAAAAAAAAAAAAAACAGCCCGTCCAAGAAAAATTTTATTTTAAAAGAGCGCATTCAAGTCTTGGAGACGACCTCGGCGTGGCCCCTCCATCTTCCAAACCTCCCTCACCTTCCTTCATTCTCTATCTCTTCATCCCTTCATTTAACAGGAGGGCCACGGCGGTGACAGAGAAAGAGCCGAGGATGACGGAGAGCCCGACCGAGGTGCCGGGTGGAGGAGAAGGACGGGGAAAGTGGCAGGCGCGGAGAGGGAAATGTTTTGGCTTCAGCTGAGCAGAAAAACGGGGTCTGTATGAGTTGTGTGAGAGGTGAAATAGCTTTTTCTTTTCATTTTACACGCCTTCCCCTGCCAGTGCAACCCTAACCCTTTACCTCTCGCCCCCTATTACACACATACACACACACACACACACCTACGTTCCCTGTTGTCATTTCGTGAGAAGAGGAACAGTGTGTGTGTCTCGGTCCTAGAGCTCCCCCCTCTGATGTTCTTCCGTTGCTGCACCGTGGAGAAACACAAATGGACCTCCTGCAGCTTCAGCCAATAGAACTCCAGGACGGGTGTGAGGATTGTTTCACCCGTGACCTGTAAACTTTGGACTGTGCCGCTTCCCCCGCAAGAACTGATGATTTCACTAAAGTCACAACTAACAAAATCCAACAGGGTGTGCCAAACTCAAATTTAGAATGGGCCAAAATTAAAAACTGGGACAAAGTCACGGGCCAGACTGAAAATTTATTGAAAAATTGACTGAAATTGTTCATGCTTTCCCTTTTCTCCAGATTTGTAACGCTTCTTTTTTTTTTTTTTTCATGTGGAGGCATACTTTAGTTTTGAGGAAACATGAAATCTAGCACAACCAAGGTCTTCAGGAAACCTACCATGGCCAATTGCCCTCAAAGTAACTATTTTGGTATTAAATGACCTGGATGACTAAAAATCTACACAAACAACAGAACCAAGGCTTAATATTACAAACACTTAAGGAAATAGAAATAAAACACACATTAGTGATATCTGTTTCTCATTTCGTATCTTTATCTGTAGCCGTTCTGGTTCCTCTTTATGTATTTTTTTTCTAACCCTGACAGTAGGGGGTGTGCACTATGGGGCCAACTTTAGTGCTAATATACTTTAGATATGATACAATACAGTGAGCCAAATACAATTACACTGTGGTTCACATTTGGTCCCTGGGCCTGAGTTTGACATGTTCCATATTGACCATGGGTCAAACTCGAGGAGCAGGGACCAAATGCGGTTCGCAAAGTCATTTTGTATGGCCCTCAGGAGCCATACACAACATTACACGTTTCTTAACTTGATAAAATATATGTATTTTTATCAAAGAATGAACAATATTAGTAGCATAAATAAATATTAAACTGCAGGAACATATATTATTATGTCATGGATTAGTTACATATATCATCTTCCATTTACAACCAGCTGTTCAATTGTATTATTGATGTGGCCCCTGGTAAATATGAGTTGGACACCACTGATCTACAGGACCAAACAAATATTTACTGTAGATGGAAGAACAACAATGTGGTATTAACAAGAAATGAATGAACCAACCTCAAATAAAAGTTGTACATTTTTCATAGATTTTTCTTTTTTTTTTTTACAGAAAAAAAACTGTAAACGAACAAATCAAAGCATCACTTTCTATGAAAAACAGTCCAATGTCTCTGCAGCTTTTAGCGTTTGTTGACATGCAAAGAAATGTCAAGGCTGTCACTGAATGAAATCTATTGAGAGCATCTGCAATTGTGCATGTGTGTGTGCGTCTGTGTGTGTGTGTGAGGGAAAGAGTCGCATTGGCGTGTCCATGCAGCAGCGAGGATGACGAGGGTGCGAAGGGTTAACCAGGCTAAGACAAAGGCTGAGGCTGAAAGCATTGTGTTGAGTGGAGGGCCTCTGGAACAGATGGGGCCTTAGGGCTCACTCCTTCTTCTGTCTCAAATCAGTCACAACTGGCTAACAAGCTCAGACCATTTACACTGAAACAAATAAGCCGTGTGCATTAATCACACGTCCTCTTCGCGCACACACTGATGCAAACGCCACATAATACTTGTGGTGTGAATCATGGAGATGGAAACAAAACAGCGATGTGAGCCTGCATATATTAACAGCCGCTCCATCCAAACAACTCTGCCTGAGAGAGACGTGAGTTCTCCTCACCTCCCCTGACCCCTCATTTCTGGCTCTTTCTTCTTTTTTTTTTTTTTTCTTTCTTTAACATTTCACTTCTCCGCTCTTCATTGCAATTTAAAATAACAGAATTACACATTAGGTAAAAAGAGAACTCGTTCCTGGTCAAAGGAAAATTATAGAAATCAAAGATAATAATTCACATTGTCAGAAGTACAGAGACAAAAAAAAAAAAAAAAAAACGGTAGAGTCATTGAAATGGGTTGGAATGAATGAGAATTCAAGATACAAAGATAGATTTTTTTTTTTCTAGTAAAGTTTTATCATTCTTAAAAAAAAAATCCTGAGTGGGTGCCTTGGTGGGTTAAATCGGGGGTGGGCAACCCAAGAAGAGCCCTATTGGCCCAAAAAAAAAACAGAAACCATACCTGCCTGGAACCGCAAAAAATATACAGCCTTATATAAAACTAATATGAAGGCAGTATAGGCTTTTAGTATATTAGCTATATATTATGATTAAACTAAGCACTATGAGCACAAGCGTTAATGAATAAATGTGCATGCAGTGCATCCTGGAGAGAATGATACACCACATGACCACACTGCTGTACAATATTTGGTGCTTCATGTTTTAATTCCATCACAATATTTGTGCTTTATGTTTAGTAGATATAGATATACAGATTTTTGGTGTCATTTTTTTTGAGTGTTCAGGAAAAAAACAAAAAATCAAAATGGGATTGGCATTAAAGGCCTACTGTAATTTTAGACCTTAGTATGGAAATGAAATGAAGTCCTATTTGAACCTCAATAATAATACAACTCTTCTCTTTCCCCTAATCTGGGCCACAGAGTGCAATAACCTGCAGTTAAGATAGAGCCTGCAATTGTTAAAATAAAACAAACTTACATTTATTGATATTCATATTCATTAAAACCTTATGACCTTAGGGCCATTGTTGGTCCATTTTGATGCCCTTTTAGTCCCTTTTCTATGTTTACACGTCTTCAAAATCTCCAGTGAGCCTCTAGGGGTGTGCTAAGGAACCGCATGTGGCTCTTGAGACGTTGCCGACCCCTGGTTAAATCTACAGTTTTAATCTGGATATAAAAAGTTATAGTAAAATGAGTTGTAGTAGAAACACTGGTATTGGCAAGAAACCATATTTCTAAGTTGGAACTTTAGAGTCACTGGACAGAAAGACGGACAAATTTAAAATTTAAACAATTTTAAAATTAGGCAATAACAGTCATAATTATAAATAATGCCAGTTAAAAGAGATAGATAATATACAGTCATGAGATCAACATGTGAGACTACCATGCTGTTTTCATGAACTTCTTATCGATTATACTGCGTGTTACCACTATAGGCTGCACTTATTGGGACAAATACATTGATAACAACAAAAATACACAATGGAAGTAAAATTTAAGAACTGATATCGGGCCATTTTTTCATGGTTTTCTTAACAGTTGCTAAGGTATAATACCTTATGTGATAGCTAGTATTCTTCAGGTTATATAGTTTGTGTATATTACCTGAAGAATACCAGTTTATAAAAAATACTATACTCTTGATAGCAGGTAAATGGAGAAAACTAAGGTGGTCTTTTAATTATTTTCCCTCATTGATATGAATATCATGTGTCAGATGTTTTAGGCCTGTGACAATGAGAACACTTACATATCTCTGCATGATCTGGTGTCTCTCGTGAGGATCGTCCAACATGTTGATTGACAGGTCAGATATGGAGACGGCAGCAGAGGCAGTGAGAGCCACCAGCAGCACCAGGAGACCCTCGCCCTCCTCCAGTGGGAGCTCTAGTTTGTGTGTTTGTTCTTTACTGAGCAGCGACAGGTCAATCATACACCTGAAGAACACACACACACACACACACAAAGATGTACAATTACGCAGTGATGTTGACTGCGTGAGACCATTACCACTGGAAAAGTAACAGGTTTTACCTTCCTGGACCAAACCTGACAGGTTTCCATTTCTCAGACTATTATTATTTTTCATCACAACACATTTAGCTGATGTGTTCATCTAAAGCCGACTTGCAATTTGAGAAAAAAGTGAAAAACTCTACCTTCCCATGAAGTCATCTTTCTTGCCCGCGTCTTTGTCCCAGACGGTGATGTCCACGTAGCCTCCCTGCTCCTCATACATGTGGAAATCAAACTGCTCCCTCCACTGAGGGTTCAGTGTTTTAGGCATGGTCTGAGGAGACAAATGCAAATCAAACGTTTGAAGCTGGGCTTGATGAATCTGAAACAAAAACCTTTTTCCTTCACTTGCAAATGATCACTTTGTTGAGTACTTAATGATATTTTAACATGCAAAAATTCAACAAAAATAAATAAACAGCTTTTCCAGACATGGTCAAACTACGGCTGGGGGACCAAATGCAGCCTATTTCACTTTTAAATCCGGCTTGCCAAACTTGTACATGTTATCAATATCTATTGTCATTACACTTCTGACATTTCCATACAATGCCCATATTCCTCTTATAGAGGGCATGGAAACAGATTAAAACATGTTAGCCATTGTAACTATAACATGTCACAAACTTCATGCAGCTGAGTTCATACAACACCATCTAGCCTCTGTCCAAACCTTCCTGTCTGTGTTGCCCTTCTAATCACCTCATTCCTGATCCTGTCCATCCTTGTCTTTCTCAGCATCTTAAACTCCTCCACCTCCAGCTCTACCTCCTGTCTATTCCTAGTGTCTCCAATCCAACCATTATGGCTGGTCTCACCACTGTCCTGTAAACCTTCCCCTTCACCTTAGCTGACTCTCTTCTATCACAGACTCTTTTCTCCAGTTGTTCCATCCTGACTCCACTCTATTCTCCTCCTCTCTTCCACAGGCTCCTCTGCTCTGAACAGGTGATCCTCAGTCTCCCATCGAAACTCCGCCACCTTCTCCACGTCTGCTCCGTGTAACCTCACCATTCCACTCTTCTCCCTTTCATTCACACACGTACTCTGTCTTGCTACAACTGACCTTCATTCCTCATCTCTCTAGTCCAAACCTCCACCTCTCTAGGTTCTCTTCTAGTTGTTGCCTGCACACATTGTCATCTACAGATATCATGATCCATGGAGACTCATGTCTGACCACATCTGTCATAATTTCCATACATCTGGAAATATATTAATAGTATATTACTATCACATACACAACATAAATGATAAATCATCATAAAAATGGCATCAAACCTCCCAGCACACGTTTTTGTCACTTTCAGGAATGTTGACTCTCTGGATTTATCCTGATTAATCATGGTTTATCAAAATCAGACAAAATATTAATATAATATACACTGTGACTAGGTAGAAGACAGGTGGCAGAGCAGGAGGTGGAGGAGTTAGAGATGCTGAGATTCTCTTTAGGAGAGACAAGGATGGACAGGATCAGGAATGAGGTGATTAGAGGGACAACACAGGCAGCAAAAAATAGAGAAGACAGATTGAGATGGTTTGGGCATGTTCAGAGGAGGGACAGTGGAGACAGTGGTAGAAGGATGATCCAAGAGATGGAGCTACCAGGTAGGAGGAGATTGATGGATGCAGTGAGGGAGGACATGGAGGTGGTTGGGGTTAGAGCGGAGGAGTCAGAGAAAGAGGGTGAAATGGAGGATGTTGATTCCTGCTGACATCCAAAATAAGGGACAAAGCCAAAAAGAAGATTCATCCAAAGCTTTCCTGAGCTTAATAAGATTAAACATTTAAATGGACAGACAGCCCTGACACAGCCATGTGTACCTTGCTCTTGTATTTCTGGTGTCCCATTCTGAATTTCACGTACGGGTCACTGAGCCCGTTGGCGTCCATGGGCTGCAGCCCACGCCCTTCTATCAGACTGATGCTGACGATGCCACGCCACAGCTGGGCTTTTCTGTGCACATCCGACAGACGCATACTCTGATTCTGCTGCTGGCACACACACACACACACACACGATGTGAAATAAAAAAAAACAAAACACAAAAAACATTAAAACATGCATTTTAACAGAACCATTTACACAAACAAATACAGATTGAAATAAAAGCACACAGACGTAGGCTTTAATTGGTGATGATGAAGAATGAAGAATTTGTGATTTTTTTTTGTACACCTGGTCCACAGCGAACTCACAACAATAACACAGAGACGGAGAAGAGATGAGAAAACAGATAAAAATATAAAACTGGGAATACAAGGAGCATCGACCAATGGTCTCAGTGTAAAAGGAAACTTTCTTTAAATCTAAAATTCAATTCATTGCAAATCAAATGAATTAAATGTTTTTTGTTCAACTTTGTGCATCTCTCTTTTTGTTTTCCCAATAGTATTTCATACATTGAAACTAAGTCGTCGTCATTTTCCAACGCAAGTGGCTGCTGTAAATTCCAATTCTAACCCTCCTTCCTGTGAACTTTGCTGCAGTTTGACAGCTCCGCACATCCACACTGATAGTTATCCATATTTTAACCCGGAGCTTCTCCACCAAACTGTTTCCTTAGTCTCTTTAACCTTTCTTTGAATCATGCCAGGAGCCTCCACGGAAAAACAAAGAGCGGCGCATTTATTTGTCAAACAAATACACCTCGTCTTTTCTTCTCTTCCTCTTGCGTTGCCATTTTTTTTTTTCTTCCCTCTCTCCTGCATCTTCGTTAAAGAGAATTTATTAGCATAGCTTTTGTTTTGCCGTTGAATTTCATTAAACTCTGAACAAACCCTTTCCCTGCGAGTGCAGCCCTTTGATCTGGAAACGCAGCCTCTTAATTTCCATTCTGCAGACATTAAACAATGCGAAATGGCTCCATGAAATACAGCCAAATGCTTTCATTTCTCCTGTTCATTCGCTCCTAACACACTGTATGCTAATGATGAGAGGTTGCCTTTACGTCTTGCCGGAGCATTATCCTAATTGTTTCCTTGTTTTCTCGCTCCATATTTCTTTCCTCGCTGAAGACCATGGGCTATTTGATTTGGAATTCCACATCCTGCGTTGCCAGAGAGCACAGCGGGGAGGGAGATGTGCACTCAGATGTTTGATGGCTAAAGTTTTTCGCAGATATTAATGTGAAGTGTTAAAAGTTTGGTTCAACTCCTGCCACCCATTTGCATGAAGGAGAATATTTAAGGTATCAGAATTGAGCTTTTTTGGCCTTACACCGTCGTGATCTAAATGGAAAACATTTTTGAGGGCGTTTTTTTTTTTTTTTTTTTTTTTTTCCCCCCATCTTTTTTTTTTTTTTCTCCCCTCATCTCCTACTGTTCTCACATATGCTTCATTAAAAATTATGTGATTGTGTAAAAATACTCAGCACTGAGCCAAGTTAGAACTCCGAGGCAGCACCTTTTTTTCGGGTTGGGTGTTTGGTGTTGCACGGTAGCAAAGGACTGTGAGCAAATTCCCGAGCCACAGACGGGCTGGCCCAGTTTGCAGGCTTCAAAGGCTCGGTTTGGGGAAGCACAATACAGCGGGACGCCTGCCCGGAACCAACAGAGCGCACTTCAAATGTGCGTCTGTGTCTCTGGGTGTGCATCAAAACTTTTCAATTGTTGGTTAAGGGATCATTCGTTGCGTTTTAGGAAGTTTACTGACTTGTTTTGTTTTCCCTCATCAGAGACGATAGGAAGAAATACCTGATTTGCAGCCTCAACACCATTGTGCATGCAAAGGTGAGGCTTGGATTTTGATAACAACAATGATAAGAGCTCAATGCATTAAGGCAGTGGTTTTCAACTGGTGGGTCCCGACCCAAAAGTGGGTCGTGGACCTGTTCTGAATGGGTCGCAAACAGCTGGTCAAAACTCAGCTAAATAATGTGAATTTGCTGTTGATCATGTGTTTTATTTCAGAAAATCTCTTATTTTGAAAGGCCAACTCTGCTGAATAACTGGGTATGTTAAAATAAATTATTTTTCAAAGTTTCTTTTTTTTTTTTTTGGAAGATTTGCTTGGTTTATATTCTTTGAGTGGGTTGCGACCACAGGAAATTGTGGTTTCCAGTTGAGAACCACTGGATTAGGAAATACAAAGCATTGATTGTCAACCGACATGCCTTGTTTCAGTCCGACAGCCATCACAAATCACTAAAAAAGAAAAAAAAAGGCACTCATACTTGACAAAGATGGAAAAAATAAAAACTCAGCATTTACTTAACAGGATTTTTCAAAGAGTGTCCTCTTAGTGGGTACCAAATTCACTAAGAGATGCATTTTGGAGGACATCTTTGGAAGCCCCCACGCCCCAAACAAAGGAGTAAAATTCGTATTTTCTCACAAAGTAGCTGCAATACACAATGCAGGTCAAAAGTGGGAGAAGCATGAAAACACTGGAGTCTGAAGCTCAAGCTGAGGGGAAGCAATTTGCACAAACAGCATAAAAATACATGACGGAAGTCGTCAAGCCGCATTATGGATTACTCATTGACCAGTGGGTTGCTTTTGTTTTTTGCACGCAGTGAAGTTGAGGTGAAATACAGACCAGAGAAAAAGTTATTATTTCTGTTTTCACATCAGGGTGAAACTCCCTAACACCAAGAAACTGTTCCGTTCAGGTGTTGGATGAATCAGGTGGTATATTGCAGCTTGTGGAAAATAGTGTTTAACAATGGAAACTAATCAACTCACCAAGAAAAGAAAAGAAAAAAACTCTAATGTCACTGTGGAAGAAGGAAAATGAAGGCAAAAAGACAGGAAGTGAAGGGGGCAGGGCGGTGGAACTCCATCCATGTACCAGGAAACCAGTGAAGAGTGCAGGTGAGGTGTTTGTAGGTGAGTGGGTGGGTGGGGAGGGGGGGGTCACATGCTGGATTAGTTTACCTTACTAGATCGTTTCCAGTTCCTTCTCAAAGACATAGTCTGCAAACGAGACAAAGCGGTTACAGAGCGCCCCCTATCATCGTCCCCCCCTAGCTTAATGCTAGAGAGATTACAGAGTCAAGGACCTGTGAGTGGAGGGGAGGGCATGGCGTTTAACTGTTAGTTGTTTATTTTTCTGGTCAAGTGCAGCAGAGCGGGTGGAGCAGCGTAGTTGTTACTCATGCAGGTTATTGAGGCAGGAAGCTGGTTTGCCGACATGCACCAACACACACATCCGTGTCAAAGTACAAAAGCTTTTCTAGCAACACGTCCTTGCGGAACAAATACATGAAAACACTTCCCATTCACTGACCCAAAATAATTATCTGTTTTTACATAGAATATCTGAGAAGTTGAGAGTAACATGAATGTTGAATGAAAATACAATCACAATATTTGAAGATAAAAATTAAAAAAACTTTTGTATGTCAAAAAAATAAAACCCTTACCACATCGTCAACACATATTTTGTAATTTACCCTCTGACAGAAACTGTTTTTGTTTCCAGTCTGTGGTGCTCCCCCCACAGGCCAGACACCACCTTGCATCTAACCATGACCGATCATTTTAAACTGATAGAAAAGGACTGTAATATTGATGGACACTATTAATACTGACTTATAGTTCTGGGCAGTTTAATAAAAGTGTATAACAGTGTAAAACTACACATATATTCATAACTAAATGTTCTAATTTTATTATTTTTTTTGGGGGGGTCCAACATAATATACTGTATAGTGTGTGTGTGTGTGTGTGTGTGTGTATATATATATATATATACACACACACACACACACACACACACGTGTATAGACACACGTATACAAGTGTATACATATAATGTACATACATATTTAAATATATTTGAATGAATGAATGTATGTATAAATACTGTACATAGGCATATACATACATATAAATATATATGTTTATATCTATGCATATATACAGTATATATAGACTCAAATACATATTCACATTTATAGATGAACACTTTTAAATTATAAATACAAAAATATTGTATTATATATTTTGTATTTATACATATATTAATATAGTGTTGATTTAGGATGATGTTTTAAGACCTCACAAATCTTGTTTTGTTTTTGTTTTTTCTTTAGCAAACAGTGAGATTTAACAAAATATATTGTTATAATCATCGCTGTTACCATAACATGATGATTCGGCCATGAAAAGTTCTGGAGGCCCAATAGGGTTAAAGGTGGAGCTGTGAGGCTGAGTACTTCTTCAGTCACAGCATAAGCTACCATAGTATGAATTCTGAAAAATACAGGTGTCTCACCAGTACCACTAGATGTCACTAATCGTCACAAACCGTGATTTATTCTTTTTTTTTTCTTAACACAGGTTTATTATGTTTTTTTTTTTCCCTCACAGAGATATCATTAAAATCCTGGGCTGACCTGCTACTAATTCCCCTCTCAGTTGGAGAAAATCCAAAATGATGCTTAACCTAAATAGAGTTTATTTGTTCTGTCAAACATGGACTTTCTGGAACCACAGCAATAAATAGGCAGAATGAAGACATCAGATCAAACGGAATAAAATATTTCCCCCATGACTCTGCCTTGTTTGGAACGGAGCATGCAGGGGTCCAATTAACCAAACAAATAATTCAACATAAATAAATGCAACTGTCCGCCGAGGCACAAGACAACATAATTAAGGAAAAGAGAACTCGCTGCCTCTTTGAACACGAAAAACTTCTCCACAGAACACATTAATTACACACTTATGTTTATGCGCGGGGATCTGCTGAGTTGGAGAGTTTCCACTGAACCAGGCTGAAATGGAGCCAAACACACTCAACTTTCTGATGTGTGAAGGCACAGTTCACTGAACTGGAATACCACTGCTGCACTGCTAATTATGAATACCATCAAATTAGAATAACGAAGAGTTTTTCCTTCTTTTATTTAAAACCGAGATGGAAAATGCTGTTAGGGATTTCTATATTTGTAGGCGTTGAATAAAATTTCACACTTAAGGTAATGTATGAACATCAATTTATAGAGACTCACCGTTATTTTTCGCACCTTTAATGTCAGTCCAGCTAACTACTTGCAAGGTTGTTAATACCGAAAGTGAAGTCAACGCTGCTACGGTTCATTTGCACCATTTCTGAAGTCTCTGTAGCTTCTCAGTCATCAAGGTTATCGTAGACGGAAATAGTTACATCAAGGGAAACTGGACAGAGTCTTTGGAGACCAAGGGTCTATAAGGGCAGGGGGCTTTTTCCTGTTGTGTTTAATGTACCTTGTTTATTTTATCTAAATGTTTGTGAAGTGCCATGGGACAACGGTTGTTGTTATATGGCACTTTAAACAAATAAAGTTGAAGTTGAGACACCTCACCTCACATCTAAGAGGAGTTCTCTAGTATTTTTGACACCATCTTAAATGCAAAAACTAGAAAAATGCAAATCTATTATTTCCCTCATCTACGACAGGGGTCTCAAACCCGCAGCCCGTGGGCCAATTGTGGCTTGTGAAAATTAGGAAATAGGAATTGTTTATTGTTCATTTCCTGAGGGGGAAACACACTTTTTACAGAAAATGATATTTTGCGGCCCTCACGTTATTGTGGGAGTTGAATTTATAATATTTGATAGATTTCTTGTAAACATCTCATGGTAAATCTTATATTTCTGATCCTAGTATGGGTGGTGGCCCTCAACTTATTTGAGTTTGAGACTCCTGATCTATAGTATGTTAACCAGCATCCCTTGAAATCTGGATTTCATCAAAACAAATAACTCTCATGGTAACCTTTATATCCAATGATTGCTGGATTTTTGTCGTCAATCCTTATGATCACATAAGAGTTCCTTGCATTAGACGGGAAATAAAACAAATAGAATTCAACCAAAAGTTTCCTTACAGCCTCCCGGAAATCTCCCTCCTTCGGTGACAGAGTGACAGCCAGCTCCAGTGTGCCCAGGTTGTGTTCAGGGTACTGTGGGTCCTTCAGGTCCAGAGTCACGTCCAGTGTCCTTCATAAACACAAAAGAACCATATATGTTGGTAAACATACATATATAGGTTTAAGTTAGGATTTGGACGCAACCCTTAAATTGAATAAATACACTTTTTATTTCCACTAACTGTGAAGGCAGGGGTCCATTTCAATATTTATGCCGCACAATACCCAAAGATCAGAACCCATGTACTAAGGAATGTGAAGTACACATGTTATGACAGACAGCTGGGTATAATCTTGTCTTTATTCACAACAGTAAATGTTATAGATAATTGTTTATCCATGTATTATTAATATAACATTTATCTACAGAACTCAACATGCCATTTCAATAACATTTGTTGAAGGTTTTTGTTTTTTTTATTCCAGCACCAATGAGAGCCACAATCATGGAGGTGCAGGAGTTCTGCCACTAGATGGAGACAACGCTATACATTCCTAAAATGATTTTATATTTAACAAAAGAATAATTAAATGTTTGCACTATAGGGATTGTACCAGTGCATTGCATCTACCATACATTGTTAACTCTTTTGGTGTTTTCTTAAAAACAAAAAAAATCATACTCCAATAAACCTAATGATCACAACTTCAGTAATTTGATTTTTATTTCGGTATATGTATGTTTACATATGTCTGACAGTGTGCTTGGTGTGGCATGTTTATCAACTGCATGAACATATTTGTCAAAACAAGACAAAATACTGGCGTTTCAATAGATGAAGCGTTCTTGTTTTACCTAAATTAGCCGCTAGAGGTAGACATTTCACCGTTTAAGAAAACCATGCATTTGTAACGGTGTCTGCATTGAAATGGGAGACTGAAAATGTAAAAACACATATTAAAAAAAAAAAAAAATGGTAAAAGGTGACAAAAGACCTCTGGTGTTCCAGTGACTCCAGATAGAGGTAGGCTGAGCCCATGAAGTCATCCTGGAGCCCGAAGTCATAGTCGAAAACCTACAGAAAGAATTGAACAAGACGAAAAAAATAATGAAAGGAATAAAGATATATAACGGTAGATTTCTGCTGTTTAAATAACACGACAACAAAAAAACATAACTGTATATTGAGACACTTTGTATTTGTATTACCTTGACATAAAGAGGTTCCCTCAGCGTCTCCACGTGTAGAGTCACTCTCTCGTCCCACACGGGGTTGAGGTTTTTGTGGATGGTTTTACTTCTGAACACCTCTTTCCCTGCGATCTTAAACTTGACATACGGGTCACTGGTCCCTGCAGAGACACAGAAAAACAGTATTAAAAGTAATGTGGGGTGAATCATCATCACTAAACTAGCAAAAACGCACGAGTCACAATATAACAAATTGGGAAAGAACGTCGACAACCTGGATCTAATCACTTAATTAATCATTAGTCACCTGACAAGTCACATGGTCCGTTTTCATTAGACGTCACGTCAACGATCATTTACGTCATTGGTTTGAGCAAATCATTTAAGACAACTCCTTAGTTTCAACGCTAGAGGGTAGTGTTCACTCATATTTAATTTAGTGCTCGGGGAAAAACAGAATGCTGCAGTAATTACTATAAGATAACGGTTAAGTGAGTACAGAGCAGAAATTTACACATGAGAAATGTAACGAAGATCAGGTTTAAACTTTTTGTCAGTAAAAGTAATTCAATAATTATTCAATAAAAGAATAAATTAACACGTATTCAGTATTTATAGGCAGCTACTCAGGGGAAGACTGAACATCTCACATGCAATCAATTGTAATTATGTATTTAAAGGTCCACATGCCAATGTCCAGACATTAAAACAAAATAAATATTACATTTGCAGTATATGCATATAAATACACTCTATATATATATATATATATATATATATATATATATACATACATATAAGTACACTATAAATAAATATACTGTATATATATATGTATATGTTTATATATATACAGTATATACTGTATATATTATATATATACATATATACATATATATATATATATATATATATATAATATTTAAGGCACTTTCATCCACTGGTATGTTTTCATATGTTATTGCTGTGTTGTCATTCACTCTGCCTAAAACGATTACAGTGTAAATCACCACAGAGAATCCAAGTGTGTAATAATTCTCTCTTTCACTCAGCTCAGATGGGCCTGACATTTTACTATTTCTGCTAGACGTATAATTTAAGTTGACAACTGAAAAAAACAGACATCCCACTTCCCACATATCTGAGTCAGTTAATACTGTCACATCACTGTATTAAAATATATAAATATATAAAAGAGAAATGGTGATCCCCGTGATAATCCTGATTTGAGCTGGTGGTAAGATAACACAGTTACTATGAAATGGGAAACGACACATTGAGACTCAAAAAAATGTGATGGATCACATTCAACTCTTACATTTAAATCCATGTATTCTGGTGTTATTAAAATAAAATCTTTACAGAGTAGTTCAGGGTTCCAGTGTTTACACTATAGCAGACTTGGGCAAACTAAGGCCCACGGGCTGGATACGGCCCGTATGGCGTTTCAATCCAGCCTGTCCAACTTCTCAAAATCATACTTTTAATTCATATCATTGTTTTCCCTCTGCCTGTTCCCTGCAAATCCAGCATTTCCCCAATATATAGTCTCAACATTTAGCTTTTATTCAATACTTTACTCATCATTTATCTTAGTTCCCGCAAATACTCTAGCCTGCACTATAGTGTTCCAAACCCATGTAATCAAATTGATTAGCATATACATTAAGATATAGTATATGATTTAGTTAATTCCTCTTCATCCTCTTATCTACTGTCTGGTCTCCACCACTGCCACCCAAATCACAGTGCACAAAACTGTGAGCCTTCTTGTGGGTTAGTAAACCCACTGGAAAAATGATTTAGTTGATGATGATAAAAAACACACAATGATACTCATTCCTGCAAAGCCAGAGCAACTAAAATGCTGTGCACTAGGAAGGATGTTCATAAGATCATCATAAGATTCAAAACACCTCCGGCTTAATGGAAACACACACAGGCGCTCTGGCTATGCACAGTATCTTGTCTTTTGACATATCACTGTAGGACAGCTGCAGCGGGAGACAAAAAAAAACAAAAGGTTGAAAACAGGAGAGGGTGGAGGACACGTCTGGGCTTACATTACTGTGAAATGTAGCAAAAACAAAAAGGGTGCACCCCAATATTAGCACTGTACGTCTATGAACCAAGACACCCTCTGTGTGAGGGAGATTTAATACATGAAAAAACAACCACAACCACAACCAACAGAGTAAACGTCCCTTGACTGCAGGCAGAAAACAAAAGCTTCCAATCTTCAAAACTGCAGTAACTCCCTCTCTCCCCCACTCTCTCCCTCTCTATGCCTCTCCCTCTCTCTCCCTCTCATACTCTTTTTCTTTCCAGGTCGATTTACCCCAGACACACACCACCGGCTCAGAGTGTCTGCGTCTCACACTGCCAGGTTTATGGTGCCATAAACACACTGAGGTTGAAAAGTATGAAATGGAAAAGGTGGGTGGAGGAAGTGGATGCTGGGTTAATATGACTCAGCAGGTACATAGCACCCAAGAGTGATGGAGGGGTTTCCTTGGAAATCACACACCACTGCCTAAAGCCTGGATTTAATGTAAAGACTGGAAATCAATTTATTCTGTCTACTACTGTTGCTAAGCATTCTAATAAGTATAGCAAGCAACTATAATAAATCAATTAAAGTCTCTAATAAGTTAATATTAATATAGTGCAGCGGTTAGTACGCCTGCCTCATAGAGTCTTGGATTTGATTCCCAGAGGAACTACAAACACGATATAGCTAAATGGATAAATCTAATGTAATGTTATTAACTATACATGTAAGCTAATATATGTGTATAAGTACAACACAGTACAAGGCCAGAATGTGGAGCAAGCGCAATCATCATCACCCATATCCTGCCCTAATCATCACAGTCTGCTTGGACCATGTGTATGTACAACATACAGTATATCTGGGTCAGCGGCCACAGTAATCGAAAATATTTAATACTTAAAGTTGACGCCTGCAAACCCAGTCCCAGGCAGCAGATTACTGGAAAATTCAATTTGATGTTTTTGGACTGTTTGAGGAGTGAATCACCAAGGGAAACTCCATGAACACACAGGAAGGAGGGGAGTGGAAACATTTCAGCACCTTGGACAGCTCAGGTTTTAGCACTCAGCCAAGTGAGCGTCAGTTCATCCTCAGAGAAATATTTTCAATCAGCATCAGATCCGCGTGCATTTCAAACCAGGCAACACTTTGAGACAGAAACTGGTGCATCCCGAAGACGGATTCCAAGACACAAGCTGGACATTGTTGTTTATGTTGTTGAGTGTAGTAAAGAGTATATGGCACATGGCCTAACAGGACTCAGTCGTCCACCCACACTTACAGGCATAGAGTCAAATTTGAGGAATATAACTTTCAAATTTTGGCCAGGTGGTTTGAGAGAGGCGGAGAAGAAGCAACTTTTGTCAAACAGGCAAAACCTTTGTCAAAAATACATCTCTCCACAGTGGTGGTATTTAAGACACAACCTTTCACCCACTTACAAAGCCATTTGGGCTTTGTAAATGAACAGTGAGGGGCTGTGAGTGGGGACTCAGTGGACCTCAGTGGTAACTTGGCAGTTGGTGGATTTGAACCTGGAGCTCTCCGAACCCCAGTCCAGTTCCTTGACCAATGAGGCCACCACTGCTCCACTAAGGTCCAGGAGGTTCCTGAAACACCACCTTCTCCTCAACCACAGGATATAACTTCTGTTACTCCCTATTGACAACTGAAGAAGCCTCTTGGATGAGAGGTGGAACGTTTTCCAAAAAACCTCATGTCCAGTTGCCTAACTAAACCCTTTAACTCTGACCATGACTTGATTGGCTGAGAATTCCCATCTATTATAAAACATGTATCCATTACCTGGTTGTCTCCTAGACTAGCACTCAAATCGCACTGCTCCAGACAGTGAGCCTCCCTGTGTGGTGAACCCACTGGAAGACAAACTTTCCATCCAGGATCCACACTTTACCCAGGAAGTGATCCCTGAAGTTTCACACCAAAAACAGAGGAATTATATCATATATGTATTTTATGTGGTCCACCAATACCTTTCAAATTTTGTTTATGGTAAATATAAATATTTTTTACAAAAGCAATTTCTGTATGTTGTTTTTTTCGGTTCTTATTACATTATATTAAAATTACCCACAGTTATAAGGCAGTGTTTACCAAACTGTCAGTAATTACACTACTGATTGTATTAACTCAAATATATCAAGTAGCCATAATATCGTACAGGTGTAAATTGCTATCAGGGAGAAAACAGATGAGCCTTTTTAAGTCAAGCTGATTGTGTTCATAAAACATGCATTAAAAGAAAATAACCCTCAATAGCAGACGTAGTTTTTACAGGTATTTAAATTCATTATGTTCTAAATATTAATCCGTCAAAACAATTTGGAATTATTTATTTATGGAAAAAATGGAGCTGCTCCCGGCAACCAGCCGGGTGAACCAATGAAAAGAGGTCGACGTCTCCTACTATTCTTTTCTAAAATTAGTCGTATTGTCTCCCAGGCAGGTGGGTGGACAAGTAATAGGGAAGAGAACAGAAGACACTGTGCAAGTAATAAAGACGTTAACCTGCTCATTTACAACCATCGCCCACTCTTCAGAATTAGCAGCACAGACTGAAACTATGTGTTAATGAGAGAAAAAAGGGTCCAAGTGGGACAATCAGCACCAACGCACACCTAAAAAGCCTCTGATGGACTTGGCTGTGACAGCACTGCTCTGTCTTCTCGACAAGCAACTCTAAAAATCATCCAACACACATTTACCTCCTGTGAACATCTAATGGGCAGCCCATAAAAACACTGTTCACTGAGTCTGTCTGCTGGTAAGTCAGGCTGAAGGCCAGACACCTGAAGAGGAAGCAACAGTAAAGCTGAAGGCAACTTCATCTGGGTGGAAACAAACACTCACATCATCATGGACAATAGGAAGAATATTAAATAAAGAAATGTCAAATGTGTAAATGTAATTTACATACTTAGAATAATGCTTGACTCCTGTCTGTTTCATCATTAATAATGATGAGCATCCATTTGTTTACTATGGAGGCCTTTATATCAATAAAAAGTAAAATATACAAGCAATCCAAAGACAAAGTAAGGTGTAATCAGCCAAATAAAAAAAAAAAAAATAATAATGATCTCTACAGTGATGGAGACATGGGTCACCATGTAATAGGTCAGGGGTCTCTACCTCAACCGCAACAGCAACTTTCACCAAAGGGTCACATCAGCTATCAATGATCAACACAATATAAAACTGGTATTTTATTAGATATCAGTTTCCCACAGATTCTATGCCGTAAAACTCTGCAGATGAGAACAAACAACAAAATACAACAGAAAACGTGTGTCATCAGCGTGTTATCAAGCTGCCATCTGATCAACACTTCTTGTCTTCATGAGTGAGAAAACTGCACCAGATGAAAGTAATGAAGCAAGAAATGAAAGTCTCCAATGAAATATTCACATTCATCCAGAACAATGTTTACCACAGCGTGAATTCAACATAACAATTTGCAGCATCATTGTCCTCTATGATTGTTGAGGGCCACTCTAACTCTCATTAAAGCGGGAGCCACAAAATATTGTTCCACCGGCTAAAAATAGTCCAAGGGCCGCAGGTTGGGTATCTGAGTAGATCAATTCATTTATTGACACACACATTCTTAAAAAACAACACATATTTCCAGGATAATATTCCACCTCACACACTTAAACACACATGCAGTGTCCAGATCTGTCTCCTACTGAAAATGCTCAATGCCTGAAGAGGGGACAGTAATTCAAAAAGAAAAGGCTAAAGCTACCCTGGAGGTGGGACTCCCTGTGAAACTGTGAGACTTTTTGGGGCTTGTTTTATTAATGTCAGCCTGATGCACCACTGGGACTGGCTGTCACCCAGACAGGACTCCTGGAGGAGATTCACCAGCTCAGTGTCTCTCAGGAGGACACCGTGAACCCAGACAAGACTGAGGCAATGCTGTCTATCTCACCCATGACCGATGGCTGTGAAAAAAGAGCAAATTCTATTTTGCTGCACGCTTTTTTTCCTGATCAAGAGGCCGTCACAGGAGTTGTAAGCAATTTATTTTTGCCTTCAGTCTGTTTGGTGAAAACCCCCAACTGTGACCCAATGATATATGCCTCAAATTAACCCTTTAACACCCAGAATTACTCAAACAAATGTAATTTGTAATTCTATAATTCCAACCCATATAACTTCCATGGGGCTCACTACCCACAGGAAGGCTGTGTGTAGTGTGGTGCAGTGTGATTTGTGATGCAGTGTTGGAGACCGCCGCCCCTGCAAATCAGCATCAGATGAGACAGGAACGTGAATGAATGAATCCAAAGGATAAGCAATATAAATGCGAAAGAGGAAGACAACTGGGTAAAGGAGGGAGTATCTGGTGCAGCAAAAATAAAAATAATCCTATTACATAGAAGATGTGATGATGTAATGACTAACAACACATATTTCCTACTGGGCGACACGA
Source organism: Paraplagusia blochii (assembly GCA_016785265.1). Taxonomy (NCBI): domain Eukaryota; kingdom Metazoa; phylum Chordata; class Actinopteri; order Pleuronectiformes; family Cynoglossidae; genus Paraplagusia; species Paraplagusia blochii. The sequence goes on from JAFBJS010002904.1 coordinate 123,664, forward strand.
GTCTAAAAACAAACAGGACCAACAGGACCACCTGTAGTCCCACAGACAGCCACTGTTCTAACATGCATAATTATTTTTTCATGGAGCAACACGCCAGTGCCGTGCACAAACATCTCTTCGCTCACAGACCAGTGGGGGGCAGTGTGTCCATATGTGCAGCGCATCTGAGTCATCGCCTCCCTTACCAACACAAACATTTTCTAATAATAAGTCTATCTTTGAACGCCATGGAGCTTTTATTACTCAAATGCACTGGACTAAATCAAATTGCTCCACTTCATTTGCCCAACTTGCCTCTGAAAATGCAACGGCGTTCACTGCTCTCCACGGATTTCCTCTCCGCCCTTTCCTTATTAATTTGTTCTTCTCTTTTTTAGCTCCCGTCTACTTCCCTACACCTCGCCGAATCAATGACATTATGAAAAGTCCCATCAGACAAACTTCCAGCTCATTTCCTCTCTGCCACTTTCACAGAATAAATATGTCAGCGGCACAGTCTCTCTGCGTCGTCTATGGTAGTCTGCTCGCATCTCATGATAATTAGTGCGAGAGGAAAATTCAATTAAGGTTCACAAAAATCATCATCACTTCATAGATCAGTGGAGCGCATGGTTTATACTGTATATATCTCCTCCAGTGTTTTAACTGTACATAATGCAATAATCTAGCAGATTAATTATACATCTGAGCATAGTTTAAGGCATTTCTTTTCCTGTAAACAAACACTATTGTTGTGAAGATGTAAACAGTCTTCAGGGCGAGACTTTAAGAGAATGGGATTGTGTAAAATCCACTTCTTTGACATTTAATTTCATTTAATATCATCTGAACATGATCTTTCACTTTAGACGAGGCATGGGCAAACTAAGGCCCGAGGGTCACATGCGGTCCATTTAGGTGTCAGATCCGGCCTGCTAAACTTGTTAAAATCAATTGCTTTGATACAATTTTGCTGAGAGTAATGTAACGTGATGTAATGTGTCAATGTTTTTCTTAGAAATTCTTATAAAACACTAAAAGCATCTAAGTATTTCGGTCTTGCACAACTTTTACTAGTTAGTTATCATGCATCTGCTCCTGATCCGGCCTGCAGTCCAGATTTTGGACCAACTGTGGCCCGTGAAGTGTTAACCCACCCCTGTTTTAGACTGTTGCTGAAAAAATCCTACAAGAAAAACTGACAAAAGACTTTTAAGACTTTAAGAAATCTCCACGCTTACCGCAATTAGTCCCCTGGGGCTTCACAAGTCTATTACACCATTTCCTAAAACCCATAAATTCTCAGAGAAAGCAAAGTGAAAACTTTTTTGACGACAATTCTTCCGTTACCCTTCAATTCTTTGCGCGTCACAACCTGTGCTTTAATAACTCTTAGTAATTCAAAATAAAGTGAGTAAATTTCAAGAAGGCTCAAATGCTGTGTTAATATCTCAAACAGATGTGTGTTCATAATTAAAATGAACTAATCAAAGTCCAGGCCTTAACAGTCTGACAACATGCGAGCTCATCTCCCCGTGTCGCCCTATTCTACGTGACAGTGCAATCGTTCCATCCATTAATAAGGATGAAAAGCTTTGCGACATTTGATTTCAGCTTTTAATGGAGTGTTGATTATGTGGAGGAAATAGGAAATTGCTGCAGCAAAGAGATGTGACATGAACACAAAATATCCATAATCTTGAAAAACAAAATGAACCAGTGAATGTTGCGTTGGCCGTGCCTTTTCTTCATTTTAGGTGGCAACGTTAACAAAAAAAAGTTATCTTCCACAGCCCTGACTTCACATTGACTTCTTAATCACTCTGTCGCCACATCTCCATAAATCTGTAGATACTCATTACACATTTATGATCAATAGGTTACAGTCAGTACAGGCCAGACGACAGGTCCTGAATTATTCATCAGTAATATATCAGAGGCTAATTACCATTCTGTGCAGGACAGTGTGAGATTGGGTTCTGTTATCTGAGTGCAGCCGTAAAATTTGGGTTGAAAACAGGAGGAATGGAAAGTCACTGGAACTGAAGCTGTTCTTCAAACAGTTTGCAAATAATTAAATGCAAGACAATAAATGAATAAATGCGATTTGAAATAGCAATCATTCATCTACTATCTGTGACAGGGTCTCCACAACTGCCACCCAAATCACACTGCTCCATACTGTGGGCATTCCCGCGGGTGGAGACCCCACAGGAAGTTCTGTGGGTCAGGATGGTGCTATATCTCAGTGGGAACCGAAGGATTCGAACCTGAAGAATTGCGGACCAAAGTCTCTATTTACCACTAGGCCACCACTGCTGCAAAATGTAATTATATTATTACGCCATAGTCAAAGAAGAAAAGCATGCAAAGCCTGTCAGAGATGAAACTTTGACATGGAACTGAAAAAATTGGATAGATTTTGCTATGTTTTTGAGCATGTCTCAAATTTAGACTTTTAGTTTATAAACCACGCACCGAAATAAGACTTAAATTAGTCTAATATGAATTATTTTGCAATCCAAACTTGAAAATGATTTCACTAGACCAGAAACAAGCAACTCACAGGAACATCACGAACAGGAACTTGTGAGGAAGGAAAAGAAGTGTTACATTCTATGTGACCTTGCATGTAATTCATCGCCAAAGTGAACAGTGGGCCTAGAGATCAGTGATCGAGGACGATGCCATGCTCAGTGCACCTCAGTGGTAACCTGGCAGCTGGTGGACTTGAACCTGAAACCCTCCAGACCCAAGTCCGGCTCCATAAGCCTGGTTCTGCCCCAAGAAAGAAGAAGAAACTAGAACAACAAACATGTAACAGCATCAACTGAACAAACTATGTACAATGAGGCACCAGGTGAGATGAGATAAAAGGGAACCAGTGGTCAAAAGTAGACATCCATCCATTTCCCGTTACAAAACAGAAACAGCAGTCTCCACATCTGCCAAATCCCATTACACCGTATCGTACCTTCCTGCAGGTGGTGAGCCCACTGGAAGTCATCCGCCCTAATCAGGATCTGAACTTGCCCTGGGACGTGAACCCTAGAGTTTCACACCAAAGACAGAGACATTGCCTCTGGGCCAGGGTGAATGCCAAGGTGGTCCACAAATTGCTCCTCTAAACTTTGAGGTTCACTGAAGCTTCTCATGAGATATGTGAGCAGTAGAGGAGAAAACAGTAGTAAAGCTGCCTCAAAAAACCTCTCACTCAGGCTGCAAATCCTAAATTGCCTCCTGCTCAGGACGGTATTGGCTTGAGACCCAGTGTGCATACGTGAGTGTGTGAGCAGCCCACAGTATGTGTCATGTCAGGACTGAGGGATAGCTGCAGGCTCAGGGGTTTTTCCATTACCCAGAATGCAATGTGTTCTGGAGGATGAATTGGTATGGCTGTAAAAACAGGAGAGTCCATCAGAGGGTTGCTGACAGATGGACTGAGGATCCGTCTGATAATCGCACACATGCACCTCCTCACTAGTTTGATTTATGGATACAGTTATTTTTCTTGTTGATAAACATTGATTATTTGCAGCATGATTTGATGTAAAAATATACACGTAAAGTGTGAAGAATGGTATTTTTAATAGGACTCGCTCCACACAACGGTGGCGAATGAGCCCGAGCTGCACAGCATGAAGCGTAACAACACCGAAGGTGAGAGCACGATGAGAGGGGGTTTGAAATTAGAAAAGACAACAGGAAAGCACTGGTGTCTGGATCCAGATCCACAGCTTTTGAACGTGTACAGACAATAGTCGCACTATTGTCAAAAACTGTGAGTAACTGCTGAGCTGAGCTGCTCCCGGACAAACACACAAGAAGAGTCAAAAGGATCTGAATATTTCAACGATGCACTCAAACTCTATCAAGAGAACTGTTTGAACCAGGCAGGAAAAAAAAACAGTCCACAATACAATGACATTACACATCTATCCATCATCCACCCATCCATTCATTCATCCATACATCCATCCATCCATCCATCCATTATTTGTCTAATCATCGGCCCATACGCCCACCCATCTGTCCATCTCTCCATACATTCTTCCATCTATCCATCCATCTATGCATCCATCCATCCATCATTCATATATCCATACACCCATACATCCAGCCATATGCATATCCATTGGTTTATTTGTCCATATATTCCTCCATTCATCCACCCATTAATTCATCCGTCATTCATCTATCCATCGGCCCATACATCCATCCATCCGTTTATCTTTCCATCCATCCATCCATCCATCCATCCATCCATCCATCCATCCATCCATCCATCCATCATTCATCTATCCATACACCCATAGATCTAAACATATGCCCATCCATCCTTTTATCTTTCCATTAATTGCTGCATCCATCCATGCATACGTCATCCATCCATCCATCGGTCCATATCTCCAGCCATCCATCGGTCCATTGTTCTAATTCCTCCATTCACTATTAATCCATTCCTCCATTCATCCACCCATCCATCCATGCTTCCACAGATATATCCAATTGTCCATTCATCCATCCATCCATCCATACGTCCATTCACCATTCATCCATCAATACATCCATCCATCTGTTTTTCCATTTATCCATCCATCCATCTGTCCATCTATCAGGTAGGCTCTTAGTCATTCCTGCAGACAAAATCTTACACTGCTTTGTGACCAGACGTAGGTATTATATTTAAATTTTACAGATGAAGACAAAAACATGTCTGTGTTTTCTTCAGCCGGAAAGTCAACCATGAAAGATCCAGACTGTTCTTGACACTCATCCTGTCTCCTGCACACTGGGCTCCTGCATGACAATGGAGAATCAGCTTCTCTTTGTGTCTTCTTAGCCACAGGGAAGTAAGAGTTAAAACAGACAAGGTTTGTTTTTTATCTAACAAGATCTGAGGAGCTGCAGAGCTCCCTGTTGGCCGTTCATCATAAATGACAGACAAGACGGAGTTTCTCCTCAGGGGCCACAGGGCTGAACTTTTCTCAGTGCTGCTATTATACAGTACAATCTCAACAGCAACATCTATTGCTACAAAATGGACTTAAAGATGGAGCTAACAACACATTCAGTGACTTCTTTAAACAAATAATTTGAGGCCACTACTGTATCTCCAAACTGACAAGATAAATACAAAAAAATACATTGTCATTGTGACATTGTGATCTTCTTTTCCTTTCGGCTTGTCCCTTATTCAGGGGTTGCCACAGTGAATCAACATTTTCCATCTCCCTCTGTCCTCTGTATCTTCTCCTCGGACTCCAACTACCATGTCCTCCCTCACTGCATCCATCAATCTCCTCTTTGTCTCCTACCTGGTAGCTCCATCTCTGGGATCATTCTTCTACTAATGTATCCACTGTCCCTCGTCTGAACATGTCCAAACCATCTCAATCTGGCTTCTCTGTGTTGTCCCTTTTATCCTGTCCTTCTCACTCCTACAAACAATAAAAAATGTGACCTTTGCATTTTACCCATCCCACTAATGTGAGTAGTGGGCAGCTTTAAGGACCTGGGGAGCAACGTACGGGGACGGTGCCATGCTCGGAGCACCTTGGTGCACCTTGCAGCTGGCAGACTTGAACCTGAGACACTCTGGACTTGGCCTGTGGCTCAGGGAATAAGCCCATTGTCTTATTCCCTGAGCCACATGTGGGACACCTTATTAATACAGGGATTTTTATAAATTATGATTGAATTATTCTATGCTTTCATATCACCATTAAAACATCTACATGAAGAATAAATTAATAAATAAAATCAATTAATATATATATTTTTTTTAAAAATTCAAATATATTTGCAGTAGAGAACACTTTATTTTAAATTTCTCTTTCAAACTATCGTTTAAAAAAAGTTTCCACTACTTCCAAGTGGTTGAACTAAATAAAACTGCTGTGTGGCATGATGTTTTTTAATCAACACTGAGAGCAGCTCTGCTTCAGCTTTAATCGATGCTTATTTTGTGGCTCGACATTGGTGAAAAACAGTGAAGTTCGGTGTAAGAGGACGGCTGCTGACACGCTTGTCCCGCTCCTCTTCACAGGGCTCGGCTGATCAACCTCAGTCCCGACAACACTTTGATGTACGGATCAGAGCAGAGATGTGAAAGAAAAGTCTTCTTTGTTCAGCTTTTTGTAAAGCTTCCCTGAGCTCAAACAAAATCCATCTATAGAGGCTGGATTTTGAAGTTTAAACAGCCAATGTAAAATACAAAATAAAACGTCCAATAATTGTAAAAAAATTAGTTTCTAATATCAACTTGAATATGAAGTCTTAGTTGTTATTGTTATATGTATATAGGGCATGTGCTGCATGATGAATGTGTAAGTTTGACTGTATGCATATGTATGTGTATATATACAGGATATATGATTATATATATACAGTATTTGTGTACATACACCTGTAATGATATATGTGGGCTTGGGCGCACGTGTCTGTATTTGCATGTAAATGCTAATAAATAACAACTTGAATGTATCAATATACTTTATGTGCCTAATATATGTATGTATATGTATATGTATACGTGTGTACATACTGTTTGTATATGTATATATGTTTGTATGTGTGTCTTTGTTTCTGCCTCTTAGATGAAATGTGATTTGTTTGTAGGTATGCTAATATAAATACACTGAGATAGATGAAGATCTAATACAATAAACTTAACTGAGTAGTACGTAATATTGACATTGAAAAATATAATGAAAATTATATTTGAGATTGTAAATACTCAACATCTATTTATCTAAGGATCAATTAGTGCAGTGTTTATGTTAAATTTGTCCTCTGTCTCTAAACCCATTTTCTTGAAGTCAGTAAATACTCTCAATATTCAGCCAAACCAAACAAATATTCCACTGAAATACAGTTTAAATCCTGGTCACATTCATAAGTAATGAGGACACGAAGCCAACTTCACATTTTCATTCCAACTCCCCTAAAATGCAACTGTGACATTATATTGTCCTGCAGAGCAATTATTGCTGCTGTTCTTTTTAAGGATTTTGCCCCAAACTGTGGACTTTTTGTATCGTTAATAATTAATTCCCGGGCTTTTAGAGAATCGAGAGTTTTTAAAACTCCTCTTCTGCCCCAGTGACCTCTCTGATTTGACACCCAAGCTCTTCCATTTACATTTATGACACAGAGAACCATGTGATCATTTGAGACAAAGACATGGCAGGATCATGTAAATCATCTAAACTTTAACGAATAGACTTCACCTGCTGAATAATAATCACCCAGAAAATTCTCTATAGCCACATTTTTACCTCTCCCTATAATGAGCTGACTGCACACCCTCTGGACAGGAGACAGGTGAGCTCGGACCTGACTGGACAGGTGCTCAGGCCAGACACCGTAGGGACAGCAGACCAGCTCATTTGTATCTGCCCACCACAGCCATTAGTTGGAACTCAGCGAACGTCACGACTCCAACAATAGCTCTGAGCGATTTGTTTAGTTTTTGTTGGAAACTGTACGACACCAGACATTATTGCAGCCTCACATACCGAAATCCTGCTGCTTCAAAACAGCAGATTGTAAAAATAGTACATGGTAAGAGCTGTGAACACGCATCAAGGATGGCAGATGTCACGGCAGCTCTGAACCAAACGAAAGAAGAGGAATGTTTCATGTCTTTGTTGAGTGTTTTCCATGAGATCTGGCTTCATAGGGTTTGTACTTGAGCTGAAACAATAAATGTTCTTAACACAGGAATAATACAAGAAGCAGGATAAAAACACGACCAAAAAAAAATAATAAATGAGAGTTATTTCACAGCCTATCAGTCTCAGAAAGCTAGTGGAAAACCAAATGACAAATCATTGTTGTTTTTATTTTCACTTTTTTTTTCTTCCTCAATATTAAAAGTGTTTGTCAGCTTTTTCATCTCCGGTGTACAACTGACGGCTGCTATTGTCCTTATCAGTTTCAAGGTCTCAAAGACAGCAGTCTCCACAACTACCACCCAAATCACACTGCACAACACCGTGAACCTTCCTGTGGCTCATGAGATATGTACTTGAAGTCATGTGGGTCGGGACGGTACACCTCAGTGGTCATGCAGATGCAGGTCTGCTTCCATAATCACTGGGCCCTCAATGCTGCCCTAGAAATTAAAAATCTGCATTTGCATTAACATACCTAGCCCCTCCTCCTTTAAAATCCAGAACTCCTGATCAGTTAAAACGGACATGTCTTAGCTGAGGTGAAACGTCCTCAAGAAACCTTTCTATGTCCAGTTGCCCTCAAACTTGGATTCAATGACCTGGAAGTGGGGGTGGCAGTGGTGGCCCAGTGGTTAAGGAAGGGAACTATGTCCGCAAAGCTTTAGGTTTGAGTCCCCCCGGCAGCCATGTTGCCACTGAGGTGCTCTGATAGCATAGCACCGAAACTGACCCACACAACTTTCACTGGCCTCACTAACCTTAGGACGGCTCACAGAATGTAGCAGTGTGATTTGGGTGGCAGTCGTGGAGACTGCTGCCCCTGAGATCCAATCACTAATAATAGGATGAAGATGAATGAACAGGATACTAGGGTCTGATATCAGGTCTTAAACCTGAAATAATACTATAAAAGTATTATTATAGAATCCAGTAGTTGTTCCCTTTTGGACCACTAGGGAACTTTAGCTCGGTTTAGACAGTTGTGAGACTGGTTAGTTGTACCCTACTGCTGATGTGTCGTCACAATAGCCATCCTGCTCAGTAACCCTTATTAATGGTAAGGCTATGATCATTTATATATTTAAAAAATGTACTTCACATGCAGTCCTGAAAAACTAATATAACTAATGTATGTATTCAAGCCGACTTTAAATCCTCGGCTATTTATCTTTGACTCTAGTGTAAAGTGGTTCATAAAGAATAGATTACAACTGCCCTTCAACAGGGACAGTCGTTGTACCGGACTCTACATCTTCTGGATCTTCAGGATAACAAGAAACCATCTAACCAGAGTTTTTCATCTCAAGTCTGCAGAACACTGAGGGTCTGATTCTGTATTTTACTGTCGCACAAAAATAACAGGCGGAACGCAACAGCAGCAACATTATTCCCTCGGCTGGGAACATGTGTCGATGTTCAACCTTAAATTGAAGACGATGCGCTCTTGCATAAATGCACAGGAAGTGTGTTGCATCTTTCATTGTTGCAGTGTCTTACTTCATGTATTATTGTGGTGTGGGCTGAGCTGCGCAGATAGGCTTAGAGGGGGGTATGAATGAGAAACCATCACGGGTGACGGGGAAAAAAGGCAGAGGATAAGACAGCAGAGGAACTGATACAATGAGATTACAAGCTCATGAATGTGTGTACGTGTGTGTGTGTGTGTGTGTGGGAGGTGAGAAATAATAAAGGCAGCATTTGATCCTCAGAAAGCAAGAGATTTCAAAGAAATGGCCTGATGCTGTTATATAAATATTGGTATGCATGTGCATACACCTACATAAAACATATATATATATATATATATATATATATAGTCTTATGTCATATATGAATGACATAAGACTTTTTGATCTGCAGCAAGAGGAGGCAGCAGCTAGAAGAGAGGTGGAGGTTTGCACTAGAGCCAAGTGGAATGAAGATCAGTCGTAGCAAGATGAGTACGTGTGTGTGAAAGGGAGAACAGTGGAACAAGGAACAGAGGTGGTGAAGGTGGAGGAGTTTAGATACTTTCAGAGTTTAGATCAACTGTTTAGAGCAGTGGAGACTGTGGAATAGAGGAGAAGAATAGCAGGAAGGATGGAACAACTGGAGAAAAGTCAGAAACAATCTGTGATAGAAGAGAGTCAGCTAAGGTGAAGGGAAAGGTTTACAGCAGGTTTCAAAGGTGTCAAACAGAATCTAAAAAAGACCATTGTGGCTACAGGATTTGGTTCCAATGTCCCGGAGCACATGGACCAATTGATTAGCTGTTTGGAGACTCAGATCAGTTGATTAAATAAGTCAAATTAGGACAGCTGCAGCCTGGTTGAAAGAGTTACCTGCAGCTACAACCACACTTTGTGGATTGTGTTTGACACCCCTGTTTACAGAACAGTTGTGATACCAGCCATGATGGACGGATTAGAGACACTAAGAATAGAAATTACAAGAGACAGAGCAGGAGGTGGAGGAGTTAAAGATGCTGAGATTCTCTTTAGGAGAGACAAGGATGGACAGGGTCAGGAATGAGGTGATTAGAGGGACAACACAGACAGGAAGTGTTTATCACAAATTAAACCGAATTATCTTAGTATCAGATTATTTAAAATTGTGAATAGTTCACATTTTGCAAAACAAACCCCCTACCTGTACGGTCCCGGATGGCCAGGTTATTCCCTTTCTTAAGGACAATGTCCAGCTGGTACATGGCAGGACTTGGAGGACGAGGCGGGGGCTCCGCATTACTGGGTCCCACTATGCTGATGCCCTGTACAGAGAGAGGAGAACCTTGGTAATTTATCCAGACCATTATAGACCTGTCTCTTATACACATCTTCCAGTTTGGAGGACGCCTGTTCTGTCCCCCCTTGTCCCTTGTCTTTGATCCTGTCTTTGATGAGATGATTAAAGATGGCGTTAATTGTTTGAAACCTAACCCTTAAAACACAGCCCTCTTAGTGGCCCATGCACAGAATAATTATTAAAACAAAGTGTTTATCACAAATTGAACCGAATTATCTTAGTATCAGATTATTTAAAATTGTGAATAGTTCACATTTTGTAAAACAAACCCCCTACCTGTACGGTCTCGGATGGCCAGGTTATTCCCTTTCTTAAGGACAATGTCCAGCTGGTACATGGCAGGACTTGGAGGACGAGGCGGGGGCTCCGCATTACTGGGTCCCACTATGCTGATGCCCTGTACAGAGAGAGGAGAACCTTGGTAATTTATCCAGACCATTATAGACTTTTATGACTACGGTGAGAGCGTACAATAAAAAATTTAAAGATGCCCCTTCATGTGTGGAGAATGAGAAGATATTTCATAAGCCATGAAGTACAGCCATAAAGAAGGAGTGATTAGGTCTCACTTGCATAACTCGTAAAAGTTCTTACCCGATTGTTTTTGTCCAAAAGTGATTAAGATTTATTTTTGCAGCAGGACAGTCTGTACTTTATACTTCACCTGACAAGGTCTGAGCAGAAATGTTACAACACTTTTTTTTTTTTTTTTTTTTTAACATGCATGATGTTACACTTTTTAATGTGCATTGAGTCTAGTTGTATTTTAAGTGCTGCAGGAAGGTTCAGGCTCTTCAGAAAGACTCCACATATAATGTGGAAAGACCCATCGCCTTTACAGGCTACGGCAGTAAAATGAGACTCAATAAGAAGTCTGGGAGTGTTACTGTAACCTGACGATAAGGAGAGAGTAAAATGAACCTCCATGATGGAAGAAAGTTTCACGTTCATTATGGATTTGATTGTATTTTTCTGTATCTCTGTTTCTGTGTGTATCATGTACCATGTACTGTAGATTTGACTGGTTTTCTATTTCTATATATGACACATTAAGGCCTTCAAACTATTTAATACAACAAAAAGAATAACAGCTGCTAATAATTTTAAATGTTTCATTAATGTTTGTTTTACTTTTATTGAAAATATTCCCTGTTTCCCAAAAAAATTGTATTTTTATTCTGAGAACTCACCCAGATTCACCAAACAAGGCTGTAAAATTAATTTTATGTTTTTCTCCTTGATTCCAGTTCTGTCTCCATGCCTTTTTTTACTGCTGATTTTTTTAATCTTTGTCCAAAATAAAATATTTCCTTTATCAGTGACTATAATAATTCTTATTTGTACTATGGTCGGAAAATCTCATTTGTACATTTAAATACTGAAGTAAACCTAAAGAAAAACAAAACAAAAAAGAGCTTATAAAACTTTCAATACATGAAGTATACATACATATGTGTATAAATTACATTACATTACTTTTATCCATTTATGTTAAAAAATAAAAGGTCTCAAACTTAAAGCTGTAATAAGAAAATATATAATAATACTTAAAAACTACTGTCGTTCTGCATTTTGCAGATAATTTAATTCTAGTAATAGCAAATGAATGTAGAAGTAGTGTACAAAGCAGAAACACAAATTACACTCTGCTGCAGATTGTAAATGTGATTTACAGCAAGACAATGCAGTGTTGGCCTGGGTTCAGAGGAGAGACAGTGGATACATTGGTAGAAGAATGATCCTAGAGATGGAGCTACCAGGTAGGAGACAAAGAGGAGATTGATGGATGCAGTTAGGGGGGAAATGGAGGTAGTTGGAGTTGAAGATACAGAGGAGTTAACTCACTGTGGCAACCCCTGAAAAGGGGATACAAAGGGGGAGGTTTGTATTGTGATTAAATTTCTTTTAATTTTTTCTTTTTTTCTCTCTGCAGTATCTACATTCCCCTTTATTTGGTATAAAGACTGCAAAAATGAGGCTTTTCCCCCTAAAGATATGTTTATACAATGAACAGGAAAACATGGACTGCCTCTGTTTTTACAGTACAATGCCATAGCTATTGATGAAAGAATCAAAGTGGCATTGGTCACTATTAAGAAAACCATGGACAATGCCTAAATATCAGTACTTAAATTAAACTCTTGAGAACGTTTGGGTTGTTGTAATAATATACTTCCAAACAAATGCACCTTCAGTGGTACCAGGGGTTAATAATGAACAAGAAACTGAAGAAAACATCAGAGTGGGAGGTGTTTCCATGTATTTTACATGCAGATACAACAGGGAAGTGCCATTGAGGGCTTCTGGACTGTGAAACAGGCTGATCTACTGTAAATGTCAGCCTGTGAGTCACTCTGAGGTCAATGCTGTGCTCTTTCTTTGACAGGGAAGATCTACTGGCCAATGCAGTAAGACATTGGAGAAGCCACGTGAAGACACCGACCATCGAGATGCATTTCATCTTCCTCTCTACCAAGGTCACGTTCATCTAACTCCTCCTTCCAGCCTCTTCCTCCTCAGCCATTAAGCAACTCCTCTGAGCTCTCCTGTCCTCTCTCCTCAGCTCCGTAGCTCTTGACGTGCACTGGAGAATAACTGTGAAAGAGGTAAAAATTCCTGTGGGCCACTGGGAGGATCTCATCAAACTAATAAGAACAGGCTAAGAGCATCTGACAGGCGCAGTGGGTCTTTAAAAAAAACACACAATCTGTTTTATTAATGACCCGTACTCTGTGTTGTTGCTGACCTTTAAACATAAACTGACACCAGCTCTTGTTATCAAGTTCATGTTTCAATAAAACCGTCATGGTTCAATATATGGCTCTGGGTTTTTCATTTGTGACAGAAGTGTAATGAGATTTCTTAATTATTTATCAGTCCGTATAATAAACTACAGTCCAAAAAGTCTCTCTTATCTGGTTCGGCTCACGGGGTCATCAGTATCAATACTAGATCCACTGAGCTGAACTGAGAGTAGATTTAAATATATATCACCAAAATTAATAACATTGATGACACAATACAGTGGAGGTGTGATAAAGATGAAGCTCTGAAGATAAATGACTTAAAATATATGAAAAGACTTTCCACTGACTAATAATTCTATCATTTAGATTAGTTTCACAAACACAAAATGATATCATCTCTCTTTCTGTAACAGCAGTATTTGGTATACATATTTGTAAATATATACTCAAGGAAGTTTGTTTATCTCTATTCAATCACTCATTTTCATCATCCATTTTCATTTTACTGGGTCGCAGGGAGCAAAGTTTCCACGACTGCCGCCCAAATCCAACACCACTATAGAATCCCAGCCCTCCTGCAGGTGGTGAGCCCACTGGCAATTTCCACAATTCATTCTTAATATTAATAAATTAATACTGATTACTAATACTAATTAAATCACAATCTAATCGGCATATTGGAGACTCCTGTGATCACTATAAGATAATAAAGAAATGGTAAAACATATGTATAATGATAGATAGATAGATAGATAGATAGATAGATAGATAGATAGATAGATAGATAGATAGATAGATAGATAGATAGATAGATAGATAGATTTGTTTCGGCAATGCATATAATAAAATTGGAACGATACAGAGAAGATTAGATAGATAGATAGATAGATAGATAGATAGATAGATAGATAGATAGATAGATAGATAGATAGACCTCTGCAAGTAAAGACTGATTTAGGTCTTAGAGAAGAGAGAGAGCGGCGCCCCCTGCATAACTCTGGATTAAGATGGATTTGTACAGAAAACAGACTGAATGAAAAACAAAGGTGCAAATGATTGGATCGATGAAGTCAGCACACAGAGGCTTAAACAAGCAGACAGAGTTCTGATTTCCTGCTCTGTCAAATGTCCAAAGGCATGACCGGCTAATGTCTCATCTGCACTGAGGAGGTTGTAGACACGCCCTGAGCTCAGAGCAGCACAAATTGTACTATCAACGAGAAAACATCCACGGTTAAAAGAGCTACATTGTGGGACTTCCTTCAAACAGTTGTCATGATTTATTGAAAGTGAAGCTGAAAATAAACGTAACCGAAGTTGAGTCATGAAGTAACTGTAATCTAGGTCAAGCTAATGTAGACGAGTCCAGCAATAGAAAACATGTTGCATAGATGACAATTTTGCAAAAATGATAATATTAATTTATTCACCACCCAAAACACATTGCACCATGTGTGGACCTTCCATGTAGGAAGGTCTGGCAGCCTGTGGATCCGAACCTGAAGCCCTGCATACCCAAGTTCGCTCCATTAACCACTAGGTCACTACAGCTGCCAAAAGTGATAATATAAGGCAGTGGTGGCACAGTGGTTGAGGAACCGGACAAGGGTCTGCAGGGTTCCAAGTTCAAATCCACCACTCACTGCTTCACGGGTGCTCAAAGTTGCCACTGTTCACTTTGGTGATGGGTTAAATGCACTGGTCACATTTCATTGATAAATAGGAGGCAAGATTTTATCCAGAAATATGGAATGTGTGTGTGAACTTAGATAAATCACATCCATAGCAAAAACAATGCCATTGCAGTAGAAAGCCAGAAATATAATCACAATACAAAACCCTTTTTTTTAGTTGGAGAAGTTTGGTGGCCTGCATTATAAAGATAAATGGGCCACATCTGGCCCGCGGGTCTTATTTTGCCCATGCCTGCGCTGAGGAGAGATATGATGCAATTGAATGCCAACCAAACCCTAACCGAGTGGATACAGAAACCTGGACAGGAAGTTTGTGTTAGAGACATTTTTATCTTCGTGACCTTTCCAACAGTTATCTACAAGGCCAGGGGACATCTGTACTCAAATTGAAAAATAAAACCTGACCTCCTGCGTGTGTTCTTTTGTGTGTTTAAGCTTCCTAGAAATATATAGAGGACAAATAAGGTCTGTTTTCTTAGCTCTGACCACATGCAAATGAAAAAACAAACAAACATTAATTTAAAATCCAATACACCAGCACAGGGCAGTGAGCCAATCACATTCGGCCAGTGTAGCACTTAAAATTTACATAGAATAATCCCCAGGGAACCGAAGGCTGCAGAGTGTTTGGACCTTTTAGATACAAGCCTTCAGCATTTTACAGAAAACCCTTTATCAAATCCCCAATGAATCCATTCAAATCTGGATCAATACCAATTTCCTTTTCCATTTACTACTTAGAAATTTTAATGGGACAAATATGGGAGTGTGTGCATATGTGTGTTTCTTCATGTTTTGTCAGATGATTGATGTGCAGGAGAAGGTCTTTAGCAGGAAATCTGACCCTTCGTCGATAAATGAAAGTGATGATGATGACGTACTGTGTTCCACGCTCGTGGAAAAAGGGTAAATATTGACTACTGTACACACAGCGAGCGAACTACACCTGACACAAAGGGTGTAGTATCTGTAGTTGAAGTAAGCGGACGAGGCTCCAGAGGGTTAACAGGACATTATGAGGATATACAACTGTGGGCTTCAGTTCTGCCCGGAGACAGATTAGTGCAGCTCACTTTTATTGACCGACACGGACCTCAATTAAAGTTCCACTGTACTACAGTACTACAGTGTACTCATGGACAATCACAGATACCCAGAAAAATACAGTGCACAAAGTCGCAGTAACATAGAGTCTGAAATATATAAATATACATATGTGCCGCTACAAATCATCATTTTCCATCTCACCTTGTCCTCTGTATCTTCTACTCTGACTCCAACTACCTTCACGTCTTCTCTCACTGCATCCATCAATGTCCTCTTTGTCTCCTACCTGGTAGCTCCATCTCTAGGATCATTCTTCTACCAATGTATCCACTGTCCCTCCTCTGAACATGTCCAAACCATCTCAATCTGTCTTCTCTAGCTTTTTCTCCAAACCTTCCTGTCTGTGTTCACCTCATTCCTGTCCCTCCTAACGAGAATCTCAGCATCTTTTTGATGAAAAGGTGTAGAAAAAAATGAAATTATACTCCTTATATGGATTTATTTTTATACATTTGATTTGTACTTTTATTTTGCAAGGCACTGTTTTGATTTGTTTTCTTTGCTAACTACCTTGTTACTTTTCTGTCACTTATAATTCTTCCTTTTTCCTAATTTGCACAATTATTACAATTATTGTATGATTTTTTCATTAAAGTGTCTTGTTTTAATAATACAACTGATGAAGATGTACGTATAATGTCATAAAATTGTAATATATTGATCTCCTAGTCTTATGTCAACATGTCCAATGACTTGACATGAAACCTAGGCAAGTTGAGTTCAACGTGACATTGATTTACTTCTCACTTGAAAAAAGACACGTACGTCTCTCTCTTTGGTCAAATTTTGTAGCCACCTGCTCAAATGGAAAGTACGCTTCACGTGGTGGACAACAATATTTACATAAATTATTTGCTTATCACTTGCATATATGCAGTAATATTTCAGAGTAGAAGATACAGAGGACAGGGTGAAATGGAAAATTTGTGGATTCACTGTGGCAACCCCTGAGAAAGAGTCAAGCCCAAAGGAAAAGAAAGGAGAAGTGAATAAACTATTTTTCTTTCAATCAAATAAATCAATTTGTACAGATCTGATGATATCTCTGCACACTAATACATCAAATCACAGTCACTGTGTCTGTTGAATTTCTGCTTGTTGTATTTTTCTCACATCGCACAGGAAAATGTGTCAAAACAAAAGCTTTCGGTGAGAAATAAATGATTTTGACTGACTTTTCTATTCATCCATAGGCTTAAATATAAACTGCCTTGTTTCCATGAACTGCTGACGTGTTGGAAAAGCATCACAACATTCAATAACAACTAAAATCCCAGTTGAACCACATTAATCTACAATAACCAAAGACAATTCTTATTCAAGATTTGACTTTCTGACAGCAGTTCTAAACTTAGGCAGAGTCTGAGTTTAACCCCGTGTTCTGTGCAGACCCAGACTCCTTTTTCACAGCAGTGTCAGGTCATTTCCTGCCTCTAACCAAAGTCACTTTTAAAATGATAATATCTCCTGCATGCTACGCTCATTAACATTGAACCATTAGAACTTGTTGCAATTCTAAATGTAACCTGCCATGAGAATAAAAGTCATTCCGATCCTTGGAATTCTAACTGCTGCAATTTTTTTTATTTTTTTTCGCCGTGGAAATTGTAGAATAGTGTGTGTTCTGTCATTAGAATTTAGGACCGAGATATACTGTATATATTTCTTTCAATTAGGTAATAAATGGCAATGCGTTTGTTTGTTTTTATTATTTATTTGTTATTGTGTTGTTATTACTGGGCTGACTTAATTTCTACAGATCAGTGACCACCATTTTTTTGGATGAGCTTTAGATAAATACTTGGATTTTACTCCAACCAATATGAAAACATTTGACAAACAGAATGAATTCAAGAAAAGACAAAAACATGCTTGAAAGTCGGAATGGCGTTGCTTCCGGATACTTGTTGTGGTTGTATTTTGTTGTATTTTCCAGATGAATACGATAATAAAATAATATATTTTTACCTTATCAGACTGAAATCCTGCCTGTGGTGTAGAAATGCTGTCAACAATTATTGCAAAGCTTCTCAAGTGAACGCACATCAGTTCAGCACTTAACTGTGAACACAACAGCTACACACATGTTTATATGTGGGGGGGAAATAACAAAATGAAATTGCAGCTGTTTACAGACTCGGCTTGTGTATTATCGTATCAACGAATATTACTGAAGTAGACTATATTTTAATAATGAACTGATCTTTCAGTTTTTTTCCAAAAAAAAAATATTATGTAAAAACACTACAGTTTTGTGAAGAGAACTGCTGCTCTAGTACCAGGCCTACAGTATCACTGTAAGGGTCCCTTTCCTGGATTTCTCTAGTACCTAGAGTGCTTTTCTCTGTTGCCTGGATCTACAGTTACCTCACGGAGAGACCACAGAACGTCAATGTGAGGGCGGGGCTGTGATGAGCGCTCAGCTGCAGTGGGGAGAGCAGACGAAAGGTGAAGCTGACGCAGCACTGGACGCAGGTGAGAGCAAATGTGATAATCAGACCTCTCAGTAGGATTTGGGGACAGCAGAGGGAGAGACGCACCAGAGACAGTGAGTCCACTGAGGAGCCAGAAGTAAAAGAGACAGTCAAAGGCAGTTACTGTAAGGAGAACGGAAGGGAGACACAGGGGAGACAGTACAGCACCAGTTCACCTGCCCGTGTGCCTTTTGACTGGAGAACTCACCCTGAACCACCACAGTCAGGTTGAACAACACCACATCTGACCCACAGCCATGGTGGGTTGTATCAGGAACAACCACCTGCAGCTCAAAGCCTCTAAAACCCAGAAACTGGTCATACCCTCAGGAAATCAAAACCAGGACTGAGACGGGCCTGAGTGTGATTTTGATGGCAAATCAAATCCCACTTCTCCAAACCTTCAGCCTTCCTGTGGGTGGTGAGACCACTGGAGGTTACGTGGGTCGGAACGGTGCTATAATCAGAGCACCACAGTAGCAACCTGTTAGCTGGAACGTTCGAAGTGTTGTAGACGAAAGGACACTTGCTTAACCACTAGGCCACCATTGCCAACTGAAGTAATACTAATTAATCAGAATGGGAAATAAAATGGGAAAAAAAAACCCTCAGATTTCACTCAGTCAACATAAAACAAAACAAAATCTCCTCATTAATGTTCAATAATGGTAAGGGGTAAAAAAAAAAAGTGTAATAATACTGTATGTCTTCACTGCCATAAAACTGCCTTATATCAATGGTTTTTGAAACTTTATCATTGACTTTTCTATCAGTGACTCAGTCTCAAATGACTCAGTGACTCAAAAGGTCACTGGAAAACATATACCGTATTCAGAAATCACTCTTAGATTGATTTCCTTTCAGTCACTTCAGTCAACTGAAGACGTCAGCAAGGTTAACACTGGATATATAACTGGTGATTCATCTTCTTTCACTTTCCTCTACCTGGAATGCCTCTCTCACCAACCAGTAGAGGAGTACGCAGTGGTGACAAGGGGATGGATGGATGGATGGATGGATGGATGGATGGATGGATGGATGGATGGATGGATGGATGGATGGATGGATGGATGGATGGATGGATGGATGGATGGATGGATGGATAGATAGATAGATAGATAGATAGATAGATAGATAGATAGATAGATAGATAGATAGATAGATAGACAGACAGACAGGCAGACAGACAGACAGACAGATGCCTTTTCTATGCTTATGTACTTGTTTTCCCAGAATGCAACAAGATTTCCAATCCTGGATTTTCTGGGTTTAGTTTTTTACCTCAGGGTAGAATCAAATGTGACTTTCTCTGAGTGCAAGTACCTGACAGACAATGTGTCCAAGCCTAAAGTCCAGCCAGTGCAGGGCTCATGTAGGTTCACTGCCAACAGCCACTCTGCCTTATAATGAGGTCTCCACAGTGTGTGCTTATCTTAATAACAGTGTAGTGGTGGAGCTGCACAGTGAGACAGCTTTTCACTGTCTTACAGTATTAAAAGGCAGCCACAGGCCTGATAATGAGTTTCCTGATGCAGCAGGTGTGATGTTCCACTTATATCAACTGTCGGCTCCAGTGATGTCTGTACACAGATTTCATTAAAGTGTCCATTAGGAGATAAGAAGCATATACGTCTTTGTTGTTTTGTTTTGGTTTTCTTTTTTTCTTTCTTGTCAGCCATGATTGATTCACCTTTTCATTAAATACAAGTGTGTTTTCTAGGACTGGAGCTGAGTTAAAATGCATTTGTTTTCCTGTTAATTCTCTTCATGCAGGCACTAAGAATGATGTCAACAGTGCAGACTCTGGGAATCTAATGAGTAGTTCACAAATAACAAGGAGATTAAACACCACTGGTGATTAAAGTGTTCAAAGATAATGGGCGGTGATAAAAAAAAAAGTAGAAAGAAAAAGTTTCTGTTAACATGTTAAATGTGGTGTGTGGGAGTTTTCTTATTTCAAGAAAGTAGAATAAACACAAAAGAACACACTTACAAACCTCAAACACAGAGCAAATAACTGGAAAGATTTGTTAGGATCTACTCTGAAAAGAGCTGGTATCGTACTCACAAGTTTGTTTAAAAAAGGTGATCTAAATGCATAGTTGGTCCTGGTTTAGTTTCAGTCAACAGCAGTGCAGGGCAAAGCCATCCATTAGCCTGGAGTTAGTTATGATTGTGAGTCTATAGTTCCCTAAAGAAAAACCACTGATCAAAATTCATTCTTGAAATCTGTGATTAAATGAACCTATATTAAAGTTGCCAGGGATGTAAAAATGAAATAACCTATGACTACGTAGAATGGACCAAAACAGCTTGTATGAACCACAAATAGCTAGTTTAGAAGTAGAAGAACCAGCATGAGAAGATATACATAGACATAGAACATAGAACAAAATCACGTTTGATCAGTGTTCAGATCGGTCCAAGGGTCAAAAACAAAAAAGGAAATTTAGTTCAATAACAAAAAATGCATATTTGAATATAATGGTTACCAATTTATTTAAAACTGAATTTTTTGCCAAAAGTTTCAGAAGAGAAACGTCCATTTAACGTTTCTGGTTTTGGCTTCCACCATGAGAATGATCTTCCTGAACTGGTTAGAACAAAAAAAAAATTCTTGAGCTTTTGAGGAGACAAATTGATTGTGGCCTGCAATTATTACCATCATTTTTTGGCTAAGCGTTTCTATTCAGGAGCAAAAATGTATGTAATGTTTCGAGTCATTTTTATTACAAGCAAAATGCCAAAAGTTTCTGGTTTTCGTTCTTTGAACCACTGCTTCTGACACTGTATCAAGATTATACGCTTCCTGAATGGGTTTTACTTAGGAAGTATTATATGCGTAGCAGGTATTGTATGTTTTTTTCTTTCTTAAGACATGGCCAGACCAGCTCACTCTCCACAACGAGGTTATGCGACGAGAAAACAAATGATCTGTGCCAACAGTTAATGTACAGTAAATAAAATCCATGCGCGTAAATGTTAACAGCTGTCAGTGAATGGAGGGTGAGTGACTACGCTGCAGTCGTCATGCCCTGCACACATCCATCAGGGTGAGCAATCGATGGAGCTTCAACCATCGCTAAATCAGCGACCCCAGAGACTTTTTAATTATATCATGGATTCTGTAAGTTGCAATCCACAGTAAGAGCCGGACCTTAATACTTCACAGACATGCAGACACAATATCAATACTCCAAAGAGTATGAACTTTGTAAAGTTGAGCTTGAGTGGATGTAACAACAGTACAGACTGTTCAGAGTGAAAAAGGACAGACGTACAAACTTTATTTGACAAAAGTCTACACTGGCAGCAGGGTTACAGTAAAAACAGAAAGTATTTTCTGACAAAATTCAACTCTAGCATCAACTACGGTCATAAGTCAGAGCTGTAGATGTGGACATTATGTCCAGGACGCAGGATAGGATGCTGGGATACTGCTTGGACACAGAGTTAAATAATCAACATGGCTGAACAGCCTGTCATGACAGGTGACAACAGCAGAGCATCACGCTGTGCATAAATGATTTGGATCAGTCACTCATTTGGACGGCTACAGTTTTACACTGCAGTCCCCAGGGACGCCCATGGCCTGTGGATATTAGATTTAACCTAATCACAGGATTCAACGTCAGCTTTCTGTACCAATTACATCAACCAGCTGAGCCAGAAATGCCTCAAACTAATTGGAGTGAAGTTGAACCATAATTATAACAAAAGAGCCACTAAATGACCTCAGAAACTTCAGTCTCCTCACAGACAGTGGAGTCATTTCCTCTCAAGCCACAGAAAAAGACTCACTGTCCTCCATCCAATTCATTTAGGTCGGTAGTTGTTGGTAGTGGGCCATCAGGGCCAGCAAAGTCTTCTCTGCTGACCTAAACATACTCAGAAAAACACATTTATTTGTAAATATTTATAAATAAAATTGAATTAAAAAAAATTGTATATTATTTTTTTTTATTAATATGATAAGAGTTTTTACATTTAAAAAGTTGGATAAAGCTTTTTATCCAATCATATTTTAGCTAGCTAGTATTGTCAGGTTCCATTAAATCTGCCAGAGTCCTCAGAATCAAAAGTGAAGGCCCTGCCCGCAGTAAGTGAATGGAAACACCCGCTCAGTTAACAGATATCAGACCAATGATCTCGCGAGATTGTGACCTCAGAGCCTTCTGGCTGGCCCTACGTAGAAGGCAACACATACATGTGGTAGGACGGCTACAGGATTGGTGAGGCTCTTTACAAACAGATGTGGGCGGTATCACACGTAGCTGGTGTCATACTGATGTTATTACAAGGTGTATTCATTTGACGTCACAAAAGTATAATGTCACTGAAGGCATATGATTTAAATCCACGGCCCACCAGTAATAATACTGATTTGTATATTTAGATTTTGTATGTATATATTTGAATACAACAATTGTATTAAGTATATTGATGACTCAATACCTTCAGTTGCACAAGCTAATTATACTGCTCAAGAAAGTGAGGTAACTGACTTATTTTTTAAGACTAACATTGAATTCTTAACAGCACCAGTGGTTAAGTGGTTAAGGGAGCAGGCTTGGATCCACAAGGTTTAAGGTTCTAATCCACCAGCTGCCAGGTTGCCACTGAGGTGCTCTGATCATAACACCAATCCAGACCCACATAACTTCCAGTGGGCTCACCACCCACAGGAAGGATCACAGCATGGAGCAGTGTGATTTGGGTGGCAGTTGTGGAGACTGCCGCCCCTGGCTACCAATAAGAGGATGAAAATGAATGGATGAATTATGTTGCACAATTTGCACCATGCTAAGCGTTTCTTGGTTCTTTAGTATATGCATACAATATCACACACTAGTGGACTCTAAACATATATGCTGATAACTTGTAACTGCAGATTTGTGGGTTTTTTTTTCATTGAAATATAGTGGATCTTTAGTATTTCTGCAGTTTGACTTGAAAAACTGTCAACAGGACATTTTTTTCTGGAGAAACTATGGCCATTTAAAACTGGTCTTCTCCTTGTTTGAACGGCCAACAGCATTAAAAAATAAAAGATAAATAAAAAATAAATAAATAAAGAGTAATGAATATATAATAAATCAGCAAACTCTCATCTGCAGAATATGAATAGTTAAAATCAGACCTGAATAAAAACTGCAGCATTTTCACTTCACTGTGAAGCAGCAAGAGAGAAAGGAAGATAAGGCAGCATTCCTTTAAGTTTCCTGCATTTGGACAGTGCAAAAAAATTGATTTAGAAATAGAAGATAAGAAAATACAAGTACTGTACTCCAACCACAGACATCTCTAACACTGTATCTACCGCGGCAAACATTGAATTCATGGAGAGTCGACAGTCGTGTTAAACACGTGTCCACCATTACATAATGACTGCTGTCCACACTGAAGCAATGCCATGGAGTTGAGCCCATTGGGTAAACAATACATTTATAGACATGCATCATAAGAAAAGGTGCCGAATAAAAAAGGAGAGGGAAGAAAAAGAAAGAGAATATATCAATATTCCTAGACGATCAGAGTAAAGCCACTGGATTGACTAAAAGCTATGATTGTGAGCTGTAAAGCTGAAAAAAAAGGTGAAGTAAAACGATAACTCCAGAAAAGATTGTTTCTTTTTTTATAGCAGTTCCTTCTAGGTATTGTTTTGGTCGTTTTCACAGTTAAGACACATGCATGTGGTCTTGTTACGCAAATGCATGTCAGCTGCAATGTTTGTGTTCCAATATTTCAGTGTTTCAGTCCATCTCGTCTGGCACAAAAGGATTGTCTGCAAAAATGTGTTGTGACACCATGAGTGTGGGACAGTGCTAACGCTCAGCTGCAAGAGGGAAAGCACAGGAGCAGCAACGCAGGTGCAACTCCTGAAGCAGGAGAGCACAAGTCACTCCTAAAATTAGTAGGAGCCAAGACTGAAGGGAGACAGGAGCAGACAGAGCAGACCATACTGGTCAAGACAAGAGGACAGTACAATAAAAGCTGGGCATTGCGCAGGAGATCAGTTGATTGTAACAATAAAAAAAAGACAATTTGTCTCCGTCAGTTGCCATCAGCGTCTGTGTCATCAAAGAACCCTGGTGTTACGGACACATTCAGTGCCAGTCAGGCAACAGAGGGGACACTTCCGTGTCCTCCTGTCAGGGAGAAACCTCTACAGATGAGTGAAGAACCAGAGGATTCACCTACTTGAAGTAGACACAAATTTCAGTGTGTCTCCACTGCTGACAACGATGAGTTTACAGTCTGAGATACCAACTGTGAAATTAATACCACGGGAAGATTTTCAAGAAAATCAAAACAGCCAGAATGAAATATTACAAATATAATAGGAGGTTTTTTTTTCCCCTAGCACTGAGAGAACTCTTGGTCTTCAAAATCTTTGTATATAATATTTAAGCCAAAGACCTAAAGCTGTTTGCTAATGCAAAAGTTTTCCGATCTAGGACCGAAAGACCGAGTTTTCTTTTTTTTTTTTTTTCAGTCCCAGATAACCAACAGCAACATTCTGAGCCCCGCAGCCCTGGAAGGGACTCTAATCTACTGTATTTGCCTGGACTAACCCATTTTCCATCCTTCACATCAACTGTGTCAAGATCCTCCTCCCTCACTGACCAGATGTCAGGGCTGAGCTGCCGGGCTTGGCCCACTTTGTGTAACAATAGAGTGGGCTGTTGTCTGTCAGCAGACGGACACTGGGTTATCTATTGGAGCAAAGTGGACTTTTATTGTAAATCCCATGACATTCCAGATTAACTTGTGTTCAGATGGTAAATGCAGGAGTGTATATGTGTGTTTATGCAGAAGGTGAAATCACACAATGCAAGAGTGTCTTCTATTCATCACATCTGAAATAATTTATGTTTCCAAAACAAGTTTTGCTGAATCAGAAGTCAGAAATCTCGGTGGCAGTGAGACGTCAGTTTAATCCATTCAAACACATTTGGGTTATTGGGTGGTTTAATGGGAAGAATCTGGAAAAAAGCCTGAGGTAATGAAAGAGCAGCAGTGAGACTTGTATAGTCTCAGGCGAGACATTTACAGAAACAAAGAAAGAAAATAACATGCAGGAATAGAAAGACAGGCAGGTAGACAGACAGACAGACAGACAGACATAGAAATAGAAGATAAGAAATTACAAATAGTGTAATGTAACAGTAAACACTGAATCCATGGAGAGCTGAGAGTCCAAGGAATAGATAGATAGAAAGATAGATTTTTTTTTTTTAGATTTTATTTTTAGGTACTTTATTAACACAATCCAGGAAAAAACAGAGGTCATCCAGTCAGCAGCATAAAAAAACAACCAGTGTGACATGAATGTACTGACATGAATCCAAGACACTTTCATCAAAAAGGTCAAGATTGACAACAAGTCAAATTAGGAACTGAGCGAACCGCAGTTCACCGCCAGAGACATGGCACAATATATCATCATGAGCCCACAATTGTAGATAGATAGATAGATAGACAGGCAGACAGACAGACAGACAGACAGAGACAGATCGATAGATAAAACGTATGCACAAGAGCTCACAATAAATATTACAGTCTTAAGAAATCTAGGTGAGTTGGAAAGACACAGGATGAGGAGGTGGACGTTGCCATCAAACTGCAGACACATTAAAAGCTTCACCAAGACAGTCAGAGGCTGAGAGATGGTATTTTTAACTATAACACAGCAAAGAGTCCCATAATGTACATGGACTCAGAAGAACTGGTCCAGACACCAGACTAAAGTGAGTATTCACACTCCTCCCTGTATGTTTCTTAATCAGGAAAGGAGCAAGAGCTGTGATCATCCACTGTCGTGACCACGGTGGACGGACCAGCTGGTTGTCATGCTGACAGACCTGCATGTCTCACCATCAGAAGACAGCCAGGACCAGACTGAGATCACATTGATTTGATCACAAATATTATTGTCAGAGATCAGAGCAATCAGAGCTCTGTGTGCTGGTGGACAGGATGTTTAAGACAAGATCCAGACATCATAGATATGTGGCAGGAGAAGAGTCCACAGAAGAAGAGTCCACAGAAGAAGAGTCCACAGAAAACTGCATGAAACCAGGAGGAAATACAGACTGTGGAATGGAATAAATGAGATGATAAGTAATTCTTACTAAACTATGACATTAAAATTGTTAATGATATTGTTTATATCTATGTGTAGGGAGCGTAATAATGATTTTACTTGACTGATTCTACTTTTTTTTTTCTGACAAAGTTAACAACTATTAAAACAAATGTGAATAACGTGAAGTTAATGATTACGTTCCATGCATTTTAGTCAAAAGACCAAGACACAGTTGTCTGTCTGCAAAACTCATTCAAAAATCTAATCAATATTTTTTATCATTTTGTGCTGAAAAAGTCTATTCGCGTGGTTTGATATACAACCATAATAAAACATGTGAGTATTGGGGATCAGAGAAAAATATCTATAATTTTGCATCAAATTCACTCTTCTATGTCGGTAAGATTCCATCCAAATGATGTTTTCATGATGTCATCTTTCTGGACTGGAGGAACTTCTGTCAGTTTTCTTTATTACGGTGGCAGTTTATGAAAATGAACAGCTGCCAGTGCAGAGGTCAAGTGGTGTGTGTTTGTGTGTGTGTGAGTCTGATGGTTTTCCTTCCCTGTTCCCCAGTTCTTGCTGTTCCCTGCTGCAAATTAATGACGGTGAGATGTAATGGAATTGCACAGTCAAACTGAACACATTTTTGCATTCTATTATCATCTTATTAAAGATTCACTGCTGTTTTTAGTGTTAAAGTTTAAGAAACCCATTACACTGGGGGAAAGTATGCTGAGTCAGTAGATTAAAAAACCTTTAAGTTGTGTGTGTGTGTTTTTTTTTATTAAACTCCATCTAGTCTTAAAATAGTTTAACAAAGGGCAGCTTTTCTAAAGAAAAGGAAAAAAAACTGTCCTATTTTATAATATCTATTGACTACTGTATGTGTGGAACACACATGATCTACAGCCCCCACATCCTGAGTCGTGACCCTGGAAATCAAGATGTGGTTTTAGGCTGCATTTTTCATTGGCTGCGTTACATTAAACATGACGTTAATATTTCATACTTTCAATATATGAATATGATATTTTAATTGAATCGTCATCAATGCATTTATATGCTGCGTAGGATTTACATTTAATTATAATATAGAATAATTTCAGCAGTATGTGGAAACTAGGACTAGGAACAGAATCTAAATATGTAATTCATTACATAATTCATCTTCATCCTCTGTTAACCATTGTAGGGGCAGCAGTCTCCACAACTGCCACCCAAATCACACTATACACTGTGGGTGGTGGGCTGGTGTTTTACGATTCTAGTTGATGTTGTCTTTGGTGACTGTGCCCGATAATGTGCCTGTTTTGTTCCTGGTGATTTGTTCTTATAATGTAAATTAAGGTAAAATCTCAATAAGATATTGGAAAAAAAAAAGTTACTTGTGAGTAGCTAAAGTAAATAGTAGTAAGCAATTTAGAGTAATATTACTTTATTCCTCATCTAACTGTATTCATTCATACACCCATCTTCATGTGCTTATTTTTAACCAGTTCTCCACCACTGCCACCCAAATCACACTGCACAAGACTGTGAGCCTTCCTGTGGTTGGTGAGCTGAAAGGCAACTCAGTTTGTTATCTAAATGTTCCTTTTATGCTTAGAAATGCTGTTGCAAGATTTTTGAAGGTGTATTGAAAAGAAGGTTCTTCAGACCATGTACAGAGATTTACAAGAAAATATGTGAGAAATATTCAATATGATGCATCATTTTCTCCTTTCATCTTGTCCCTTTTTCAGGGGTTGCCACAGTGAATCAATGTTTTCCATCTCCCCCTGTCCTCTGCATCTTCTACTCTGAATCCAACTACCTCCATGTCCTCCCTCACTGCATCCATCAATCTCCCCTTTGTCTCCTACCTGGTAGCTCCATCTCTGGGATCATTCTTCTACCAGTGTATCCACTCTCCCTTCTCTAAAAATGTCCAAACCATCTCAATCTGTCTCCTCTAGATTTTTCTCCGAACCTTCCTGTCTGTGTTGTCCCTCTAATCACCTCATTCCTGATCCTGATCCTGTCCATTCTTGTCTCTCCTAAAGAGAATCTCAGCATCTAAACTCCTCCACCTCCAGGTCTGCTCCCTGTCTTCTGCCTATTGGTACTGTCTCCAAACCATAACTGGTTTCACAGCCATACTGTAAAATTAATTTATTCAGCATCATCTGGTTGACTGTTGCTGGTTCACAGGTGAAGCTGTGAACCAGCAACTTCTACTCCATACTGTTAGCCTTGGCTACAAGCCCACAGGACGATATGTTGTTATGATCAGAGCACTTGGTCCAAGTCCGCTTGGCAGTGGACTTGAACCTGAATACTTTCGAACCCAAATATACTATATGTAAGTTGTGTTTATGACTTTGAAGGGTGAGAGAATACAGCAAAGATCCACTGCTACGATTCCCTTTGTTTTTGTACTGAATATCACTATGAAGCAGCTCGTATGGTCGGATCAATTTGAGCTTGACAGAAAATCATTTGACTGATGTTGGGACAATAGCTCCATGTAGGATATTCAATCAAAATGCCTTTTCTTCAGTGAAACGTACAGTGCCAAGTGCTCTTGCACGCTCCATGCACTGTGACCCAGGCAACGCGAGGGAGATGCTGCTGTTCAAAGGCTGTTGTGCCACCTATGCACTGACGTACCCTGCAGCTGGCAGAATGACAGCAGTGAAAACCCTCTTCATCAGCACCTGTGGGAAAATGCCCACATGAAAAGACGAGTGTTGGAGTGGATGGAATCACTGCTGTGAGCAGGTGATGAATTTCCCGAGTGATGAGGAGAAACAGAAGAAACGGTCGTGACAAAATACAAAAAATATGCTGAGGTTGTTATATAGTTATTCGATTTACTTTATAAAATAAAAGCCACGTAAAACGTAAGGGATACATTATAGTGAATGTATGAGACACTTAATTTGAAAATAGTCTCACAGTAGAGACATATAAAGAATGAGTCTTTGTGACAAACGCAGCCACAGGGGGCGCTGTTATGAATATGTGGTTCCTCTAAGGAATCATATCCCAGACTACTGTCTGTATGGATATAAAATTATTGATTATTATTTTTATCAACTTTTTCCAGACAAATGAAGTAGACTTGAGCCATGAATATCAACATAATCTTGGAGACGTTTGTGTTGTTGTTATTATTTATTATTTTCATTTTTGACATTGGCAACTTTTGCACACACTTGAACCTGAAGACTGCCTTCTAACAGAAATCTCATGTATTTACAGAAGTCTGTCTTGTTATTGTGTTGAGTGACCTGTCTCTAGTCCAGTTCGGTCTCCTCTTGCCAGAGGCAAAACCATGTGTGTCAATCACTGACTATCAACCAGCTCAGGTATTTCATACAGCAAGGAATGTGAAAAACTTTGTTCGTTAAAAAAACAACAGTTCTAAAAACAAACAAAAAACTTTGTGTTAGCCCCGGGTCAACCAAGGAAAGACATGACAAGTGGAGACATCTGTATAATGGAAGCCCCGTCCTCTTTCTCCTCCTTGTCTTTTTCCAATGAGACCTGCTCAGCTGTGTCATTAACACCTGCCAACTGCAGCCAGTGTTGGCTCCATGCTGAGTCACATGGACAGGTGATCAGTCAGTGTTTAAACCCTGTCTTCTCTAACCACTCAACTTCAGATTTTAAAATATCTGAGGAATTCAATAATCAAATGGAAATACATCATGGAGCTGGACTTTTGGACCCAATACATTCCTTTCAAAGTGAGTTCTTTTGTAGTACATGAATAATGCATGACAAAATGAATCATTCAGTTACACCTCTGACACAGTGCGCACCCAAAATACACCGAGACACAGGCATTCACTCAGAGACTTCAAACCGTCTTTCACTCACATGCCAGCTCGTGAGCAACGACGTGAAATTCTAGTTGAAAATTCTCTCAAAAGCTGCTACTTTTCCTTTGCCTGAAGGCAGCAGAAACGTTGTATTCATTTTCGATGACACAGACATTTTGAGCAGTGATGCAAATATGACGTTTCGACTCAAATCATGAATGAATGGGCTGCAGCTCTGCTCTCCACCGACGCCTGGAGAATAAAGGAGGACAGGAAATGGAGACATGCCCCGCACTACAACCATTTCACCTCAATCTCTTCAGGCTAATCTTCTCTGTCTCACCGGCCGTGCTCTAGTCCTCCACTCCTTCCACTGTTACCCTGTCCTCGCCTGCTCAAACCGGGGCTGCGTTGCTTTCATTCTGAGCACGTTCAGTACCCAGCCAATAAAAAAACAGAGTTGAGAGAACATGACTGCATCTACAGAGAGCCACAGGGAAGGGAACACATGGACCAGGGACATGAGCTGAAGGTGAAAGCAGGGAGGGAATCCAGTCAGGGAAGTCATCCCTGTAAATAGTGTCCTGTGTCCTGTCTTTTATTTCATCTACAGGAGCAAAACACACAAGAAAATCTCCCTTCGACTGCATTCATCCATCACACATCTCTCCATATCCAAGTTCTTATCAAATTCCAAAGTTGAAATCAGTTTGTTTGTGTTTTCCAATCTTCCGTTCCCTCTCGTCTTTCACTGTCTGCTTCCTCAGTGATTGTGTCCATCCCATGTCATGACATGACATGTGATCTGCCAGCTCAGGTTCCACGCTGCTGGAAATTGGACTTGACAGACACACACATTGCTACTCCGCGCTACACAGCGTCCTGTGATGGAAAATGCCGACATGCATTGTCTTTCAAGAGACAAGGCAAGAGCCTTCAAAGTGTCCCCACAACGGAGCAGCTGATCAGGTTCATGAAAATGCTGTATGGAAATCTGTTCTGCATGCAAATGTGTAAAGCGCGCTGAAGTGAATCTCATCCAGAATGCATAATCTCACCTCACCAACTGTGTTTGCTGTAACAGAACAACACTCATGCACAAACAACGGGTCGGATTATGAAGTAAATAAACAGAGGACTGTGAATATACAGTACAACATGTGACAGCCAGGACAACAGACGGTGATGATGCTGCTGTGTGATTACCTACAGTCAGGCTTCGTCCCACAGATGAGAGAGGCAGCGCTATCATCCAGACACTGAGTTGTAGGTGGCTGCACTACTACTGATGCTGCTGCTGCTGCCGCTGCCTTACACTCCTTTGACAGACACACAGCGACGAGCTCCCCCCACTTTTCTTGCTCCTTGCCCACACACACACAAACACACACACACACGCTCACACATAGAAACATAAAGGGCAAACAGCTGCGATATTGCAACTGACTCACAACTCTCTCCCTTTTCTCCTTCTCTCTCTCTCTTTCTCCTCCACACAGGAAAACACACACAACACACACAGACCAGTGTACACGAGGTAATCCGCCGTTGATGATCCAATGGGAGAACAGATCTGTCCACTCCCCACCCTAATCTTTTGGATTAACTGTTTTTAATGAGATAATGTGATGTTTGCTCTAGAAATAACGGGGCAAAAAACAGATATTTATCAGGAATAAAAGGATTTCAATATATTCCACTTCCTAAGCTACAATTCCTAAGATCTTAATTTCAGTCAATTAATCAAATTGTATTCATATAGCCCACATTTACAAATCAGATTTGTCACATAGGGCTTTACAGGGTTGGTAACATCCTCTGTCCTTAGACCCTCAGCCAGGGTAAGGAAAAACTACAGAGGGGA
>JAFBJS010002905.1:0-14307 GCA_016785265.1 Paraplagusia blochii
TCCTGTCCAAAATACAGGAGAGTCAAAATCATCTCTTCCCAGAGCTGTGTAGGACGTTTTAGAAATGATTTACAAACACAACTTCAGAGAGATTTTGCTCAGGAACCTGGAACACTTTTCATGAACCGTATATGTCCATCTGTCTGTCTGTCTGTCTGTCCATCTGTCTGTCTGTCTCTCCCATCACTCCACCCTTCTCCATATGTGTCTGCCGTGCCTGAGTTTTCAATTAGTTTGAAATGAGGACATTGTAGCGTGATTAGCTGTGGCATGTCAAACACACAGGACATACTGTTACAATGTAGGACACCTCCCAGCAGTGCAGGGCTAACCTGACATGGTACAGCAATGAGGTGACTCCAAGTCTCTCTGTCTCTGTCTCTGTCTCTGTCTCTGGCTCTGTCTCCTCTGTCTCTGTCTCCACCTCTCTGTCCACACCTGCTGATTTGGTTTCTCAGCTGAATGAGATGCTGAGAGAGGACAGAGACCTTCATCAGCCTCTTGTTAAAAAAAGAGAAGAAGCAGAGGTGGTTGATGGGGAGAAGATGAAGGAGGTGACCTTAAAAATAGACCAATCAGACACTGTGTGTGTGTGTGTGTGTGTGTGTGTGTGTTGTGTCCGTTCAGCTCTGGTTTGAAGGTGACCACTGCAGGACATTGAACCTTGAAGGACGTCACTGTCCCTCACATCTCCAGGTACATTAGCAGATTAAATGCTTTACTTCTCAAATCTCAGGCCTGTAGATGGATGAGGTCACATCCTGTCTCTGTTGTTCTGGGCTCAGCAGTGACAGACTGCTCTACTTGATCTTCTCACGTCTATCTTCTCAGCCCCAGCTCACAGCAGGAGGAGGTGTGAAGTAGGTTCCACTCCTTTCTACTCATTGGGACAAAGACTTGGACCAGGGTTAGAGGTTTAGAACTTTCCATTCAGAGCTGCCACAGCAGATCAGCTGCTTCACTTGACTCTAACTGAACTGCATCAGTGACAACCTGACTTCTCTGACCCTGACCCTGACCCTGACCCTGACCCTGACCCTGACCCTGACCCTGACCCTCCAGACTCTTGATCTTCATCAAAGACAATGAACAAATAGTGATGTTGTCTGTTCAGGTCCTTATGATGATGATGATGAATTAGAATAAAACTTCTCACAAAACTCCTTCAGAAACAGAAGCCAATGCACGTGGTCCTCACACACACACACACACACACACACACACACGACATGGAATCCATCACATTTCAAGGTTTTCCTGTGATTTCCTGTGGTGGCAGGTCTCAGGTTTGGACTGGGCCGCTCTCCAGAGGACGCCGCTGATGCCTCTCATCCCGACGTTCATGTCATTGTTTTTCCAGGAGCTCCGTGTTCCTGGTGTCCAGAACTCTGGGCATGAAGTGTCAGCTGGTTTTTATTAGCAGGGATCAGTCATTTACAGCTGTGAGTCACACAGCGACTGTGAGGAAGTGAAGGTTCATCTCAGGCGACGCTCTTTGTTTGAGGAACACGTAGAAGACGATCAGTGTGGGATTTCAGCAGGTGTTTCTCGAGTCCCTGCTGAGAAGGTGAGCCCAAAGTTACACTGACGTCACACACGTCACATGACGTGAGTGACATCCAGACCAAGTCTGATGTCACTGTCACCTCACGTCACTCCACCTTCTCCAAACTCAATCTTCACGTCTTTCTTCAGCTGTGAGAACAGATCCACACTTCACATTTAGGCTTGACGTGGATTTGAGCCTGCAGCCTGATCAGAGAAGCCAGATCTGTTCCACATGTGAAGAAAAATCCAGATCTGGGAACGTTCCAAGGCAGCGACATGACCTCAGCCACTGGGAGCTGGAATTCTGCCTCTGTGAGTCTTTAGCTGCTGAAGGTCTTTCTGTTTGACCACAGAGCAGCAGCATCTGTATCTTTCACACTGATGCCACTCATTTGCCGGTTGGTTGGTTGGTTGGTTGGTTGGTGGTGGTGGTGGTGGTGGTGGAGCGGGACGGGTGGGGGCGGTGACTGATGAAGTTGGATTCCTGCTGCTGTGCTAAAGCAAACAATGAATGTCCTGAAAAGCCTGCTCTTATTTTTAGGTTCTGACTGCGATTTACGTAATGGGTCACGGTTATAAGAATAGATCCATCAATCACAGGACCAGCGCCGTCCAAACGCTCTGGGAACATTTGGGATCAGAAAACAGACCAGTGTGCCAGAGAGACCTGACCCGCCATCAGGTCTCAGCAGAGAACTGGACTTTGACTGGACCCATTCACCGACCCCGTCCCCCGACCTTTGTCCCCTTGTTTCAAACACGTTCATGTGAATCAGTTTCTTCTGTCCTGCTTTTGTCTTTAACTTGTCCAGACAGGTGAGCTGCATGGACACAGCATTAACTGCCCTGTTAATCACCCCCCCTGTACCCCCCTGTCCCCACACACCCCCACCCCCACCCCCACCCCTGACCACAGCAGAGCTGCTTCACTCGTGTGTAGATCCACCTCCACAGACCTGCAGACGTCCACAGCCTCAGGCCATTTGTTCAAGAGAAAAAAAGAAGCAGAAATGAAGAACGCTGTGAAGAACGATGGTGATGGGGGGGGGTTTTGGGGGGGCGGGGGGGTCACCTGCCATGGCAGACTGTTGGTATCCGTGGCAACATAAGATGGTCTGCTCTGCCTCCGAGCAGCAACAGCAGCGGCAGCGGCGGCGACATTGGTGATTGACCTGTCACATCTCATCGCCATCGGAATAGAGTCAGGCAGAACCGAGCCGTGTGTCAGGAGGACAGATGAGGAAATCCATGGTCCGTCAGATGGTTCAGTATCAGCAGCATCTTGTGGAAAAGTGATGTGGGATTTGAACCTGGAGCAAAAACAGCAGCAGAAGTTGGAAAAATCTATTGTTTTAGAAAATGAAGACCTGAAGGACTCTGAAGACCTGGTCTCCCACAGTTTGGGTCAAAGCTCCACAGTCAGAGTCTTTTGTCTCAACCTGACATTAACTGATGACCTTGTTGTAGCAGCACCGCTGAGTCACCGCGCGGCCACTTCCTCAAAATTGTTCGTTTGGACATCGATATTTGAGATAAAACAAAAAGAACCAACAACATGATAACGTTGAAACCCACAGTGACGGCTGTGACACTTTGATTGGTTTTGACGGTGATTCCTCTGTAACTCTGTCTCTTCTCTACCAGATGGTTTGATGGTTGCTCCACAACAATGTCCCCCAAAGAATGAAGGATCCTGGAGAAAAGGCCTGAGCTCGGACCTGGATGTGAGTGTGGAACCTTCAGAGAAAATCTTTATTTACAATAGTAATAATACGTATATACTGTAGATAGAAATGGATAAATTCATAAAAGAAAGAACACCAGGGTTTATACCCTCTACTGCCCCCTGTGGACAGAACAAGATTTCAGGTCTTTATGATTTAGACAATGTTTGGTCATGAACATCACCTCCTCCATCATTCTCTCTCTCTCCTCCTCTGAATCATATCAAAGATTTACTCCAACCACGCCTGATTATAATTGTGTTGTGCTGCACCGTCTGACTGGGGTCACTGCACCGCAGGTAATTACTGTGATTGTATTTTTGCCCGTTCGTTATGCAAATTGTAACGGTGGGAATGACGTAGGAGAGGGAAAAATCCCTGGCTGTGTGTTCAGCCATATTGTTGGAATTCATTGTTGGAGGACACCTGAAGTCAGAAACCACTGCAGCGTCAGGGTGGAGGTCAGTTTGTCCTTTAGTTCCCATCCAGTCCGACGCCCCCGGCCCTGTGGACAGAGACACTGTGTCCAAGTGTGTTGCAGGGCAGGAGAAACGGGGAAGTGCTTCAACCGCAGCATCGTCACCGCCACCAGGGTGCAGCGCTATTTTTATAGTTCAAAACTAGTTAGTGGTGACGATAACATCAGAGTCAAATTGTACTTTGTTTGAATGTGAAGTAGTTTAACCAGCAGCGTTCTGATCCGATTCTCCCGGGACAACTTCCTGTGACATCAATTAATGAAGATAATTACATAAAAGAAGGAAGCTGAGGAGCTGAAGAAGGTCAGAAGAGTTCCTACCTCAACAAAACTTCCTCCCGTCCTTTTTATGAGGACACTGGGGGAACAAGGACGGAACCAGGCCCGGCTTCAGCTCAGCCTGGACATCGGGCTGATATTGCGTGGTCTGGTGGGAACATCTCCCTCCAGCCGTGGCCATAGAAGATACATTTGCTTTTATCAATTTATATAAAATAACAATATCATTTCTAACACCGATACACCTATGCCCGACCACTAGGTGGCAGTGACATAGCTAAAGGTAATTTGTCGAGCACAAAAAGTTTAACAGAGGGGCTGTGATGGAGGTGTGGCCGTTCTGTCTGTAGAGCAGATCCATTACTCTGACCCCAGGATGGGCCCCAACCCCAGGATGAGAACCACAGGTCAATGGTCTGTGTGAACCAGCATCCATCACCACTTCACTATGGTCCCTTGAACCTCCTGCCACCGTGTGACGAAACGAGGACACGTGGTTCAAGGGCAGCTAGGGTGACAGCGGCGTTGATACTGCCCCCCCATGGTCGTGGGCAGTGACACGTGAACCCGTGGCGCTGAACGAGACTGCAATGGTATTTACGATGAACCATCTGGATGGAACCCTCAGCTGCTCCGCCCCTTTCATTCAGACACGGATGATGCCGTAGAGACCTTTACCACTCTGGGTCAGTAGGGGGAGTCCTTCAGCTCTTTGACTTATTTGTGAGTCTTTAGATGAACTGGCTGTAGCTTCAGTCTCTCGTCTTGTCAAATATTCCAAACCAACATATTCCCAGTCCGTCTGTTAGAAAACACTGCCTCACTGGAGGGTAGGCATCTCTGATGCCACCTAGTGGTCCCACGCTCAAACTCTGGCAGTGCAGCTGTCAGTGTGTGAAGCTCGGAGGAATTCACTGCTGTGTTTTCACGTAGGTTGAAGATTCAGTTACGATGGTTTTTCTGGATGTGAGTGAATTCGTCGATGCAGGAAACACGATCGGAACAAATGATTCTGTTCACGACCAAATTCAGCTGCTGGGTGAGTGGGTTCTCCTTGGGGGCGCTGTTACTCACGTGTGTGTGTGGACAATGAAGTGATGGAGGAAACACTGTGGACTGATGGACACCAACACTGAGCTCATGGAGAGAAGACACAGGGTGTTGTGTAAGAAGCAGCTGTGAGTCCAGATAAGTCCACTCCCAGAATCCTCCTCTGCTGCTTCTTCTTCTTCTTCTTCTTCTTCTTCTGTTGTTGTTGTTGTTACTACTGAATGGAAACAACCACGTTGAGCTTCAGAAGACACTTGAGTTACAGTGATGGAGCTGGTCTGATGCTGGACTGATGGGTTCAGTCCGTCTAACAGTGAAGCTGAACTAAAACCATGACTAATATGAAAAACCAGTGGCTGGGTTTAAAACACAGATGTCAAATATATGGCCTGTGGACCGAACCGGGCTCGCTGTGGGGCTTCTGTCCGACCCACTGGATGAAGACACTTCACATCCAAGACTATGATCTTGTCTCATCATAAAGAGATAAAAGCGTGACCTTATCCTGGTCCGACCCACTTGACCTCTGGTCTCGTCAGACTGCAGGAGTTGGACAACCCTGACCTGATCATGGTTCTACAGACACCGTCGTCCACCAAACATGAAGAAGACACTGTTCTGTGTGTGATGGCTTCACATTATTGTTTCATTACCAGCACCAGCAGCACCAGCAGCACCAGCTCAAGGTCGTCTCCGTCAGTCAGTCTGAAGGTCCTCCACAGTTGGACCAGAAATATCTACGGATCCTGGTTACAGCGTATCGAGCGTCTGGGAGAAACTTATTGAACCATCGCTCTCTGCATCAAGTGGTGTCTGCGCTGAGGAGACGTTATCTCCCACACTGGTCTCCTCCACCTCCTCCTCCTCGTCTTCAGCGTCTCCTCAGGTTGTCTTTCCGTTTGTCCCGGCTGTGGTCTCTGGAACCATTTCAGCTGAAACTCAAGATTGGCTGTGGTCTTTGGTCTTGACAGTTGTCCTCTGTCCTCTTCCTCCCTCCGTCCTTCCTCGTCCTACGTCCCGACTGCACAGACACTCAGTCATAAAGAGTCCAGACTCAATGGTTCTGTTCTTAGAGATTATGAAAAATGTCCTTAATACAAACCTTGTCCAACTGTGTTGATGGTCCAACATTTGACACATTCCCCAGTTCACATGAGACTGAACGGTTTTTATTTGTATCCTGTAAAAGTACAGTCTTCATATGTGTGGACACCACGGAGTAGAAACCTGTCTCTGTCTGTCAACCCTCAGTTCCTGCTTCTGTCCCCAGTAAATGAGCAATGTCCAAGACCGACCTTTTGACTATGTCTCTCTATATCAACACTTAAAGTCCAAAACCAAAACAATATCATCAATGTCTGCAGCTGCTTTTCCACAAAACTTTCAACTCAAACGTCCAACTTTTTGACTCTCATTTGTCTCATTTCTGTTCAGTCTTATCTTCTGTTTGTGAAGACCAGAGGAGATGGTGTTATTTGGGGAAGGTCCACAGCTCACAATTACCATGGAGGGCTGGATCTCTCTGTCCACACAGTGATAATTATGTGAGACACAGAGACGCTGTGGTTCTGATCAGCTGTCCTCTGCTAATACACAGCTGCGAACAGAGGAAGAAAAGCAGAGTCTGAGCAGAAGTCCCTGTCTTCACACCAGAGGACGTCTGAATGTCCTGATCTCCTCAACATTCCAGCTATTCCCAAGAACTACACACGGTGAAATTGTCCAGAGTCACTGAAGACTGAGGCCAGAACCTTTGACCTCCTGTCACTTGTCAATTAATGTTTACGGTGGGATCTTCAGGGTTCATGATCTCCAGAAGGAAACTCCAGAGGAATCAAGTATTGAAGCAACAACTAGAATCCAATCATTGATTTTCCTCGTGAGGAAATAATGAAATAGAATTTCCCTGGTCCTTCTCTGTCCTCTGAGAAGACATGTGGGACAGCAGCTCTGAATGGTTTGTCTGGAACCTCAGCCTCACGAACCTTCACCAGAAGATCTGCTCCAAGGCTCTCAGCAGGTGCAGTTTATGGATTCAGCCAATCACCATATAGACCCGGGGGGGGGGGGGGGGGGGGGGGTGGGGGGGCGGGGGGGTGGGGGGGGGGGGGGGGTGTGTGTCGGAAACAAGGAAAAAGGCCAACGGGGCCCTTTGAGGGGAAAAAGACATGTGGGACAGCAGCTCTGAATGGTTTGTCTGGAACCTCAGCCTCACAAACCTTCACCAGAAGATCTGCTCCAAGGCTCTCAGCAGGTGCAGTTTATGGATTCAGCCAATCACCATATAGACCCGGGGGGGGGTGGTCAGGTGGTGTTGGTGGTGTTGGTGGTGTTGGTGGTGTTGGTGGTGGTCACTCTCCTCTGCTGAGTTCACAGACCCAATGGACCTGAATGAAACTTCCTGGATGTCCACTGGTCTCTAA
Organism: Paraplagusia blochii; assembly: GCA_016785265.1. Classification (NCBI taxonomy): domain Eukaryota; kingdom Metazoa; phylum Chordata; class Actinopteri; order Pleuronectiformes; family Cynoglossidae; genus Paraplagusia; species Paraplagusia blochii. Next base: position 7,503 of record JAFBJS010002905.1, read on the forward strand.
GAGGTGTGGACAGGCAGTGAGGACAGGTGCAGTGTTGTGTCAGTCCACTAAGTATAGACTCCACCACCACCTCCAGCGTCTCCTCCACCCTGGAGCATTCCAGCCGCTCCTCTCTCTCCCAGGGACAACAATGCAGCCGCTCACATGAGAGGAGCAGAAATGTCTCCTGCTGTCTCTCGCTGTCCAAAGACTTCAGCTCCACCTGGGTGAAATTCAACCCTGACACAGAGCAGTTTAATAAAATACCATCCAACCAAACACCTTCCACGTCATGTGCTCCGATGTGATGGAACCTCCAGTAAGTTTCCCTCACAGATGGGTCCAAATGAAACATCTAGTCCACGACTCTGTTAGGAAGAAACCCATCCTGTTGGACCCATGGACAACAAAGGGACAAACAGTACAGTGTCGTCCACGGGAGCTGGAATAACGTCTGTAGGAGGAGACAGCTGTTGGTGCTGTTGGTGCTGTTGGTGCTGCTCGTGCTGCTCTCCTCCCTCCTGTGGTGAAGAACTTTGGTGAAGGTTGGTTGTGAGACTCACATCCTTAGTCCTTTGTCCTTAGTCCTTAGTCCTTTCGTTGACGACTAGAGGCAATGGCTGATGGATGTTCTTGATGAAGACCATCTGTGGACAAATCATCAACCATTGGTCCAGAAATACCCAGCGGGGCCACAACGCCACCTGCAGGCTGATTATCCTTAACGTCCCCTTCCTTCTTCCTTCCTTATTGACTGAGGTCGTAGAACATGCAGAGGTCCAGGCTGTAGGAGACGCTGGGGTCTGAACATGATTTATGGCTGTTAAGATTGAAACTGAAACCTCAGGACCTCCACCCACCTCTCTGCTCCTCCTCCTCCTCCTCCTCCTCCACCTCCTGCTCCTGCTCCTCCACCCATCTCTCCACGTGACACACACATGTAAATGACAACAACTGTTCATGTGATCGAGGCTGAGATGTGGCCTCAGCCTCTTTATGGCTGGTTGTGTCTCCTCAGTTGGAGGTGGTGGAGGACAAAGAGGGAGAGGGTGGAGAAAACTGAGTCCATTAACCAGATGCTCCAATCTGACAGAGTGGCCTGAGGTCTGTGGAGGTCTGTGGAGGTCTGTGGAGGTCTGTGGAGGTCTGTGGAGGTCTGTGGAGGCAGCAGATGTAACACACACTGGTTTATGAGGTAGTGACTTCATCAGTGACTAAACTGACAGTTGGTCAGTTCACCTGAACAGGATGTGACCATTGGTTTGAAGATCACCTGCTGAACAGGTGTGAAGTTCAGAATCAAAGGTTAAAGTCTGGACAAACACAGATGGACGACGTTTTACTGTCAGCTGTAAAACGTCGTCATGAAAATCCACCTGCAGAGCAGAGAGACGAGGATCTGTGTTGGAATCTGCACCGGGTCCCGGGTTCCATTCCAGCGGTCACTGAAGGAGAGTCAGTGGCACCGACACAGAGTCAGACCCAGTCTGGGGTCACGGTCTGGGGTCATGGTCTGGGGTCACGGTCTGGGGTCACGGTCTGGGGTCACGGTGATAACAGTTAACGACAGGAAGCAAACGCGGCACAAACAGAAGTAAAGTCACTTTCAAGCTGTGACTGTTTTTCTGACAAAAAGACGGAACAAAAGTTTCCTGACAAAAATAAAGGAACTGGTGTTGAACCGACAACAGAACCAGGTGAAACAGGAAGTTGTTCCTGATACTGGAGGGAAACAACTGTGGGTCCATGAGAAGGACAGATGTCCAACAACCCTGTGTTGGACATCTGTGGAGTAAACTGAAGAACCATGTCATCCTGTGGAATAACTAGGGTTCTTTCAACTCATCCAGACCTTGGAGGGTCCAGAGTCAACATCTGGACTCTGTAAAAACTTCTGCTGAATGTGCATGACCTCAGTCACCTTTGGATCAGTTTTCTGTCCTGTTTTTCCATCTTTGCTTCAGTGTTTCTCCTCTGACGTTCTTCTCCACCTCAGTTATGAAACATGAAGAGGAGGAGAACTCCTGGAGGAGTCAGGAGATCACACCTGAAGGAGAGAGAGAGAGAGAGGGACGGCATCTCCTACGGTAGAAGTTCTTCACTCACTCACTGCCTGGAAGTAATTAGTCAGTGGAAAATCCCCCCCAACATGAGGAAAACTGAGGGTCTCACACACACACACACACACACACACACACACTTGTTGTGTCCTGGTGTTTACATCCACACTGATTTGCATCTGATGGTTCACTGAATACTTTCCATTGCTGTGCGACAGCTTCTACCAAGTGAAGACCTTCTTCTCCAGCGCTCACATTTAGGATCATTGGTTTGGACCAGTGACATGTTGTGGACCAGAGTGAAGAACAGAACCGGTCCAGTTCCATGATGTCACCACAGTCTGTGGAACTGGACCAGAATAAAAGAAAAAGAGTTTCTGCCCCGAGACCTGGACCTGGATCTGGACATTTTTCCAAAACTGGACGTCAACCATTTATTTTGACAAATTCAATGTCTTCGTTCTCACTGACAAACAACAGGATCAAGTGAAAGTGAGGAAAGGGTTAATTGTACAACAATAATAATAATAATAAAACATTATTATATTATTACACTTCCTGTAAAAATGAACTTTGTTCTGGGTTCACGTCCTCGTCCTCGTCCTCGTCCTCGTCTTCATCTACACTGTTCTGAATCCTGTCAGTTTCAACCAAGGTTTCAAGTCCGTTCACGTCTGTGAGAGACGTCTGTGGACCAGCCTTCAGGAGGAGTTCCCTCCCCGTCCATGTCTCTGCTCGTTCTTCTTTATTTCCTCATTCTTCCCCTGATGAAGATGCCTGATCTTCTGCCATATGTCCTGTTCTTTACATGTGTTTACATGTGTTGGTTGGAGGAGGTGGACAGACGAGAAGAGACAATGTGTCCAAAAACATCTCACTTTTATAGTTTGAGTCAATGGTGCGATTGTCCTCATAGTCACAATGTCCTGGGTTCCAGCCCCAGAAGGAGGTGGTGAAGACATCAGATGTACGGTTCTTCTAGAACAGAAAGAAACTCAGCAGCATGGACAGGTCACAGGTCACAGGTCACACAAACCAGCTGCGACCCAGGGGTTGGACATCACTGTGACATCACATTCGCATTAGAAGCCGTTAAATAGTTAAAAATCCATCATTTTTAATCTCCGAGACATTTCCACTCATTTGTCCCCTCGTCTCCATGTCTGACTTTTTCTTTAGTTAATGAATAAAACGTGGTCTCCTGTCCTGGTCCAACGTCTCAGTCTTCAGCAGCATTGGACGCGACCAAAAACATCTCACAGATACAGGTTCAAGATCAGTTTCCAGACAAGAAGGAAAGAAAATTCTCCCTTTACATCATGTTCAGACTCACTGACACGGGAATGTTGGTTTCCAGGCAGCGCACACACACACACACACACACACACACACACACACACACTGTGAGCAGGTGCTGAGGACGGGTGGTGCTGGGGGGGCACCGCCTCTTGGCACCAACATCAGTGTTATTGGTCAGTGTGGTTATTTTTGACTCCAGGACTCGGCCGTGAATAAATAAAAAAAAGGTTCCATATAGAGTTTATGGTGAAGATGAAGATGAAGATGAAGATGAAGATGGGACAGGAACCTGAGTGATAATGTGTGAAGATCAACAGTGAGACAGCTGCATGGAGACCAGACTAAACAACTGGCACTGTTTATCAATGCAAAGACACAGGGGGCGCCGCAGGACGTGGGAGGAGCTCAGTGATAATGCCATGCATTGTTGTTGTTGTCGTTGTTGTCGGTGTTGTCGGTGTTGTCGTTGTCTTCAGCGTTGGATGGTTAATGTCCAGTTGGGACATCAACCGTTAATGTCCAGTTGGGACATCAACGGTTAATGTCCAGTTGGGACATCAACCGTTAATGTCCAGTTGGGACATCAACCGTGGCTCACACAGAGGCCGTGACTTTTTCCAGGTCGTATTTTAATTTTATCACATGTTGGAAAATCCATTTAGGTTTAAAGTCAACCCTGATAACAGGGAACGATGCTGCCCCCCATGGTCATTCTTGGACACTGCAGGTCAATGCTCTTACCTGGTTTGAAGGTCACGGTTCAAAGTAAAAAAACCTGGAGTGTGATTTTGTTTGTGGGTGAAGCTTGGAGCAGCTTGTCTCCTGCTCCTCCACCTTCATCTCCATGGTTCTCCTGGTTCCCTCTGCTCTGACCTCATATTCTTGTTTCTTCTTCCTTGTATTTTTCACTTTATTTAAAGAATCTTGTTTTCAAACCAACCAGGTTTAGTTGACTTTACTCAGACCTGATGGGTCCAAACATGGTGGACCCATGGACACAGCTCTGGTCAGAGATGTTGAGGAGTTCATTCTGGTTAAATTCCTGCCTCAGTTCTTCTTACCTTCATCATCTCAACCTGTTTCCAGTGGAAACAAGTGAAAAAATGTTGCTTCAACCTCAGTGTCCTCGATGGAAACCAGTGTCCGACGTCAACAGACGTCTGTTCTGTTCCACTGCTGTTTACTCAGGAGGGTGGAGGAGGGTGGAGGAAGGAGCTGTTCCTTCTTCAGCTTAGTTCCCCCTTTTTTCCAGCCTGGTCTTCGCTCGGTGGAGCTGCAGAACCACTGACCTGGAGCCAAGTGTGTGTCATCGGTGCAGTTGGCAGAACCTCTCACTCGGGCTTTGGTCCAATGTACACGCAGCACCTGTCAGTGGTGACAGTACAGACCTGTGTCCACCTGCAGGCAGGAAATAGAAGTGAGAGGGACAATCTGGGTGGATGAAGGGTGGATGAAGGGATGGTTTGTCTGAAACACCAACAAATTGTAAAAATGAACCTTTGTGACATTTGATCATGTGATTCTACGGTGGTTTAATTGTCCCGTCAGTTTTGATGAACATTTATTGGACTTTATTGGAGACTGTCCGTTATTTCTGCAACTTCTGGAAAGTTTTCAACTAATTCCTGTGGAACCGTTGTCTCTGTTTGTTTGAGAACCAATCAGATCAAAGCTACTGAAGTGTCATCGTCATGGTAACCATGACTCAGCCGTTGGTTCCCAACTGACAGGATGCAAATTTCAACCAAATGACTTGTTTATCTTGTTTATCCAAGAACCAGGACCAGGACCAGGACCAGGACCAGGACCAGGACCAGGACCAGGACCAGGACCAGGACCAGGACTCAGACCAACTCTGGACCTCAGTCTCAGTGGTTCCATATTTTTTCAGTCCAACTGTCAAACAAACTGTGTTTCTACAACAGTAGAATCAATGATTCCATTCAATTCATTTGCTAAAACTGAAGATTGTGCAGATGTTTGAGATGTTGCTCTGTTGAACTGAACGTTTGGGCTTCAGTCTTTATTGACTCTGTCCTCTAGGCTTCTTTCTTCATGACATTGACTCACAGGGACAGACAGACACAGGGAAGGACACAGGGACACACAGAGGGACAGACACAGGGACACACAGAGGGATAGACACAGTGACAGACACAGGGACACACAGAGGGATAGACACAGTGACAGGGACAGACAGAGGGACAGACACATGGACACACAGAGGGACAGACACAGTGGCAGACACAGGGACAGACACAGTGACAGACACAGGGACACACAGAGGGACAGACACAGGGACACACAGAGGGATAATCACAGCGACAGGGACAGACACAGGGACAGACACAGTGACAGACACAGGGACAGACAGAGAGACACACACAGGGACACACACAGGGACACACACAGTGGGACAGACAGAGGGACAGACAGAGGTGAAGCCTTGTGTTGGTCCGTAGACTGTTGTCCTTCACTGATCTGAGCTCGTCTGATTCCTGCTGTGCTGGTGGATCCAACAGAGAAAGTCCTGACGTTGATGAATGTTCTGAGCTCTGACCTTCTCACAGACCGGGCAGCGATGGTTCCGCCGTCCTTCGGCTCTACGTCCACATCAGGACTCCTACACGCGATCCATCAATTGTCCCATCGTAGGTTGACAGCGAGCAGATGAGTAGCTGGTCTTCACAAGGACACGTCCGGGATTGATGTTCCAGCCGTGGACTTGACTGAAGATACTGAGGAGGAGCGTTAACCTGCTGTGGTCCAGTCATGAGTCTTCAGACCAGGTCGACCTGTCACTGTGAAAAACCTCATCATGGAGGAGGAGGAGCCAGGGGTCAGGGGTCAGGGGTCAGGGGTCAGGGGTCAGAGGTCCACAGACTGATCCACAGGAACTGAACATTAAAGTTTGGGGATTTTTCACCAACATATTTTTGAGGACAAAAGACATTTCTAGAAAACAGTTGAGTTTCTTGTTCTTTGATTCCTATATTTGTGAGTTTTCTTCAGGAAGGTCCAGATCTCCAGGTTGACCTTCAGGTAAATAAAGGACCTCACACAGTTTTCTCTCTTCTCTTCAGCAGGAATTCATTATTATTCAGATTATTTTCTGTGGGACAGAATAAATCACTGACACGTCTGTGAGCAGGTGAGGGACATTATCGCTCTTCCTGTCTCTGTGTGTCTCTGTGTGTGTGTGTGTGTGTGTACTCTGGCAGTTGGGGAAACCGTAGGCTCCATGCGCACAGCTGTCACACCTCTGTCCAACCACATGGGGCAGACACACACACCTGTCTCTTATACACATCTCTAATCATTTTTTCCATGACTGTATATATGAACAATATTCTTCGAAAAATTAGAAGACGACAAATGGTCCTACCTGGATGGGGGTCATCTGGGCGTATCCCCTCCAGCTGAACTCCTTGAACTCCAGGGGGTTGTAACCAACTGTCTCTTATACA
>JAFBJS010002905.1:17808-31166 GCA_016785265.1 Paraplagusia blochii
GTCCATCCTTGTCTCTCCTAAAGACAATCTCAGCAGCATCTTTAACTCCTCCACCTCCAGCTCTGTCTCCTGTCTTCTGTCTCTAATCCATCCATCATGGCTGGTCCCTCCACCTCAGTTGACTCTCTTCTATCTCAGATCACTCCTGATTCTCTTCTTCTCCAGATGTTCCATCCTGACTCCGCTCTGTTCTTCTCCTCAGTCTCCACTGCTCTGAACAGTTGATCCTCAGGATCTAAACTCCTGCTCCTTCTCCTCCTCTGCTCCTCGTCACCTCCTCTGCTCCACTGTTCTCCTTTTCAGTCCCACTCTTGGACTCTGTCTGTCCGTAATTGACACATACGGCCACAGGTGGCGCCATTAGTTTTGTGGCTTGAAAACAGGACCAGTACGTGTAGAGCAGAGGTTCTAACCACCAGACTGTGGAACTAACACCGTTTGTCCTCTAGGGGACGATAACTACGGCAGGAAGCTGATCATCTTCAGCAGCTGCTGTCTGCCTCCGTCACACCAGCTGAACCACCAGCGTCTGCTCCAGTAGGTCTCTCTCTGGTCTCCACCCACACTGCAGCACCAACAGCTGATGGAGGTCTTTCCACAGGTTCCTGAAGTACACACTGGACCAGTACGTGGAGATGGACTACATCCTCATCTACTTCCACCACGGTCTGAGGAGCAGCAACAAACCTTCACTCAAGTGGCTCCAGGAGGCCTACAGGGACTTCGACAGGAAGTAGGTTACTGAACCACACGGGGGCGCCGTGACAAGCACACTTTTTAATTTCTGTATTAAGTGTGTGTGTGTGTGTGTGTGTGTGTGTTTACATTTGACAGTTTGATATTTTTCCTTTTTTCAGATACAAGAAGAACCTGAAGACTCTGTTCGTGGTCCATCCTACAAACTTCATCAAAATAGTTTTCAACATTTTCAAACCTCTGATCAGGTGAAGAGGAGAAAAAAACTCCACCCACTCGTCACTCAGGCGTCAGTCATGTGACTTCACCTGCGTCTCTGCGTTTCAGTCACAAGTTTGGAAAAAAGCTGACGTACGTGAACTTCCTGGACGACCTGCGAAAACACGTGGACTTGGAGAAGCTGGTCATTCCCACCGACGTGCTCAGGTGATCTGTCGCCCCCCGCTGGTCTTCACTTGGTCGTCCAACGTCAAACGTGTTCTGCTGGTTTCGTTCTTCTCTCCTCAGACACGATGAGAAGCTGCGGGCGGTTGAGAAGAGCGCGGTTTCGGCCTCGGCGAAAGGCCCGCCTCCTCGACCGCCGCTGCCGACGCAGCAGTTTGGCGTCAGTCTGCAGTAGTGAGTCTGAACACCCGAAAACTGAGACTATGGAGGTCCAAGCCGTGGTCTGGGGCCTGGTGCTGGTCCATAGATGGTCTGGTATTGGACCACACTGTGGTCTATTGACTTCCTTCAATAAGACCCCAGTCATTGTCCATGTCCATGTCCATGTCTGAAGGTCCTCAGACTCTGACTCTTCAGATTTTGTGATAATCTTGACCTTGTCGTCCACAGACGCTGACAAAGTTCTTGGTGCAGAAGGAGAATAAATTGACTTTGTCTGTTCCACAGCATCAGAGAGAAGAACAGAGAAGCTGTGATCCCTCCAGTGATGAGTCAGACCGTCTCCTACCTCAAGCAGAAAGGTGGCGCTCCAGAGTCCCTTCACATTTCAGTTGTGAAACATCTGAACGATTCCGTTCTCTCCCAGGTCTGAAGACAGAGGGTCTGTTCAGAAGATCGGCTCGAGTCCAGCTCATCAAGGACGTTCAGAAACTCTATAACCTCGGTGAGAAGAATCTCCAACTTCACCTGGGGGTGGAGATCAGTGTTGACCAGGGCTGCGTCCCACGAAGACTGGTCTCCTAGAACATTGTCACACTGTCACTCTACTGCGGTGACCACAGGAGGCAGCAGTGAGCAGCCTGTGGTTGTGTGATTCCCTCCGACTACAGTAAACAACAGACTTTGTTCAACGTCTTTTTTCCAACGTCCTCCACCTTCAGTCGTTTTCTCCCAAAGTATGAAGATCAAATGCATTAAACCTAAGGACCGCAGGCCAAATGTGGCCCTCCAAGTCATTTCACAAGGTCCGCAGGAGCTTTTCTATTGTCTCTGCAGCAGAGTTGAATGACTTCTCTCCCTTGTTCCAGGGAAGCCTGTGAACTTTGACGATTACGGAGACGTCCATGTTGCTGCCGTGATCCTGAAGACATTTATCCGAGAACTTCCTGAACCTCTGCTCACCTTCAGGGTCTACAGTCAGGTCCAGGACATTCTGAGTGAGTTTGTCCAGATGATATTTCTGACTGTAAAGATGTGGGATGAAGACCGTAGACTGACCCAGTTTGTGCGACAGGTGTGGAGAACATCCTCCGTGTGGCCAAGTGCAGACAGATCGTGGAGTCTCTTCCAGAGCATCATTTCATCGTGGTCAAGTATCTGCTGAGCTTCCTGCACACGGTGAGTGTTGGAGCCCTTTCACCCTCTCACGCCCCCTGTGGTCTTCTCCACGAGCCCTAACCCTCTGTGACCTTCTGGCCCAGGTTTCTGAGGAGAGCATCGTCAACAGGATGAGTCCGTCCAACCTGGCCTGCGTGTTTGGAGTCAACCTGCTGTGGCCTCGTCACGGCTCCATCTCCCTCGATGCTCTGACGCCCATTAATGTCTTCACGGAGCTCCTCATCCAACATTTCCACGCTGTTTTCGACTCGCGCCGTCCACCCAGTCAAGTGATGCCCTGAAGCTGCTGCTCGTCGTCATCTTCCTGTTGTGTCGTTGAATTATTATTATTTTTTATTCATATGTAAATCTTTCTCCCCTTGTTGCAACTTGGAGACAATTTCCAAAAAAAAAAAGAGATTTTTGAGAAATTTTCTTCTTCAGATTTTTTCATTTTTGGTGAGATGAAAAATGATGATGAAAATTTAATTTTTTACAATTCCATCTTGACAACACACAGTCACAGGATGTGGAGACATTTTTTGAATTTCTTTTTCCAAATTTACAGTAAAAACAAACATTTTGAAATTAATATTTACCATTTTTTTTACCATTGTTTTGGTTTTAGTAAAATGCTAGATGTGTATAAGAGACAGGAATGTACTCTGACAAAAGGGGGATTCACAGACTCAAAGTTAGCGACCAGCTGGCACTGCTAACTTCTGTGGTGGAGAATTGTGTGTTATGAACAGACAAAGTGTTAGATGACATTCATGTGCAGGGTCACTGTAGAATTGCAGAAAGTTTAGTTTCCACGGTGTGTGAGACAACAGAGATTGGCAACTGGGTAACAGATACAAGACGCCTTCCCAAGACCGATTAAGACACAACATAAACTGGGGCCTAGATAACAGTAACAAAATGTATCCAGGTCAATGTCAAAGCACAGGAGACAACATTCTACATATCAGAGGTCTGACGAGTGTCTTGAGTGACGTGTGATATGACTGTCTGAGAAATGTCCAAAAAACTGTATAAGAAGAGCACGCCTGTATCAGTATTTGGGATTTGTTGGTGAGACTGCTGATGAGCTGATTCGTGTTGGACCTGCCATGGTCAGAAACCTTTTGATACAATAAATCCCCCGAGACGGAGAAGTGTGTCCTGGCCTGCTTATTTGTAGACAACTTATACACATCTTCTCATCTATCCATAAGATCTATGTCCTTATGCAAATTGTCCACATGGTTAATCAAATGTGCTCCATATAATTTCCCAAGACACAATAAATCACTGATGTGCACCCAGCGTTGGAATGATAAGATGTGTATAAGAGACAGGCGTACGCTGCTCTTTTTCGCACTTGTCTGCAAAGCTGAAGTTTCCACTCATCACCAGGGCAAACACTGCCTGCTGGAGGCTGAGCTGAGCTGCGTCAAAGACCTGCTGCGGAGAGAAATCTACCCCATCATCATCAATGTCAAGATCTGTGAAAAGAATGCCAAGAAATTACGGTAAACCTCCGTCACTCTCCTCACTTTGTTCACACCTTTCACCCACGGTTTGTTTTTTCTAAACATATGGATGTCACTCAGTGAGATTCTGACTCCAGACTGGAGATGAATTTAGGCCTGGACCAAACATCAGAATGGACTTATTTCATCTGCAGTAGAAAGTGCATCAGAAGTTTTCTTGAAGTGAATGATGTCTCTGTTGCATTTGTCTAAAAAATGTCTAAGTTCAGTAACTACAGTCACTGCTCTGTTGATAGTTCCTGTGTTTACATTGAGTCGACGAGGGTTTTCGAACCACGACCATCGTTGCACAGCATCTACAAAATCTTTACACAGACACTGGGCTCAATACAATACCACACTCACCACCGCAGCACTGTTTCCTTCCTGTTTCCTGTCCACACAGGAAGTTGTCTCTACGCTTTGACTCAGAAGAGGAGTTTCTCAGGTCATGTCGTGCCAAAGAGAAGGAGCTGGAAGGCATTCCCTGTCTGTACGCTAGCCTGGAGCCCGAGGCGTGGGCCGGGCCGGACGACCTGATCAGGGTCATCAAGGACCGCATCCTGGACGAGCAGAAGAAGACAGTGTGGGTGGAGCAGGATCTTCTGTAGGCGACCACGCAGATGCACGTGACGACTGAACAAACATAAACATTAACATGTGTAGCCCCGCACACTCATGCAGATGTACATTAGTTGAATAGATGAAGCTTCGTAATACTTTATATTTTTTGTAAATGTGTGCAGTTTGTTTTTATTAAGAACGGGAATAAAAAAGATCATTTACAAATCATTTGGAATTCTTTTCTGTCATTGCCCAGAGCCTGACCATAACTCTACACTGACCTCTAGCGGCCAAAATGAGAATTAAAAACCCAGAAGTTAATTACGTATCAGGTAAAATAAAAAGCAAAAACCTTTTAGTACTCCAAAGAAGACATTAACAGGGCTGTGTATTCCTGTGGGTCATATATTGTGACGGGTCAAATTTGGCCCTTGAGTTAAAATAGTGGAGTTAGATAATTAGGAAAGACATTTGTGGCTTTGTGTTATCACCTTTTTGGATTATTTATTATTTTATTCCCTCTTTTCCTTTCAGCTTGTCCCTTTTTCAGGAGTTGTCACAGTAAATCATTCTTTTCCAACTCCCCATGTTCTCTCCATCTTCTACTCCTAAGGTCTCTTTAATTCCTCCACCCCCAGCTCTGTCTCCTGTCTTCTACCCATTCCTCGTGTCTCTAATCCATCCATCATGGCTGGTCTCACCACCGTCCTAAAACTTCTGAATCAGTTTAATTAAAGCAGATCTATCATTTCACTTCCACCGTGCACCAGCAGAAATTCCCACCTTGTAACAATAAGACGGTGTCATTTATATTGTAATTTTTTATTATAGTATTTTGATACTATATTTATGGGTACTCCGTTACCATTTACTAATGTGAATTATGTTTCGCTGTTCTTACTTTACTGCAGTTGTCAGCGGGTATAATGAATGAAAAAAAAGAAAACTATATCACTATTGGTCCCCACTCTGCCTTCTCATAAACCATATGTTTATGAGAAGGCAGAGTGGGGACCAATAGTAAAATCCTGAGTGGGGTGAAATACATCAGAGTGATGAAAGTGTCGGTTCTGCCTTTGTTTCTTGTTTTTTTGACATTATTTTGCAATATTTTGGGAGCAGAGTTGCTAATGGCCAAGGCAATAATTGACAAAGGCTGTTTGATCTGCAAGTCAGGAGGTAAAGACCTGGAGCTCAGTGATTTGTCAGTGGAGTGAGGAGAAAAATGGAGGTGACTAATCCATCTGGAGGCAAAGGAATGAGAAATGATGACAGGCCTGCAGAAGGAAATCAGATTAAAACCTCATGTGGACCAGAACCAAGTCCTTTTAAGGACAAAAAAATCTTTTCCTTTTTTAATGAGGACCTAAGGTCAATGGAAACAAATTTATAATGAAAATCTTTTTCCAACATTTTGCACTTTGTATTTTCTAATTTAACTTTCCCTTTTAACGTCAACCTATATGAGGAAAATTTTATATATATCATAGCTCCTTTTAGAGAGCAGGGGAGGAAACATCACTCCCATCTTTAAAGATGTCCAATAATATCACCATGAAGGTTCGCAGTCATTCAGGTCTTGGTCAAGGTTAAGGGGTTTTGTTAGGCAACAGGAAGTTACGTATTTTCTTAACTCAACCTGAAGCCTGAACTGAGGAACTGAAAAAGAACTGATGGATTAGAAATAAAACGTTTTACGAAAAATAAAAAACAGTCACGTGCCTAGTTACTTTTGAGTAGTGACATCCGATATTACTTCTGGCGATATTGTCCAAAACCTTACATTTACGATCCCGATATCAACTGATACCAAGAGGTGCTGCTGTTTGTAACCCAACATTGACGTATAAATCTCAGAACCCTGTCTGCGATTCCAGCAAATTTCGCAAACCCCAGGCCTTGTGTTATCAGATTTTTACTGATACCACGCAATTATGCTATTATTAGCTAAATGGCACGGACATCCCTACTTTTTGTCAGTTGTAATAGTGGTTGTTAGTTTGTTGTAACCTAGATATAAACATGTGATTGTGGTTTTGTGTTCAGTGCAGAAATAACACAGCTTTCTGCCACGTTTGATTTTGCTCAGCTTTGGGAAAAGAAGATAATAAATAACCAGACTGTAAAAATGTCAGCCCGTGGCGGCGGGAAAAGTTCAGTCATGTTCCCTCCTCACAACGTTCAGGTCTTGTTTTGTTCGAAAGGACGCGAGATTTGGCTGTTTTACAGTTAATGTTGGTTATTTTCAACGCTGGGCCGAGTGAAAGAGAAGACATAAATCATCGTAGAGGGAACGTATTGAGCTGGAAACTGCCCCAGAACCTGGGAGTGTTTTTATTCCCTCCCTGGAGCTCACCCTGCCCGGACCTCTACTTCGAAGTCTCGCGATGTTTGAGCTGTTCGCGCTCCAGCAGCATATGAAAAAACGGACTCGCATCATCGTCATCATCTCACACAGAGAGAGGCAACGAACGCGGCGGTGCTGAGAGAGGCTGTCTACTCTGAGGAGGTGAGGAAAACACCGTTGTTTATTTTATTTTACTATTTTGTTGTTATTTAATATCATTACACGTAAAGTCGAGCAACATTTCCTCTCCGGTTGGAGAACATTTGTGGCTGTTCGTCCGGTCTGGACAGTCGCTGAGCTGAGAGCAGACTTTAACAGATGGGAGTCAAGGCTCACTCACAGTAAACAGGAGTAACCCCGTTGTTCTCCTCCTCGGGTTCTCCTCAGTCTCTTCTCCCCATTCATCCCCAGAATGGAGCCAGCCTCGGCGGGCTGAGGGAGAACCCGCTGCCGCTCAAAGGCAGCTTTGTGTCGGGTCTGGCTCCAGCCCGCGGTGCCGTGGACAGGACGGTGTCATTTATTTATTTTTTGTTCCGGTTCTGTGGACACAGCTGGTTCCCCGAATCCACCGGGAATTATTTTTTTTCGCGGCTGCTTCACAACACAGGTAAGGCTGTCTGAGTCCTGTGGAGGTCAGCAGAGGAAAAGAACCCGCAACCCGTTACTTTGGAAATAAACACACACAGACTTATAGTCAGAGCAGGCACGGGCAAACTGAGGCCCGCGGGCCCGGATTCGGCCCGTTTAGCTTAGTAATCCGGCCCAGCAAACTTCTCAAAATAATATAATTGGTTTGTATTGTGGTTATATTTTTTCCTGCAATACTTAACAATATTTTTTAATTCATGAATGATACCATGTATCTTAGTTCACGTGTACGTAGCATCTACCTGGTCAGAACTTGTCCAATTGTCCAACTTTAGGACCAATTGAGGTCCTAATTTGCCCTATGTGTGGTTTGGAAAAACATGTTTTTAGAGGTAAAGTATATTAAAGAAAATACAAGTCTTTAAAAGTTACTACATTAGATTTTCTTCCTAGAAAATAAATATTATTTATGTAAAATATTATTAATACAATAATAATAATAACAATATATTCTTCCCCACTCTTCCCAGTTCTGTTTTATCATAAAAAATTAATAATATAAAACAACAAATAAAAACAACAGCAAAACAAATTTTATGTGTAAATCCTGCCAGTATACAGGGTCTATGTACGGGTGTTGACTCTAATACACATTTAATCTGATCTCAAAGGGCCAAAATTATGTCATTGCGGGCCACATATGGCCCCGGGCCCTGAGTTTGACATGTGTGGATACTCAAAAAGCCATAAAAATCCTAAAAATCCAGAATAGCCACAAACATACAGAAAAATGATCAGTTTAACCAGATATTATTCAACATTGGGTTGGACACAGTCTCCTCATCATTATCCTGCTGCGACCTAAGGAATTATTGCAAAAGAATTCCATTCTGGGACGACAGTGAGGTCCTGGAAGGGAGCAGACTTGGGTCGCTAAGGTTTCAGGTTCAAATCCACCAGCTGCCAGGTTTCCACTCAGATGCTATGAGTCTCTGTGAGGGAAGTGAGAAGTTTTCTTCATTTTCCTTTGACTTACAGACTGAGTCACTTCCTGTATTTTCTGGGATTTTGCTCTGAAACCAGAACAGTAACTCTGGTTAAATACAGCAACTGATGATTATTTCACTAATAAAATATAAGTAATAAACAAAAAGTCAGCTTATTGTACAGAAGTGTCATCAAAATGTAAGGTTCCTAAGTATGAAAAATTGAAAAAAAATTATAAAAAATATATTTTTTTCTTAATACAGTTGTTAAAGACATAAAAAAACCTTCTCAAAGTTTGGTGAAATGTGAGCTAAAGTCATTAAAGTCAAAGTCAAATTAAATTAATCCCACTTTATGAGCAAAAGCTTAAATTAAATTGGAAAAATTACAAAAATAAAGTAAAATATCATCACAAATGTTTCCAACAGAAAACACCTCTGTATTTTGAAGAGTGTTACAAAATACTACTAGATGAGTTCTTTGTTGCATGTTTTGCTTACTTTTTTCATAGTAAGTTTTCTATGGCCAGTTGCCGTAGAGAGGCTCTGTGTTGCTGTGGTGATATTATATTTATATAACATATATATTTATATATTACCATTTAAATGGTATTTATATTGTGTTTCCAAAGGCCATGACGTTGGACTGTAAGTGGGAATTGTTGGCCTTGTGAGTTTTTTCTCCCTGGATCTAATTGACCTCCGCTGACAGAGAGGTGATTGTCTTTTACATACGCTGCCTCTGATGCTTAGGATATGATGTATATTATTGGATGGCTCTGTGCTTGTTGATATGCAGGGAGGGAGAGGTGAGAGCGGAGAGAGGAATGATGATTTTTCCATGTCAATGGTCCTCTCTTAGCTCCAGGGAAGGAGGAATAATGAGAGGACTGTTGAAGGAGAGTTCCAAATTTAGTCTGTGGGAGACACTCTCTGACTCCGCCACCCAAAAGGATAAAGTCCGCAGATAAAGTCAAATAAAAAGCAATAATTACGATTCAGTTGCCCCCAGGAATAAGTGAGTTTTTTATCTGAGTGCAGGCGATCTTCGCTGTAATTGGCTGGTGTGGTGACGGTGCAGCACTCTGCTGTTTTGAGAGTGTCTTAATAAGGTGTATGAAATATTTTCCTCTCCGGCGATGTTTCAGACGACGGCTTACACAGGTGTTTTTAATGACTCCCGCACTATTAAATGTGCCGACACTGTGTAATAATGCACAGAAAAGCTGGTTCTGGCCACAGCAGATCACTTGTGCTGTGCAAACTTATTACTCACAGTATGCAGAGGTGCGAAACAGCTAGATATTTGCCAACCACTTGAGATTATACAGTTGGGAGTGGGAGTTAGGTCAGCATGCAGAAGGAAGGGAGAGACTCAAGTTTGTTCTTTCTCAAAAAAAAATGGCTCCAAGAAACTGTCAGTCTCACTCACTCTGCTGGAGCTGTTTACAGTAACTGAAGTATGTGAGAACGCTGCAGCTGCAGCCAATGTACAGTTTGGTTCTTTACGGTCTTTGACCAAATAATTCACGTATATTAAAGCAGAGCTGTGGAAATGTATCTGAATGAAACTACTCAGGCAAGAAAAAAGTGTCCAAATGGTTTGGTCGGAAAAAAAATAGGTAGAAGACAGGAGACAGAGCTGGAGGTGGAGGAGTTAAAGATGCTGAGGTTCTCTTTAGGAGAGACAAGGATGGACAGGATCAGGAATGAGGTGATTAGAGGGACAACAGAGACAGGAAGGTTTGGAGACAAAGCTAGAGACAGATTGAGATGGTTTGGTCATGTTCAGAGGAGGGACAGTGGATACATTGGTAGAAGAATGATCCTAGAGATGGAGCTACCAGGTAGGAGACAAAGAGGAGATTGATGGATGCAGTGAGGGAGGACATGGAGGTAGTTGGAGTTAGAGTAGAAGATACAGAGGACAGGGGGAGATGGAGACTTGCTGTGGTAGCCGCTGAAAAAAGAGGGACAAGCCAAAGGAAAAGAAGAAGAAGATTTTTTTCCCTTCTTAAACATGATTAACACAAGAGTTTGTGTAATTTCATCGTTTTATCTCACACCACGTCTCCAAACTACACAAACTTAACTTTGTAAAAAGTTACATTTAGCTTTAGCCTTGCTGTGGTGCGGCAGATCTAGCTCTTATAAGAGTTTGGTTTCCAAAAGGTTCCATGGTTTCAAGTTTATAATAAATCAGCATCAATTCAGGACTTTATTATAAGTGAATTATAAGTTTTTAATCTCTCACAAGAAATGACTTTGGCGGGCCATATTTGGCCTGCAGGCCTTATGTTTGACACATTCACTGAGACTTATACTGATGCACATTAGTTTGTAGATGTAAACTACATTCCAGTTTAGAGGAAAATCTATCACAGGTGATGACATCATCTACAAGGATTATCTGGTCACCTATGGTCAACTACCTGCTTAGCTTAAATTGCGGAATTCACTAGTAAATGCAGAGCCAGCACTGGCCACTAGGGGCAAAATGGATTTATTGATTTTTTATTCAGAGTTTCAGCTTGAATGTATGTTTATGTATGTTTCTCTGTCAGTTTTCTTCATGTGATGTTCTTATAAAAAAATAAGTGTTGACTGAGGTTTTGGTTGAAAATCGAAGAAGAAAATCCTCAGACGACTGACGAGGAGCGTTTGTTTTCTGTGTCTGCAGCTATGGATGAGAGGTGAGAGCGACTCCATGGACTGTCAGCTCCACCCTCCTGCACTGCAGCAATATCAGACCCAGTCCAGTCCTGCCCCAAAGTCTGCTGTAGCTGCTGTTCACCTAACAACATGGTAGGAGACGACTCCTGGACCTTGACTCTGTTGCCATGGTGACCCTGTAGCAAGGCCTGGCAGTTACTGCAAACATCCAGGTAACAATTGCAATCTGCTGCCATGGTAACACAGTAGAGCCGCCCGTTATAGTCATCAGCCTGTTGCTATAGTGAAAGTGTAACAAGCAGGCGTCACCATGGGAACGTCCAGGATGTTCCGTGTTTTTGTGGTCCTGGGCACGGCCTTCATGATCCTCCTCATCATCTTCTACTGGGACGACGTGGGAGCCTTTCATCTATATCTGCACACGCCGGTGTCGCCGAGGCCCAAAACCCCTCACCCTCCTCCGGAACCGCAGCCCCAAACCTCCCGGACCCCTTCCTTCCTGTCAGACATCGATGCCTTCGTAAATCAGTTTTTAGAACCGGGAACGGGTGAACCTACTGACCCCGCCCCCGCCGAGACGGGCAACCAATCAGAAAAAGCAGATGAGCCTTATGTTCCAAGACGGGAGTGGAAAATTCATCTGACTCCTTTGGCAGCAGAGCTGCGTGAGCGACAGGTAAAAAAAACATATTTTTATAATAAGGTATTTACGATAATAATAACAGACGTTGGTCCAAATGTCGGACACTCACTGCGGACATGCACTACAACATGATGCATTCATGGGTGTCCTAAAAAGTCAGACATTGTAGCACAACATTGTAGTGTTTGTATTGAACACTTTTAGTGTTCAATACAAAAAAAATGATAAAAAATCAGTTTCCCATAAATTCTATGTAATACCACACTGAACCAGTAGGAGACACCAGGATTTGGAGAACTTTAGGATTTACCATAAAAATGTGGAGAACAAATCTATAAAATATTATTATAAATTCAACTTCCACATCAAAGTGGGGGCCGCAAAATATCGTTCCACGGGCCGCAAATGGCCCACGAGCCACGTGTTTGAGACCCCTGATTTGGACAGTATTGATACAGGCAAAGAACCTGCGTTTGTTTCTGTTCAATAAAACCAGGAGCAGAGGAGGCGGTGGATTCAGGAGACATGCGCCAATGACAGCATCGAGTTTCCGGGCAAAAAGCGTTCGTTCGACGACATTCCCAACAACGAGTTGACTCATCTCATCGTGGACGACAGACACGGGATCATCTACTGCTACGTCCCAAAGGTACAGCCACCCATGCATTCCTTAGCTGTCGGTGCAAAGTTGAAGTGTGAAGTGTGACGGAGTGCTTTACCGCCCTCCGCAGGTGGCATGCAGCAACTGGAAGCGGATCATGATAGTCCTCAGCGAGAGTCTCCTGCAGGATGGTGTCCCCCAGAGGGACCCTCAGGCCATCCCCAGAGTCCTGGTCCACAACAGCAGCATGCACTTCACCTTCAGCAAGTTCTGGAAACGCTACGGAAAATTCGCCAAGCATCTCATGAAGGTTCGCAAAAAAAGACAAGAAAACTATCAGAGCTGTGGACTTCAGATGATCTTCTTCTCCCTCTAACTCAATCCTCCCTGTGAAGGATTAGGATCTCGCTGAGCTTCAGTTGTTTCTGCTGCCGTAGAAGTTTAATTTTGTCTCGTGACCTGATTTGGCGTTGAAGCCTTGATGAGTCAGACTCCAGTCTAAACCCCCAGGGTCTGGATCTGATACCACATTACATTGGACTCAGACTTGGAATCAACTTAAACTCCATCTGTGACACAGATTCTGACTTTAACCTTGTTGGACTCGGACGTGACTTTAACGTTTTCTTCAGTCGTGACTTTAACTTTTTCCTGTCGCAGAGGACTTTTTTTTTGTCCTATGTTTTTATTAATGGCTCCCAGATAAACTTGATTTATAAACATGTTAGAACAGAGCCTAGAATAAAGACTGGGACAAAAACAAAAGTCAACGAAAGGAAACCATCTTCAAAAATGCTGCATGTTTTTCATATACTACAGACATGTCATGTGGAGGCTTTTAATGTGGAAAAAATACTTTAGTTTTACCTAAACTTTAAATCTGAAAAAACAAAAGCTTTTTATTAAAACAGTTTGTTTCAGGCCAACCAAAAAATGAAAAAAAAAATTCCATCTCCAATACACATTTGATATGATCTCACGGACC
>JAFBJS010002905.1:59993-86420 GCA_016785265.1 Paraplagusia blochii
TGTCAGCCAATCATATGCCATTTTTTGTGTTCTTTCTGACAACAACACACAGAACAAACGTCAACTGGCTAAAACAATATAAAACGCAACCTTCACGATTCTCCGTTATTTATAGTATGTACATGCACTCGTACATTTAGAGGCAAAAAAAAAAAAAAAAAAAACAACAACATCTCAGGCTTTCGCTTTCTCTCAAGTGCACTTTCTTCTGCCCGTGTAGATTTACAGAGATTTACACGATCTTTGCGAAAATTATGAGAGGGGAAGAAAACGACGAGAGCGAAATACACAGAGTCATGGCTGGTCAATCTGCTACTGTGGTCCGGTCTGATCATGATGATGATGATAAAACTGGTGCTGACAAACAGTTCGACCCCAAGTCTGATTCACAGAATCTTAAAACTAACATCACTTTAGTTTCACCGTCATAGTTCAGAAATGGCAGCAGAGCTCTGAGGCCATCGCTCTCATTCTTACTTCTCTCAGGTGGACAAAGTCCCACTTCCTGTCAACACTAATTCTGCACTTCAGCTTGAGACCGACACACGCATGAGAGGACGGTCACACGTGTGGACGTTGTTCTCTAATGTGGTAGGAATGTAGAAAAGACACCGATGGCACCAAGAATCGACCGAGTCTCATCATCAAACCTTCGACTGTTTTGTCTCTTTTTAAACATAACGTTGATGAAGAGTTGGACTGGATAAGAATACAAATGTCTGCTGCAGCTGACTCTACGTCTCACTGAGGAGGGTTGTTTCTGACTGTCTTTTACATGTGCACGACCTACAGGATGGATGGAGGATGAGAGTGTTGTTCCGCTCATGACAATGATGGAGATGTGGAATTTACAAGGTGTTGGAGTGAACTCTAGAATCATCAGCTAAAGATGCATTTACATATATTTATATATAATGGAACGAGGTGTAAAGAACTGTAACTGAGATAAAGGGAACGGAAGAACGAAAGTGTCATTTGTTCAAAAGTTGGATAATACTCAGGTGTGGGTTCATGTTGGAGTGGTCCTTCAGGTTCTACATGATCAGATGAGTCCGGTCCGGGTCTGCTCTCTCTCATCTATGTGGGAGCAAACTTCTTGGCCTGTGCTCTCACCCGTTTCTCATAGTCCATCCTGTTCTGACTGTGAGACAGAGGAGAAAACAGAAGATGTTTAAAAAAGCAACAGCAAATAGAATTTCACCATTTGTTTTGAGGCAAAAAGTGACATAAATGTTTAAGAATTTTTATTTTCTTTAAACAAAAACATCTGCTCGGATCATTCATACTGATTTTAGAGTCAAAACTATAATTAAACTGTACTACTTAAATCTGTCATATATTGGAAACTTCAAACTGTGAACGTACCAATAAATTGTGTAAGCCTCTGCTTGTGCAGGATCCTGAATGTTGGGCTCATTCAGAAGCTCCTGGATGCCCAGCAGGATCTGAGAAAAACAATAAGAATAACAGTTCAGGAACTGAAACATCTTAGGTCTGATTTGATCACAACAAAACAGGAACATGGATTAAAAAGATTCAAGAAAAGCTACGACATAAAGACTGTCTTTAACCTGTTTGATGGTGATGGCTGGTCTCCAGTCTTTGTCCTCCTCCAGTATGGACAGACACACTGTGCCTGATGGGTAGACATTTGGGTGGAATATTGGTGGCTCAAACTTGCCTGAGAGGAAATGGATAAGACATGACTTTTCCCATAGAACATTGTATGATCATTTAGTGTAATAGCCGTAACATAACGTCCCATTTACTCACATTTAGGAGGCGAGGACGGGTAGTCATCTTTGAAGAGCATTCTGAGTTTGTAAAGCCCTCCCTCCCATAGGGTCTGGAGAATAGAAAGAGAAATAAAAAACAGTCTTACTGAAAAAAAGCAACACAGATCAATAAAAAGATCAAATACATTTTCAGGTCAAGGCAAAACTGTGGACATTATAGAAATTTCCCAACAGTGAATAAAGAAAGTACAGACAAGCAACAAAAAGGACACAGGTTGTGAGTTTTAAACAAACCAGAAAACAATGCATTAATCAGTTTCTTTGAAATACCAGAAACCCTTGAAAATAAGCATATTTTCTTGAATCATTTCTATACATTTATTTAAAAAACAAAAAGTTGCATATCAAGCATTCTGCAAAAACAACATTCTGTAAAATACAGTGGATGCAAAAAAAAGTAAACACAGCAGCAACAACAAATAATCATATGTAGGTTTTTAACTCTCCATTCTTAAGATTTTACTGACAGAAAAGCAACTCACTCCTTTCTTCCCTGGAATGGCACATTCCCAGTTCATCAGATTCATGGTGCCATCTGGATTTTTGGTAGGAACAGCAACAAAACCCTGCGTGAAGTTGAGAAGACATTAAATTTTGAGTTTTCATGGGTAGGAATTAAGACATAAACTAAATTCTGACGCTTACAAATGGGTGATCTTTCCTCCAAGCTTTGCGCTCCTGTGACAGTCTGCTAAGAGCAATGCCAGACATGATGGTTCATCAACGCCTGCCTGTGTCAAAACGATTCAGGAAAAAAAAGGTAATTTTTGACAATAATGATCAGTGATGGTGAAAAGTCAGCGGAAACGTCGACAAAGTAATTCATTATCAATCAACGGCCAATGAATGTGTTCATTTGTTTTGCTTTCACTTATCAGTAAACGCAGCCCCGGGCAACAAATTCACACATAGAAATACACATATTTTACACTAAATATCCAACGAAGCAAACATTTGTTTAGCTTACCTTTTTTTATATCGTCTAAAATCTGAATAATGTAAGGACAATTTGCTTATTTAGCTTTGCTAGCGCTAACGCTACGTTCGGTGAAAAAAAAGAAAAGAGTCTCCGTCGTTGGAAATACAATTCAAATGGATCCGTCGACGCGAAATTGACCAAAATGTTTAACGCTGTTTATTTATCCCACATAAATCAAAGAAGGTGAAAAAATAATAAGGTATTACAGCAAATTTAACCATAGACTCATTGACAGATAACCGACCGTCAAGAGGACCCCAATTTGTTTATTTCGGTAGGACCTTCAGGCACCTCAGTGGTCCTCTAAGAAACTTACGTCACAATGGGTCGGCCATCTTTGTGAGGGCAGAGCTTAGTTTCCGCCAGTCAAAACAAGCGAAATTCCATAAACATGCACACTAAGAAAAAGACACGTTCGGGGTTTTTCTCTGTTGTACTGTTTTTATTCGTTTCGTTGACATTAGGAGTCAATTCATTGCGATATGAATACACACTATAGATAGATAGATAGCTTAACCAACGTTAGCTTAACTTGTAACAAATTGTTACTTTGCATTATTCTTGCATTTCAAAGTTTAAAAAAACAACTATTATAGAAATGTAACTCAAATTCATATAGTGTAAAATAGTGTAATAATTTTAGTGTAAAATTATTACCAACCCGAGTGTATTATTAAATCCATTAACCCTTCTTTTTCTGTCCCTCTGAGATGATGTGCTGTGGACTTGCCCTCACAAACCACTCTGACCAGGACCCGTCGTAAACACACACCCCTGGATAGCCAAGTAGGTATGCAGCCAGGGCAACATGGCATGCAGTAACACCTGTAGTACACGTGGCCCACAGTGGGCGCTGAAGGTCAATGCCTGTATCTTTGAACAATTTCAAAAGGGTTTCTTTGTCCAGCTCTTTTCCTGAGGAATCCAAAAATGACGTGAAAGGTATGTTCACTGCACCGGGGAAATGGCCAGGTAGAAGGTCTGCAGAGAGAGAAAAAAAAAATATATATATATATTATTATTATTATTAATTTTTTTTTTTTTACATTTACTCGTGTCTAATTTTTTTCCACACCATATAAAGTGCATATTAAATATAAATTAAACTTTATCAATGTAAATAGATAGCATTGGTCTAGTCAGTCTGAAAAAGCAGCACAAGTAAAAAATCTATTTATATAGTATATTAATACAGTAAACGACATTTAACATTTAATAAGAAAGCTGTTCTTTGAGGGATTACATCACCTTTCCTAATCTCTGGCTCCGTGCCCCGAAACATTCCGTTAAATCTGGTGTCCACCACCTGGGCCTTCTTGGAGCTGATGTTCTCCAACACTTCTTCATAACTTTTTACCCAGGACGGATTCATTGCGGCTTTAAATTCCCTGCGCATTGGAGTGCGCATCTCTGACGTCACAGGGTGAGACTCGGACACCCAGTTCTTCAGTCCTCCGTCCAGCACAGACACGGCACTGTGTCCGAACAGCCGGAACATCCACCACGCCCGGGGTGCAATGTAGGAGCCAAAGTCGCTGGTATCATACACAACAACATGGGTGTCGTTCCCGATCCCCAGGTCTCCTACATACTGGGAGAAGTTTCTGGAAGTTGGCAGCATGTGTTCGTAAACAGAACTTTTGTCCGAGCACTCGTCGATGTCAAAGTACTGCGAGCCTGGTATGTGTTCCCGCGCAAACTCGGCCTTGGCGTCACGCTTCCAGGCTGGTAAATACCAGGAAGTGTCCAGGACACGGAGCTTGGGGCTCAAAATGTCACATTTGACCGCATTTGAGAGCCACTGACTGGATACCAGAGCACGGACCTGACCTGACATGACTGGATTTCCCAGGAATCAAGTCTGGAATCCAGTTATGGCGGGGAATAACAGGAAATTACATAAGCAACTAAGTCAGAGCAAAATAAATGCTCACAAAGAGTCCACATATGTAGAATTGAAAGGTTTGTTTGTAAACAGAGATAAAATAATGCTAACTTAACTCAGCAGTGACATTGGTACTACAGTCTCCCTGTGTCAGAGCAGTCAGACGCCTGTGGGCTCTGAAGAACTTTTACTTTTAGAATTTACAGCGAAGTTGTGAGACTAACTTCCAGTCTCTCTCAGCACAGCTCCTGTTTTCGTTTAGCTTCACTCACTCTGTCAAACACACACACACACACACACCATTCTTCTACCAATATAATCACTGTCCCTCCTCTGAACATGTCCAAACCATCTCAATCTGGCTTCTCTAGCGTTTTCTCCAGACCTTCCTCTCTGTGTTGTCCTATTTATTTAGGAAATAACATTACATTAAAAACAAAAGATGCTAAGATATTAATTAAAATGTTAGTGGGAAACACGGTATGGCTACCTGAGTTGTTTATTTGGCCGGGGAATTAAATAACTGACATTAGCGATATATCGCCTGCCTCACTAGCGATATTAGCACTAGCGATATTAGCACTAGCGCTAGTGAGTCAACCAAAGCTAGCATTAGCTCACATAGAAAAATCTCAATCTGTCTTCTCTAGCTTTTTCTCCAAACTTTCCTGCCTGTGTTGTCCTATTTATTTAGGAAATAACATTACATTAATAACAATAGATAACATATTAATTAAAATGTTAGTGGGAAACGCGGTATGGCTCACCAAGTTGTTTTTTTGGCCGGTAAAGTAAGTAACTAAGAACGTTAGCGATATAACGCCTTCCTCACTAGCGATATTAGCACTAGCGCCAGTGAGTCAACCAAAGCTAGCATTAGCGCACATCCAAACCATCTCAATCTGTCTTCTCTAGCTTCTTCTCCAAACCTTCCTGTCTGTGTTGTCCCTCTAATCACCTCATTGCTGGTCCTGTCTTTTCTAAAGACAATCTGTTGTTAATCATGTCTTTAACTTATTGTATTGTTTGTAGTTTTTTTTTGCTGTTGTCTTGGTTCTGCATTGCTGCTGGATCCTTAATTTTCCCATGGGGATTGAAGCTCAGGTGCATGTTTGTTGTTCTTGTCAATCATTGCCACATTTTCCTCATCTTCACCTCTTCCTGTCAGTCAAACACTTCCTGTTATCATTGTTTACTGGGTTTTCTTAAAAAAAATAAAATAAATAAAGACACCAAAGGCTGCAGAAAATAGTTGATTGATTCAGATGTTTATTGAACATTTTATTAAAGTTCATGGTTAGTAGTAAATGTATGCAGTCTTATTATTTCCTTAACTTACTTTGCTCACATTTGTGTCATCTCTATCTTTAAAGTGCAGTATTGCTGACAAGTCAACTTCAGATGTGTTGGCATGACAACCAAATAATATCTAACTCTGATTCTTCTGACCTTCCTCTCCCTTTTCCTTTCCCTCACACCTTCTTTCCCTCTCCCTCTGAAATGATGTCTTCTGGTCTTGCCCTCTTAAACCACTCGGACCATGAGCCGTCATAAACGCTGACTTCGGGGTAGCCCAGCAGGTACGCAGCCAGGACGACGTGGCAGGCTGTGACCCCAGAACCACATGAGACCCAAAGTGGTTTCTCCAGGTCTACTGCTGCCTCTTTGAACAACTTGGACAATTCCGCGGTCGGCAGCTCCTTCCCAGAGGCGTCCATGAATGTAGTGAATGGCATGTTGATGGCACCGCTGAAGTGACCCGGCAGTGTGTCTGTGGACAGAAGTCAACGTGCTCCATAAATCAAAGTCCATAATGTTTCCATCAGAGCAAAATCCAATATTTAACTTTGAGGGAAGGCCCTTCAGGGGTTGCTACAGCAAATCAACTTTTTCCATCTCATTGTGTCCTCTGTATCTTCTACTCCAACTACCTCCTTGTCCTCCCTCACTGCATCCATCAATCTCCTCCTTGTCTCCTACCTGGTAGCTCCATCTCCAGGATCATTCTCCTACCAATGTATCAACTGTCCCTCCTCTGAACATGTCCAAACCATCTCAATCTGTCTTCTCTAGCCTTTTCTCCAAACCTTCCTGTCTGTGTTGTCCCTCTTCATCACCTCATTCCTGATCCTGTCCATCCTTGTCTCTCCTAAATACAATGATAGAAGGCCTAAAACAATAAAGCAATAAGGAAATACAGAGATAACAATAAAAATCTCTCACAGGACTTTTCATTCATCTTCATCCAGTTATCCATTACCTGGACCCAGGGGCAGCAGTTGTGGTGGAGGACATTTTCTTACCTAGTAAATTTACTGGAATGGGCAACAAGGCCAGATCAGAATAAACTAAACAACTCTAACTGTACCTAATGTCTAAATAAAGGACATTACAGGACGTTGTCTCTTCAGGGATGGGTAAATAGGCCAGATCTGAATACACTAAATAACTTCCTGTGAGTGGTGAACCCACTGGAAGTTATCATGGCCTGGATGGTGCTATGATCAGAGCGCCTCAGTGACAACCTGGCAGCTGGTGGATTAGAACCTGGAGCCTCGCAGGCCTTAAAACCTTAAGAGATAAGAGTTTAACCTGGGGGATAAACAAAATAACTTATTATTAAAAAAAACATATTTTTTTCTGCTGCAGGGTTGTTAAATATGTATTAAAATGTAAAATGGTAATTATGGTACATATGTTATGGTTACCTAAAAACCTATTGGCCTGTTAACAAATAGATATTAAGTCTATAAATTAATTTATAGATTTTTTTTTAAGTTTTAGAAAGGGATACAATCCTAAATGAAGGGGAGGCAGTGTTTGCTGCAGTCTGATTGGTTCCTGTCAGTGCTCCTGTTCGTTAATCGTTAATTTTCTCCTGTAGCGTTTCAAAAATTGAATTTTGTTCATTTATGTGAGGATTTTGATGATTATTTTTTCTTATTGCATTGGTTTTAAGCTTAACATATGTTTGTTTTTACTTTGCAGAACATGTTCAGTTCCACAGAAAGACTCCAGGCTTGGATATATGTGAAATTTTACAGTTAAAATGTCGATTTTGTGGTTATTTACAATAATAGTAACTTTCACTGGTTCTGTTTCTGGTTCAGGAGACTTGACATCAACTCTCACCGTCTCTGGGCTCGGGTTCGACCCCTCTGAACCTGCCGGCTGACCGGGCGTCCACCACCTGGACTTTCTTGGTCCTGATGTTCTCCAGAACATCTTCATAACTTTTCACCCAAGACGGATTCGTTGTGGCCTTGAATTCTCTGCGCTCCGGTGTCGGGATCTCAGACGTCAGAGGATGGCCGTCAATCACCCAGTTCTTCAGTCCCCCGTCCAGCACCGACACCAAGTTGTGTCCGAACAGCCGGAACATCCACCAAACCCGGGGCGCACTGTAGGAACCGAAGTCGCTGGTATCGTACACTACAACATGGGTATCGTTCCCGATCCCCAGGTCTCCTACGTACTGGGAGAAGTGGCTGGAAGTTGGCAGCATGTGATCGTAGGCAGAGTTCCGATCAGAACACTCGTCGATGTCGAAGAACAACGAACCCGGGACGTGTTTCTGTGCAAACTCGGCCTTTGCGTCCCGGTTCAACTTCGGTAAGTACCAGGAAGTGTCCAGGACGCGAAGTTTGGGGCCGATCAGGTTGTTTCTGACCGCATCTGCCAGCCACTGTCCGGACACCACAGCACGGACCTGAGCCGCCATGTCGACGACTAAATGGAACTTAGTACCAGCCCCGAACACCAGGGGGCACCAGTGAGCTTTGTAGCGTTAAACACAACTGATAAGACGTCAGTGAAAGTAGAAGTGGGTAGAACAGGTCAAAGTACCCGCGACAGGTCATTGACAACGAACATTTGAAAGGAAATGTTTATTAAATTACATACAATAAAATGATAAAGGAAAAATTATGATTTATGAAGAAAACTGTATTGAATAAAAAAAAAGTATAAATATATATAAATAAACCGATAAAATCTTATTCTGGTCCAAACCTTTTTTTTAACTTAAATCTGTTAGCGAAAAATTGGAATTACTCAAAAGAAACCAATGAAACCACCCCTTGTGAAAAACTCAGGCCCAGGGTCCAAATCTGGTCCACAGTGTAATTATATTTGGACCGTGTGATCATATTAAATGTCTAATAGAGTTACCCACCCAATATATAGCCTTTATTCACTGACAGAATTTGTAACATAAGTGTAGTATGTGCAGTTATAGCACATACATTCTGTTGTTTAGTTTTTTTTTTGGTCTTTGAGAAAAAAGTTTTTTTTTTTACGTTAAAACTAAAGTTTATTTCCATATGAAAATGTCTACATTGCAGATAAGGAAAAACATTCACTTTTGCCATTGATTCTCAATAAATTATAACATGAAATTATTATAATAACAAATTATTATAATTATAATAACAATACCTAACAATAAACTATATTTTGAACCACTGTGAATTGACACCGCTGTTTTTGTACATACGGGTATAAAGTCATGATCTTTATCCTCTTACCTGTTACCTGTTCTCAGGGGCAGCAGTCTCTACGAGTGCCACCCAAATCACACTGCATCATACTGTGATCCTTCCTTCCTCCACTAGATGGGTTGCGATGGTGCTATAGCCAGAGCACCTCATTGGCACCCTGGCATCAGGTGGATTTCAACCTGGATCCCTGCGGTCTGGTTTCTTAACCATAGGCCAGGAGGGAGGGGCAGAGAGAGTGAGTGAGACAGATAGAGAGAGGTAAAGATATTAACAGTGGGAGGGGAGGAGGAAGGAAGAGGAGGAAGGCCTGGAATTAAATTGCTTAATTGGAGTCATCATCCCTGCGTTAGAGATAAAGTCTGAATTTCATCCTCTGACTGAAAAGACCAAGTTTTTCAACCAGCGACTGGACGTCTCCTCTAGTAACGGACCAGACCGTGAAAATACAGGAAGTTCTTCTAAGGTGAGCTGTTTGGTGCTCTTTTGATGTAACTTTTATGTTAGCTTTTAATCATTTTGTGCCTGGGCAAAATCTGTTAGTTGATCAAGTCCTCCAGTGAAACTTTCTGTGTTTATTTTATTAATCCTCTTCCTTTCCTTTCGGCTTGTCCCTTTTTCTGGGGTTGCCACAGCGAGTCAACAATTTCCATATCTTCATCCTTTCTATCCTCAACTCTAACTCCAACTACCTCCATGTCTTCTCTGACTGCATCCATATTTATTTTATTAATGATTGGCTAAAAAACTGAACTAAATTAACAGGTAAAATAAAAAAGGGGTTAAAATCTTTTTTTGATAAACATATAATAAGGAATCTGCTGAAATTCATCAAATGTTATGTTTTCTGTTTTTGGAATTTATCATTGTATTCTGTAAGTTTCCTATAAAAGAAAACACTACATTGAATTTTAGTCTTTGGTGAAAACAACTTTTCTTTTGACTCAAAGTATTTCTAACACTATATGAGTGATACAAGAAGAGAAAACCTGTTAATACTTAAATATTTTGTCATTTTTTTGTGTTCCTGGCCTCTTCATTCATTTGTTTCTCTATTAACTAACTAACTGTAGCTTAAATGTTATTGATACACCGTTAAATCCAGCCTTCAGAGATGTTGATCTTAACTATGTGTGAATTTCTAGAAAGAGTCAAGTTTGTTGGCAACAGTTGCAGACTGAATCTTAATGGACAACCAGGAGTGCATTATTCTGCGGTAACTGTTTTCACGTGTGAGCTGTCGGCCTTACTTACCAGCTATTAGACAGAAGGGTGCCCAGTGCAGGGGGGAATTGTCTCCAACAGAAGTAAAAAAAATCATGACACATTCCATTCATGTTCATCACATAAACGCACAAAGGGACCAATGTTGGTCTCAGCTGCTCCTCTGCCAACATAATTCAGATAATTGACTAACTGCTTCCACTAATGTAGGCCTGGTCGGTCATGTGAAGCAAATGCAAACTGAGTCGACTAATGTTGTACGATGTGGGTCATAATATTAGGCATAGCTGAATTCCTGTTCCGTAAATAGAGGTTCTAAGAACAGTTTATGGGCAGTGGTGGCTTAGTGGAAGGAAGTTGGATCCACAAGGCTTCAGGTTCGGATCTTGAAGTGCTACGTTGCCACTGAGGTGTTCTGACAATAGTACCATCCCAACCCAAAGAACTTCCAGTGGGCTAACGGTACGCAGAAAAGGCCTACAATGTGGTGTAGTGTGATTTGAGTGACAGTCGTGGAGACTTCTGCCCCTACAAACCCATAATAGGATGAAGATGGATGGATGGATGAGTTTTCCCAAGTGCTTATTAGAATCTTTCTGGTTGTAACTGTGTTGATCAACACTATACTCACAGGAGCTGACTGTACATTTTCTTCTGTAGCTGCTGAACTAAATCTGCCCTCAATAATAAATAATTTCTTTTCAGCATAAATCAATTTCAGTCGCACCAATTTCTGACTTGCAGCCCAATAAACCCAATGAATTTCCTTTATTTTTCAGGCCAATCACTACAGCGGCAGAATGAACCTTGTCAACTACCCTGTTCCAGACTTGGATGTTACCTTTCAAGAAGTTAGCCGTGTTCTCCAACTCACTTTGGGTCCTGACTGTTACCCGGAGTTCAAAACTGTGCTGGCCCAGCAGAAGGAGCTCCTCAAGGAGGCACAGCAGAGTTTAAAGACGAGAATCAATGGCCAAGAAAACTGGGTGACGGAGCAGTTCAAGAAAAGTCTTCTTTCCTGTGACGACCCGCTGCCAACTTCTACAGCTCTTCCTGTAGTTCTTCCTTCGTCCAAGGGGAAGAAATGGAGCCAGTTAGAACGGGCGGCCGCTCTACTCTGGGCCGCTGCAAAGCTTTACAGTGAGCCTGCTTTACTGGAAGGAGATGTGCCCATGGAGCGCACACAGCAGTCTGAGGTATTTGCTGCCAGTCGTATCCCGGGACGAACTCAAGACCAAATCAAGGTGGGATATAAGCATATGGAGGGATGTTGCTGGAGGGAATTCAGACAGTAACTCATGAATCACATTTCTGTTCTTTTCAGGTCTACCCAGATAGCCTGCACGCCATTGTTAGCAGTGTTGGAGGAATCTTTTCTGTGGATATACTGCAGCGTCCTGTCAATGGTGGTCCAGTAACTGCCGTTCCATTGGTTGGCATCTATAACCAACTAGTGCAGGTGATGAATAAATCCAGCACTGGAGGAGATTCCTCTGTTATTTGTAGCCTCTCAGCTCTGCAGCGCAAAACTTGGGCTGCCATTCGGGAGGAAATCCTCCTGCAGGGAGGGAAAGCAGTTGAGTCTCTGGGAGTGATGGAAAGTGCCGTGCTAACACTATGCCTGGAAGATCAGGATGCTCCTCCAAATGTTGGTGATGTCCTCAATTCAGTTAGGCTTGGAGGTGAAGGAGGGGGTCCATGCCTGAGATATTACGACAAGGTACTGGTACACATAAGAATGTAACCTAATCACATTATGTAGATAGTTGTCTTAGACATGATTTAATAATATTTTGAGTTAGTTCTCCCAAGACTAATTTTTGGTTTTCTTTTCACACCAGGTTATGAACATAGTGGTGTTCAAAGACAGCACAGCTGGAATGGTTTTTGAGCACAGTGCCTTGGATGGAATGGTAGCTGTGCTTATTACAGGGCAAGTGTACAATCTGTCTGAAACTGTTGATCTTAATTTTGACCACTCAGTAGCTGAACTCATGAATGGCTCTGGCACAAGTAACAACATTAATTCTGTCGCTCCAATTTCTCTAGCCTTTCCGTTGAAAGGCATCAATATTCCCAAACCGAACAATAATTTAAAAGCAACTCATCCAGTTCTCACATTTGAGTTGTCATCCTATCCAGATGTTTTTTCTACAATCAGAGCTCAGAGAGGTTTGTACGACGCCTGGATCAACTTCGCTTTGCAGCTGTCTCTTCGGCAAACTCTCGGGGAATCAGCTATCAGACACATGCTTGTCACGCCCACCCATATGCGTCACTACAAGCATGGTCGATGCGACCCCACTTATTCAGTTTCTATGAATTCTCAGAGGTTAATTGGAGCCTTGGCTTCTGGCATAGGCCCAGATCAAACCATTAAATACACCACTGATATTCTACGCCTGTTCCATGAAGCGTTCCTGGAGCATAAGAGTCTGATCAAGAACACAAAGAGTGGCCAAGGTGTTGGTCCTCATTTGGCTGCCCTGCGTCGTATTTTGCCCTCAGAGAATCCACTGAAGAAATATCTGGAGCCCTTTGGGTGTCCATCAGTTTACCTGACAGGTTCAGATATGATGGAAGGAGTAGAGTGTGGAGTCGGCAATCTTTACGCCAAAGAACAACT
This sequence comes from Paraplagusia blochii, assembly GCA_016785265.1. Lineage (NCBI taxonomy): Eukaryota > Metazoa > Chordata > Actinopteri > Pleuronectiformes > Cynoglossidae > Paraplagusia > Paraplagusia blochii. The sequence continues at coordinate 73,000 of JAFBJS010002905.1, forward strand.
TGCTGTGGCGTATTTGGGAAGAAGAGACAAAGTTCAGATTGTGCTGAATGGAAAAGGGAGCTTTGCTCTTGTACTGAAGAAGCTTCAGGAACATATGGAGAGAAATATCAAGCTTGTGATGCTTCTTGCTGTGAGATATGCCATAGCAAATCAGATGGGAGCTCTAGAGTGTCTCTTACAGGACAGTGAAACAAAGAGACTGAATGGTGAGACACATCTGTGTCCAGAGAGGTCTAAGACAGAAAATTCCTCTGGTGATTCAAACTCGGATTACTCTATAGTCATTCATGGTGGGGCTGGAGAATACATGATGTTAAACAGCAGCGTCATTGGTGTTATTGAGTTCTCTCTGCAGACAGCCTTAACCTTGGGATCCCAAATCCTTTCACGAGGAGGCAGCAGCGTGGATGCTGTTCAGAGGTCAGTTGAAGCTCTAGAGGATTGCTTCCTGTTTAATGCAGGTAAAGGCTCAGTGTTTAACAAAGATGGCAAAAATGAAATGGAGGCAACAATTATAGATGGCACTGCTAGCCAATCTGGGTCTGTAGCATGTGTGAAAGGAGTGAAAAACCCAATAAGAGCAGCCAGATGTGTCATGGAGAAGAGTTCACATTCACTCCTTGTAGGAGACGGTGCTGAAGAGTTTCTACAAGAGTGTGAGGAAAAACATAAACCAGTAGGCCCTGAATACTTCTACACTGACATACGTCGCAGAGAGTTAACGGCCAGACTCTGTGGTGCAAACACCTCGAAAAACAACCACCCTCAAACAGTAGGGGCGGTGGCATTGGATCAGCGGCAAGGGCTGGCTGCAGCAACCTCCACTGGTGGGTTGGTTGGTAAACTTAAAGGACGAGTTGGAGATACAGCAGTAGTAGGAGCAGGAATATATGCTGATGACAAGTTGGCTATCACCTGTTCTGGAGATGGGGACGTATTCCTGAGACATACTGTTGCCCAGAAAATAGCCAGTCTGTACCACCATAAAGGCTATACCCTAAGGCGGGCATGTAGGGAGGTAATCGCTGAAAATCTGGATGGGTTTTGTGCTGGTATCATTGCTGTAGACTCCAAAGGTGATGCGATCATTGAAACAAATGCAGGAGTCATGTTTGTGGCCTCAGTGATCAGAGGTATTCAACACGTTGAGGTCCTCAGACCCACGAAAAGCTTCAGCAATGTAATCTGGGAAACTGATGATCTTGTTGCCTACCTGAATCCCAACCCCTGGACTCCTGGGTCCACCATTCTGACAAGGAAAGCCCACAGTGGACCAAGCAGTATCTTTCACATGCCCCAACCTGATTTTGTAGCAATGTTACAAGGAGCCAAAACAGTGTCAATCTTACTTTGTGAGCGTTTGGGTGTTGGACGTTGTGCCTTGGTTTTCAATCCTTCCTCTGATCATCCTGCAGAAATCAGACTGCTTCCTCTTCATGGCCTAGAGGCAAATTGGCAGCCTCATCTTGCGGGGGATGAAGAATTCCATGCTTACGATCCTGGTTTTTGTAACTCAAAATGTGGTCCCCAGTGGGAAGAACAAGCACTGACTGAGGTCCAAGCCAAGATAAGAAACAAACTTCCCACAGCAAATGCACCACCCAGTTATGAGTTTTTTGGAGATCCATGCAGTGATAACCTCTTTAGCCGTATTGTTCGTGGTGAACAGAAGCAGTGGAGGGTCTGGGAAGACAGTGAACATGTAGCCTTCCTTACGCCATTTCCAAACACTCCTGGGTTTACTGTTGTAGTACCACGTAAACCTCTGCCAAGTAACCTCTTCAAACTGGACAATGCTGACTATGAAGCAATGATTTCTGCAATTCAGAAAGTTGCCAGATTGTTGGAAGAGGGAATGAGGGCCACAGGTGTGGCACTGATCTTTGAGGGGTTTGAGATTGACTACGCACATGCCAAGTTGATTCCTCTGGTACCAGCACCTCAGTGCAACAAGCCTGCTGAGTTGCAGCGAGAATTCTTTGAGAACTATCCTGGATATGTGTCTTCATTGAATGGCCCAGCCGCAGATCTGGATTCCCTTAAAGAAATCCATTCAAAAATTACCAAATGTAGGCCTTCCAATTCATGGATTAATCCTCACACCCACTCCACACTGGCCATCCAAAGTCAATGGTATCGTAATCTGTTCCAAATTCAAAACACTCTTTTCCACAGCACAGTAGAATATTTCCACACTGTCTGCCATTACGCCTACGCTCTGACCCCTCTGACCACTGACACGATCTCCTCACCAATGGGCCTTGGATCAGACTCAGAACCAGTTTCGATCAACCTGATGGGCCAGGACATCTACCTGGCTGACTCAATGCAATTTGTTCTTGAGTACTTTCTTCGTTTCCAAGACAATCTGCCTGGGACCTATTACATATCTCCTAGCTTTAGAGGGGAGGATCCAGATGCCACACACCTGAACCAGTTCTATCACGTGGAATGTGAACTATTAGGTGACATGGACAGAGCCATTTCAACAACTGAGGGGTATCTGATTCATCTCACCAAGTCCATGTTAAAAAATCACTCCCATGCCATCATTGATAGTGCTGGAACACTTACACATGTCACAGACATACTACAGAAACTAAGTCAGAAAAATGGACTACCAAGGGTGCCCCTTGACCAGGCCATTCCCATGATGCCTTCTGCTGATTGTGTCGAGTGGGTCCAAGATGGCCAGCCCCAGTTTGGTAGAAAGCTAACACGCAAAGGAGAGCGTGTTCTGATAGAAAAATATGGTGGTGCTGTTTGGCTTACTGAGATGGATCATCTTGGAGTCCCCTTCTACCAGGCGTATGTGGAAGGCACAGGTCACTGCAAAGCTAAGGCAGCTGACCTTCTGTTAGGACTGGGCGAGACTGTTGGTCTGGGTGAACGCCATTCCACCCCTGAAATGGTACAAGAAGCACTCAGACACCATACAGTGCCTGAGAACTCCTACAAATGGTACATCAACATGAGACAAGTGAAACCTCTCCTCACCAGTGGGTGGGGAATGGGAACAGAGCGATACCTGTGTTGGCTCCTCCAGCATGATGACATAAGAGATATTCCTATCATACCCAGAATGAAGGGAATGAAATTTATGCCTTGACAGCTGTGAATGCTGGGGTGTCTTTCAGGTCATTACTGTAAGATGTACTTTTTTTTACAGAAAATAATACTAATATCAAAATATAAAAAAATAATAAACTGTTCATAGTCCCAACAGACCTATGGAGCCTTAAAATGGAAATAGTTGCAAATGGTAAATGTGCATCATCGACAAAATGGGTTTTATTATTAATTTGATTGTAAAAAAAACTATTACAAAGACACAGAATAATTGATGTTTGCTTTTGTATTATATATATATATATTGAATTAATCTCTCTTTACTTATTGGTAAATGTGTGTATTTAATGTTGTGAGCCTTTGTAAACGAAAATGCCTCAGTTTTAACTATGATGGTGTACTTTTAAGACACTGAACTTTTAAGATTTTGGTTGTATTGTATTAAACTGGTATTTATGTTTTTCACAACTTGTCAAATAAATACCTTGAAGCTGATTATTGAGTCCTGATTTATTGAACTTTCAAAGTTATGCTTATCAAACAAAACATTATTTTTACTCAACCCTGTGAAGACCCCCCAAAATTATAAATATCTGTCCCATGCAGCGCTGAGAACATTTAAATGCCAATTTTTCAGACTTTCTGAAAGATTAACACTTCTCAGAAGTAGTTTATAGGGCATAAATGAAAGGAACACAATTTAATAGAATTTAATAACAGATGTGATGCTACCTTAAATTTAGCTGTATGAAAAAACCCAAAGTTTTTCACTTTGTCTCGTTTAAAGAGGTCGCCACAATGAGTCAACATTTTCCATCTCCCCCTGTCCTCTGCATCTTCTACTCTAACTCCAACTACCTCCATGTCCTCCCTAACTACATCCATCAATCTCCTTTTTGTCTCCTACCTGGTAGCTCCATCTCTAGGATCAGTCTTCTACCAAAAATATCCACTTTCCCTCCTCTGAACATGTCCAAACTATTTTAATCTAGCTTTTCTGGCTTTTTCTCCAAAAACAATAACAAAGATGCGAAACAAAAGTTTGTGTAAACATTAAAAATGTCTTATATATTATTCTAAACTTTGAAATGTAATAACTTTAAAATTAAAACGCGTTTTTTAATTTTTTCCCTCTTTGCCAAATAATAACCCGGAAGTAGATCGGGACGCAGTCGCACTTCCTTTTCCGTATTGCCAGTCGAACGTGACCCCCGGCTTTGACAGAGTCCTGCCTCCATTTGAGGACTAAATTCAGAGGTCTCATCTCAGTAAGGTACGTGTGTGCGCTTTTTAGTTCACCGTTATCACGTATCTGTTCTCACAGTTCCCTCTGGGTGTCTATAAACGTGTATTTAACAGACGGACCCTTGAAGGTAAGGTCAGCGCTGGCTAATCTTGCCGCTAGCTACTGGAGGCGTTCCGCTAACAAGTGATGAAATGCATGACTTTCCACTCACTCACACCGGAGTTCTGTTTAGCCCGTTGTTTGTCCTCCGCCCAGCTGCCACTGTCTCGACCAGAACACGTCCATCGCGGGTTTAAAACAACGCAGGATCCACCTTCACTATCCCGCCCTACTTTAGTTTATCGAAGCGCTTATTGCGGATAGACCAGATTGTGCTGGAAATGCACATAGGAGACCGAATATATATGCTCCACTATAGAATTTAAGACAATGTTTATTACAGAAAACATTTTAATAAATTATTAGTGAATCGCCGATTGTATTATTCATATTTAATCACGATGTCAAACTTACATTGTTATGTTACTCTTTAGGGGTAACTAGAATGGACAGGATCAGGTATTAGGTGATTAGGGGGACAAGATGTTTGGAGAAAAGCTAGAGAAGACAGATGGTTTGGTCGTGTTCAGAGGAGGGACAGTGGTTATATCTATAGAATGATCCTAGAGATGGAGCTACCAGGTAGGAGACGAAGAGGAGATTGATGGATGCAGTGAGGGAGGACATGGAGGTAGTTGGAGTTAGAGTTGTGGCTGTGGCAACCCCTGAAAAAAGGGACACCTTAGGTAGCTCATTAGGGCTACCAGGTCTAAACCCCATAGCTGTAATTCTATTTTTTATGGCTATAATAACAACCAGATTACAGGAATGCATTTTGGTGCCACTTGAGAGTATTATTATTATTATTATTATTATTATTATTATTTAATGTTCACTGACATCTGTGAATAACAATACCAACCTCTGTTTGTCTGTCCCCAGTTGCCAGGGTGTCCCCCCTCTTTATGTACCATCCCTAATGGGCGGCTGGTCTCGCAGTGCTGTGCTGGGGCTGTACAAGGCGCTGCTCCGTGCAGGGCGTAACCTTGAGCACACTGACCGTAACTACTATCGCCGGGCTGTGGCTCGTGAGTTTCGCCGCTGCCAAGCCCTGACGGAACCTGAACATAAAGAAGACGCACTGAAGAGGGGCCAGTTTTTTCTGAGCAGCGGGCTGGGTGGGCTTATGTAGGGGGGCAGGGTCAGGTGGGCTAAGGACCGTCTGGGGGGCCACCTCCTAGGTGAGTTGGAAGATCTTCACTGTTAATTATCAGCATGAAAAGTGAGGATTTTTTTTTTTTTTTTAAACCATTTGTTTGATATTTATTTTTCCCAGCGACAGGATGGCCGGGGTAAATGGGGACCGCAAAGGGAAGAAGGATGACACAGGGATTGGCACTGCCATTGATTTTATGCTTTCTAATGCAAAGCTGGTGTTGGGCGTGGGTGGAGCAGCGATGCTTGGAATTGCTACACTTGCTGTCAAAAGAGTAAGTCCTATAGTTTCACAGTTAGTCTGTCTGTCTGTGATCACTGTGGTAACTGAGAAAACACTGTGACGAATTTCTCTTTGTCAGATGTATGATCGTGCTATGAGTGCGCCCACCAGTCCCACCAAGATGGAACAGTCGGGACAGAAAAGCTGGGAAGAACCCGCCTGGATGGGTTCATCACCACGGGTACTGAGTCATGATATGAAATCCAATGTCAGCAGGTCACTGCAGTCACTGCCCACTTCGTCACATGCTTTTGAACCAGGTGAGAAAAGTCTGAGTCTGCTTGAAAAGCTAAAGTACTAAAGTAGATCATCTTCTAACCTTCTATGCCTCCCTGATCTCCTCAGACTACCTGAGGAAGGCTGTGGGTCGATCAGCTCTCGGGGCCAAAGGCTCAACTCAGTCTGAACTGCTCCGTGCCCGGATGCGGTTGACCTTGCAGGAACACCTGTGGGAGTTCTACCGCACCAACGTCAACATTCCTACTGAGGAGCAGGCAATGGCCAGGAGGGCGGCGCTGGACATCTGTGCAGAGCTTCGAGTCTTTCTTCATGCCAAATTACCGGACATGCCTCTCAGAGAAATGTACCTGAGCGGGAGTCTATATGATGACCTCCAGGTACGGGACCTCCCACCTTTTTGCCTTTATTTTTAACAAAAGTGTTTTGGTTTGGACTTATTTATTCAAACATAAACCTACTGTATCTTTTAGGTGGTTACAGCAGACCACGCCCAGCTCATGGTGCCTCTGATTCTGGAGAAGAACCTGTGGTCGTCCATCCCAGGAGAGGACACTATCATGAATGTCCCAGGTTTCTGGCTTGTTCGTAGGGAAAACCTTGAGTATTTCCCACGGAATAGCAGTTACTGGGACCGCTGCATGGTTGGAGGTTACCTCTCTCCTAAGTCGGTCCTTGAGGTTTTCGACAAACTTGTGGCCGGCTCCATCAACTGGCCAGCTATAGGTAGTGTTCTGGACTACGTCATACATCCCGTAGTTCCCTCTGAAACTCTGACGCTGGAGGTTCAATATGAGACAGACAGGAAGCTGTTTGTGGACTTCCTGCCTTTACTCATGATGGAAGATGGTACCTCGCTGATCGCTAAACCCCACCGACTTGCTGCGGAACGCCACGAAAACCTGTGGCGCCAGAGTTTCCGTGTTGCTGAGACAGCCCGGCTCAGAGCGTTGGATCAGGAGGATGGAGGCTGCAGATGCACCTGCCTGAAGGTGACAAAGGCGGTGTGCAAACTTAACCCCGCCCTAAAGCAGCTGAACGCTAGTCAGCTCACCAACGCCATCTTGTTGTTGAGTGAAAGTGAACGTGACTGGACTCACGAAGCACTAGCCGATCGTTTTCTCCAGCTCTTGCGAGCGCTAGTGGGACACCTAGAGGCCGGGAGGTTGCCGTGTGCCCTGAGTCCAAAAGTTAATTTATTCTGTGAGCTGACTGAACAGGAGGTGGATGAGCTGGGCTACACACTCTACTGTGCACTCTCAGATCCCGGGGAGCTGCTGAGAACTGCAACAACACAACCTCCGTAACCATGACAACCACTGTAGTACACAGCACGTCAGTCAGTCATGTCCTATTTTTAATGTGTGGCCTCAAGTCCAACATCGATTCCGTTATCGTCTGCATGAAATGATGTGTGTCATCGAAAAAATTCTCTTAATTTATAAATGCCTTTAGAAATTTGATGAAACACAGCGCCGTGACTATCCATAAATGTTCTCCAAACAAAGAATTCACTGCTTTCACCAAAGTCATTGAAGAACAAAGGCAGCGTGACAAAGGAAGGAACTGAAGCCGTGATTCATTCATATGAAATACAGATGTTTATTTAACTGGAGAGTTTATAGAACTTGGGTTCGTCTGATACTCAAGTCATGTGTGTCCAGAGATTGAATGTAATGTCTGTGTCCATGCCAAAATTAAAGTTAATAACCTGACGCTCAGCCTGAGAGACTCAGAATTATTCAGGTTAAGATTATTCTCAGAATATTAAAAAGACAAGGGTGTTAGCGAAGAATGAAATGTGCTTGTGTTGTTGGACTGACGAGGTTAATCACTAGTTAAATATACACTGCTGGGTGTTGTGTGGTTAAAAAAATCCAGCATATTAAACAATAGGATAAGGTACTTTGTTTCTTTAGCAAGAACCCGCATTATTGCCACAGAGCTGAACCTTGACAAAAACGTGGTCATGTGACTGTATGTCCAATTCAGAAAAGCTCATTGTTTCACATTGTTTTCTTTTGTTTGATGGTGAGATTATGCTCTGACTTTATTTTTGTTCCTTGTTCAAACATTTGTGCACATTATTAATGGCTATGTATCAAACCAGTCCATCAGCCATGGTTTGGACCACATCTGATCATTTCAGTGTCTGTAGCTGATAACCACGCCATCTTTATCAGCTGTACGTCATGTGTGAACAGAAACCAGGTGGTTATCTGTGTCCACTAAGTCCTGTCTTAGGCTGTTGCGTAACAAACTCTGTTGTTCCAGTCAGTCAGATCCTTATAAAAGATCCCTGGTCTGTGCTGCAGAGTTGTAGCTGTAGAGGTAGCCAATTCATTCACAGTTGGAGCCTTAAAGATGTGCAAAGTCGATGAATTAGGGTTGTATTTGTACTTAATTAAATTAAAATATACAACACATGACTATAACTACTTATTTTTGTATCCATTGTACATTTGTAACCCAGAACCTATTTATTGGCAATGCGTAGGTGGTTGAGGATGTGTGGGTAAAACCACAACTTTTTTTTTTTTAATTTTTTGTGTGCATATCGTCTTCCTTTGCAGCTCCAGTTTTAAGCACCAATTACTACTGTTAATGTAAAAACCAAAATCCAAAGTAGATCAGATCAGATCACTACCTCTACCTTGTGGAGTTGAGTCATACTAGTTCACTCTGTTGCATGCTTTGTATATTTGGTCTGTTTTTTTTTTTTTTCATTTTGTGTTCAACTGTGGAGTTGAACGTTGCAGCACTTCTTTAATAAATAATTTAAATTATATTTTGCATCATCCTTTATAAATATAACACTTTATTAACTGAGATCCAATGGACTTTGAAATGTACAGACACAAGCTCATCATATAAAACATTCATGAATTTCTTCCTAAAGCCATTGTGGTATAGAATATTAAAGCTCAAGTATAAAAAATGCATAGATTTCATTTAGTAACTCATGACGGATGTGATGCTGATTAGTTTAGAAGCAGAAACTGAAGCAGTCCTTTTGATCAGATAAGTTTTTTTTTTTTGTCTTTGTTGGATTTGTCTCATTATTGAGCAGGAGCGAACCCTACGCGGTCAGCGTTCCTGTCAAACACGGTGTAGTACTTCCCAATGAACACATCTCCCAGAATCCACAGGGGCCCGGCGGGAGGAGGGATGTCCATGGCCATGAAGCCTGAGAGACAGATTGATGTTCCCATCTGAGACTCCTACAAACATAAAGACGATGATTAATTTTCTGTCCAGTTTGACAGGGAAGGTTTGATGGATCTGTCGTTCTGCAGTCTTACCTTCATGATATAATCTTCTCCGGTCAAGTTGAACACCTTTCCTCCGATGTTGAAGGAGATGACCGGGAGAGATGGAATCTTACTGCAGTCAATGAAGTACTGAGGAGGAGATGAGAGATTTAAAATGTTGTTTACAAACAAAACAGGAAATAGAAAAAAAAAATGCTGAAAGATGAACTTCCTGAGCTGTACCTCTCCCATGAGCAGTGGCAGCGCTCCAATGGCTCTGTGCAGAGCTCTTATTTCCTCCCGAGGGCCAACGAGGAGTGAGGTTCCAGTGTCAACGATGGCCTGGCAACCAGCTTTGCAAAGTGTCAGCTGGCTGCCAACCTCCACTCTGTAATGCAGGTTGGAGATGAGGCACAAGAAGCACATGACGGAGGAAAATAAACTCTGATACATGTCAGGAAATTAATTTACTTCCTTCCATGCAGCCTTTCAGGAAACACCCTTACTGTAACTACTGTAACACCTGAGGCCAAACCTCTTAGTCACATGAACACAGATGAAACACTAGAACCAGGTCACAAAGACATGACAGGTCTCATGATCCTACTCTTTATGCTCCTACAGACAATGAACACCTTCTTTCTCACCCGTTCACTTCAATCTGCCAGAACGCTTTGCGTGTGACATTAACATAGTGAATGTCGCCGATGTAGTGGGCTGGATCCACGCCCCCCAGTACCAACTCTCCTCCCACGGCTGCCGATGGGTTCCTGGAGGAAGAGGTTGAAGATGTTATAGAAGAACATGTGATGCTGAGCTGTCAGAACCCCAGAAATATAAGTTACAAAACATACCTGCTGATGTAGAAAGAGAAGACATTCTCAGGCAGCAGTTTGGACGCCATGGCTTTGTCAAACACTGGCGTGACATTGGCCACAGATATGGAAGGGTAGGCCATGCCCAGGACGCCATCGAAGCGTGCGACTGCGAATGTGATGCCAGGCTGTTTCACCGCCTCGGCAAACTGTTGAGAAGGAACCGACAGCCCAGCCACCTAGAGGAGAAAGAGGCAGAAAAATGTCCACAGATCATGTGACGAGATGTTTCGAACTTCCCGACTACTAACACTTAGGAATGGGATCAGAGGGACAAACTCACAGAGACGGTGTCCTCGCTGATGAACCCGGACAGGCTGCCTCGGCCGTACTGGATAGAGAACGCTGTGCCGTTCTGAACGTACGTGCTGGACTTTTTGGAGTTGTAGCGATGATGAAGCCCTAGTGGCAGTGGACGGAAGCTGTACTTAATTACCATTATTTATTTATTATAAAACACAATACATCAACAACAACCATAAAATGTAGAGAACAAATCTATAAAATATTATTATAAATTCAACTTTCACATAAAGTTGGCGGCCGCAAAATATCGTTGCACCGGCCGCAAATGGCCCATGGGACTTGGAGACCTGTTATAGATCAACTGCTGAAATGCTTTTTGCATTTCTATGACTATGCGTTTCTTTGGATAAGATGGAGAAGCTTATCCTGGTCTACCCCAAGGATTCCATAATTCTACAATATTTGGCGGTCCAGATTAAAAATCCAAACGGCCCATATCTGGTCCTCAGGCCGTAGTTTGCCCCAATGTAAAATTCTGTTGTGTTTCTTAACTCCTGCAGACACCAGTACTGCTTTTTGCCTTTAGTTTCTTTTGGCAAATTCCCTGACAATCATGTTGTCATCACGTTGCTACTCCCTCCATGTGACACTGATTGGATAAACAGAAAGGCATGCTAGTGGACAGGAGCACAATGGGTTGACTTTTCCCCAGAAACTCTGACCTTATTAAAACAAAGAGCTATGTTCATGTTTGAAGGGACCACATGTAACTTTCAGACAGGAAGTGAATGCATTAACAGGAAGAATTCACACATATGTACGACACAAACTCACAGCAGGCCAGATCAAAGAAGGAACAGCGAAAGGACGGGACCCATAGGTTGGAGGAACCGGTGTCAAACAGCACAGTGAAGTCCTGCGGGGGAGTACCGATGCTGATCACACCATAGTACTGAGCCTAAGAATATGTAGGGTGAAAAATATTAATTTCTGGCAGAAGCAATACTGTAGTTCATCCTTAATATTTAGCTTCAAATATTAGAAACACAGCATTTAGACGTTGCAGTATGATGTTAAACAAAGAAAAGGAGAAAAATGTTGGTTTACTTTGGTTGATTCTACAGTCAAACTCAAATAGACAGTGAACCAAAAACAATCTTGCAGGTCAAACTCAACAATAATCACAATAATTCCAGCAGTTGTTCATGGTTTTCTTCTTTCCACTAGTATTTGTTTCTTTTTGTCTCTTTATCTGCAGCCTTTCCCATTACTCTTAATGTAAATCATTTTTTACAGACAAGTCAGTGCACTATATGTACATAAGACAATATATAGGGTCTATTTACTGGTGGGCCAACTGCAGCATTTTGACATTATCCCTTGGGCCAAATATAATTACACTGTGGGCCAGATTTGGCCCCCTGGCCTGAGTTTGGCTCATGTTTTACACTGCTGGCTGAACGAACAAAACAGTCAAAAAACACAGTCAGGATATCTGGTAAACTGGGTCAGTTTATGACTCAAAATAGGAGCAGGAGTAGCAAGCATTGGCTTATCTCGTACAGCAGTTCTCAACTCGTGGGTTATGGGCCTTTGTCTGGTACAAAAAAAAAAATCTTTTCAACTACCTTAAAAGTAGGTGGCGATAATAGCAAGCATGGTAGGTATGTAGAAAGTGAATGAAAAAGCAGAGAGAATAAACTCTGAAACATCAACAGAGATGGTGATAACATCACAGTTAGTCCTTGTCCCTCACTTCCTGTGTCCCACAAGGTAGAGTCCACAACGGTGCACCTTTCTCACATCAATCCGTCAAACCTCAAATGCACCAAATATGAGGGAGAACTTACATCCATGAAGTTGGTCAGTCTTTCCACGGGCACTTCAGATGGCGCAGTCTTGTCCTGAGGGCCGGCGGTCTGAGCCATAGCCTGGAGCTGCGGCACAGCCAGGCCGTTGTCACTCATGAGGCGACGCAGACTTCTAGTTTTGTGGAGAGGAACCCTGAAAAGGACATTTAAGTGACATTTAGCAAGTTCAGGTTGACCCGGGAAGGCACCGACGTCATCACTACTAAAGCTGGAAATTTAGCATATTGATTATAAACAGGTGGAGCTGGTAATAAGTCATTAAAATCAATAAAAGGAGACAAAACGATACAAATACCCTCGCTAGCGCAAATGATATGTTAGCGAAGCCTTTAGCTAAAAAACAAACCTTAAATTCTGTATATTAGCTGATAAAGTAAAGTTTACCTGATAATAGCGACACTTTGTGATATCAACAGGGTTCCAAAGACGACATTAAATATCCCCAGTCGCGCCATGTCTGCGCCGATAAACAACACCAACCGTTTACTGTTGTTTCCGTTACAAAAGAGAATTTCGATAATTCGAGGGAAGCGGTGCGAAGTGAGAGCGACTCGGCCTTTCTCGTTTATACTCGCCCTTTTCCGTCATGACGCTCAGTGATTGGATATTGGTTGAGAAAGACGTCTCCTCATTGGTGAATATAGATGAAGGCACTTCCGCATGCGGACGCGCGGGGTTTGTGTGTGAGCGAGTGACACAGAAAGAGAGAGACAGACAGAGAGAGAGAGAGAGACAGACAGGTCACGAGTTATTGTGACGTAGTGATAATTGAGAAATTAACAGTGGGGCCATAGTGTATATGGTAGGAAAGTCACCATTCTTTACACATTACGGTCGGTGAATTAAAGCCTATGATAAATATATTGTACATATATATATATATTTATATATATTATTAATTTACAAAGTCAGTAAAATATGACAAGTTAAATAAAAAATTTTAATGGCGACCAGCCATGATGGATGGTTTAGAGACACCATGAATTGGTAGAAGACAGGAGACAGAGCTGGAGGTGGAGGAGTTAAAGATGCTGAGATTCTCTTTAGGAGAGACAAGGATGGACAGGATCAGGAATGAGGTGATTAGAG
>JAFBJS010002905.1:89818-111414 GCA_016785265.1 Paraplagusia blochii
TCCATCCTTGTCTCTCCTAAAGAGAACCTCAGCATCTTTAACTCCTCCACCTCCAGCTCTGTCTCCTGTCTTCTGTCTATTCCTAGTGTCTCTAATCCGTCCATCATAGCTGGACTCACCACTGTCCTGTAAACCTCTCCCTCCACCTTAGCTGACTCTCTTCTATCACAGATCACTCCTGACTCTTTTCTCCAGATGCTCCATCCTGACTTTGCTCTATTCTTCTCCTCTCCACAGTCTCTCCTCTCCACAGTCTCCACTGCTCTGAACAACATATTGATGACTAATATGAAGAACTATAAATTATTGTGACGTAGAATCTGATTTTATTTTTCTTTAGCCAGGAGCTGTCAGTCTTAAACCAACCAAATCCCTACCTTCACCCAAGCGTCCCCCTCTTCCATCCATGTATTATGACAGACCTTCACCTGTGAAAGAGATGCAACGGAACGTGAGTGTTTTCCCTTTTTCCCCCACAATCAATTATCAGTTGGCTTAACTCAGTGATTACATCAATAACATTTCTCAATCAGCTCCTTTTATTTTTTTATTTTATTTCTCTGCTTCCGGGCACTAAAAGTTGCCCATTGTTCACTTTAAGGACGAGTTAAATGCAGACGTCACATTGTTGCGTCTCATGATGTTGCAATGACAAAGAGTTTGTTTTTTTTATTATTTCCTTCCTTAATTTCTGACTGTAAATGACCTCAGATAAATAATGCAAAAGAGCTGCGGTGTTGATCTTTAATTTAAAATAAATCTTTAAAATAAAACACGTAAAGATCATTTCCCACTAATGTTTTTTTTTCTCTGTAGACATATTACCAACTATCAACATCCACCTCCCAACAAGATAAAGAGCTTGGAGAGGAGTGGAACCACTGCCAGACCTCAGTGGTAAGTTACGTTACAGTTTATAAGTAATTATAGTAAATTTTCTTGATCATGTGATTTTTTTTCTTGGTTGTAATAATTTTACGTAAACAACCAAAGAGTAGGGCAGCAGTGGTTGCCTAGAGGATGAGGAAAAGGGGGGAACTTGGGTCAGGTCAGGCAAGGCTTCATGTTCTAGTCCACCAGTCCACAACCTCCATTGGGCTCACCACCCACAGGAAGGCTGACAGTATGGTGCAGTGTGATTTGAGCGGCAGTCATGGAGACTGCTGGTCCTGCGACCCGGTATCGAATAAGCAAATGAAAATGACTGACTGACTAATTAACAGGCTCCAGACGATGTGGACCAACCTGCAGTTCCTCCTCGGCCCAGTCAGTGTCCCATTTATGAACCCGGGTCTCCACAGGTAGGAGTCACTTACACAGAACTAGAGGGTTAAGAATAGTCCGTCACATGTGTGACAAAAACAACTAGAACAGGTTTATCAGCATCACACTGTCATGGAGACTGAAATGATAACAATGTCAAATGTCACCATTAACAATATAAGTGTTTCTATCACTTACCAATGGCAGGCCAGGCCTCCGCCCCCCATGTTTAGCCCACCACCTCCACCATATTCATCATCATCATCATCATCGTCATCATCACCATCAACAGGGACAATGTTTGAATCGGTGTACAGTGAAATTGAGCATCGCCCTTACCTGGATCTCCTCCCTGAGGACGAAGACACCCTGGTGAGTTAAATATACATACATTCAGATAACGTACAGCTGTTTAGAGTCTGTATCCTTGTCTTTTGTATCTCACTGTTCTATTTTTCTTACCTTCAACAGACACGAGAGACGTCAATGCCTCGTTCCGGTCTTCGCTTCCAGAGTAACTGTTTCTCTTCTCGCCAATCCAGAGGAGAAGCTGACGTAAGGCCGTTGTCTTTTTGGTTCAGAGAACATACTGAATACTAAAAATCTGGTTGTAAAGATTCAGACATCATTTAATCGAAATTGTTTTTTGTGGTCCTCAGGAAATTATTGTGATGTTGAGATGGTTGGCAAGAATGTCAAGTAAGAGCACGTTTACTTTTTTAGACTCTGGGGTTTTATTGAGTGGATTTTACTAAGTGTATAAAATCCTGACATCTGTTCTTACAACAGAGTCCAATGTGACACCATCGCTCTATGGCCTCAGCTTAGAAGAAGAAATCAAGTAAAGTCACTCACACAAATTTAGATTTTTAAGGCTATCAGATTATATTATTAATTTCTCTGTGTTCTTCCAGAACATTCAATCAGAGAGCGATGAACGTGAGCAAAGCCCTGCGCCTCTACAACCTCCTTATGATGAAACGTAGCGAGTGCATGCGAAACATCATCGCAGAGTTCATCTCCATCTCCAACAGCTTGGACAAGATGAAGAAAAAAACCAAGACAATGGGCATCGCCGGAGGCACCACGGGCGCTGTGGGTGGGGTGACGGCAGTGTTGGGTATTGCCTTGGCTCCTGTGACCATGGGGGCCTCCCTTATCGCTACTGCTGTTGGTGCCGGCATGGTGGCGTCCGCTGGAGGGATGGGTGCTCACAATGCCAAGAAGTGCAACAAGATGACCGTGAATAAGATGACAGTTGAAAAACTAGTGTACGATTACAGGTCAAACGTTGTTGACCTGGAAAATTGCCTGGATTTTATACTATCTGGGATGAATGACCTGCGCAGACATGATATTCCCAGGCTGCAGAGGGCAGGAGCGCATACTGACAGTCTAAAGATAGCACATTTGTCACAGACTGTGTTTAGAGAAATGGACAATGAAAGAAGAAGTTCACATGGGTTGTCATCCGAGAAACTGTTGCGAGATTTCACCAAGGAGTTGGATCAGTATTTCTCTGGTGAGGACGAGCAGATGTTGAAAAAGTCCAACAAGAGCCGGTTTTCTGGCAGGGTTCACCTGTTGGCGGAAAATCTTCAGGATCATTTGGAGCACCTGAATCGAATGTGGGAAACGTTTAGCTGACACCGTATTCGGCATCAAAACTGTGCAGTCTGTCCATTTCCTATAAACAATCTGTGGTTGATCAAGAGAACTATGTATGTGTGTTTATGTGTGTGACAGAGAGAGATAAAGACAGAAACGTGATTATGATATGTTTATCTTGTGCAATAAAATTCTATATTGTTTTAAGTAATAAAATGTTTTATTATAATATACGTTTTTCTCTGAGTTTGAGTTTTTCTCATATCATTCTAGTTGAATTAAATGAAAACGTCCTTTCCGTTCTAAACACATAAACTGGTGTTTATGTCAAGAGAGCTAATATAACAATATTATTAGATTGCGAGGATAATAGCATTAAAAGTATCTTTTATCAGCTAAATAAGTACTAAGTTGTAAGATATAAATGTTTCTTGGGACCGCCAATATAACAATTTTATCAGATTGCGAGGATAATTGCATTAAAACTATCTTTTATCAGCTGAATAAGTACTAAGTTGTAAGATATAAATGTTTCTTGGGACCGATATGACAGACATTAGCTTATAGTTTCCGCCCAGCCCTCAACACGCCGTTTATACTTAACAACAAAATACAGACACAGAGTAAAACCCATAGATAAACACACTATTTGAGACATTAAAAGTTATCAAAACGACAATTTAAGTTTATTTCGTGAATAAGAATCACAAAAGTTATGCGTAATAAAGGAATGCGCACTATAAGTCACGCGGATTGATAAAGAATAAAGCGCGGAAGGATACTGCGGCGGAGTGCTTCTGCTCAATATCACAGCACTCCAGACACAGCCGCGCCATTTTCCTTCCGGACATCCAACAACGGTGAAACTCAAGACTCGGTCAATTTTGCCGAAATGGCAGTGTAAACGTGTGCCGCGACCCAGCAGCTACCCGCCAAACAGTGCATCCAACCAGTGCACTGAGTTACTTCTAATCCAGCAAAATGTCGTAAGTATTGTTTTTCTCCCTAAATGTATACATTTTGTCGACGACAGTTTGATGTCGGCCTGTCGTTTCCGCCGTCGCAAAACAAACAACGTTGACATTTCCATGTCACAGGAAATTTACTTATGATTGTTTAAAAATGTATTTTACTGTTTTCTGACCGTCGAGTAATGGTGGTTTTTATGTAGTATTCCTTTTAAAATCTTTGAAAGGCTTCTTGTCAAGCTAATATTTCATCCGACATTGTTCCATACGTCAAATGACGTTTTTTTTACTAGGTTTCAGCGTTTTATAATTTACTTTACGAATGTAAACGATGCGACTGTATTGGTAACATATGCCAACGTGGCTGTGAGAAAATGGTTCTTTGTTGGTGAAAATGGCGGATGGAGAGGAAGGTGTGGTATTTGGAGGGCGGACTCATTGACCTTGTTTAGAAGCGTCATGACGTCAGAAGCGAGGATACTGGCAGTCACGTGATATCCAGCAGGTGCATTGCAGGGATGGGGGCAGTGTAGTGCCTAAACTCTAAAATAAGCTGCAGTTATTTCTGCTACACTGTCAGCTCTGCTAAAATGTGTTACGTTCATACCTTATTAGTGCTTGAGTATTCATTAAATGTTTTTTTTTTCCTCTCTCCAGGTCCTTCGTGGAAACCCTCAGCTCTGCTGCATTCGACAGCATAAAAGAATTCAAAGCTCTTCTCTCATCGTCACACAGTCCGTTTGTAACCAACAACAGCCACTATGACCATGATGATGACAAGCTCACAGTTTGGCCTGGAAGACATGGAGGCCCTTCTCTGGGGGCCTTCCTCTCCCATGGCTGACAACATGGGGTCCATTTTCTATAGCCCTGATCAAGAACACCAGGAGGGAGAAGGAGTCTCAGCAGAGGGGGGTGGATCCCCTGCGTCACCACTCGCCTCCTCATCGCTGTCTTCTTCCTCATCCCCGCCTCCCTTCTACTCTCCACCTCCCTCTCCACCAGTTGTCTCCTTTCATGAGGACAAAGCTGGGAATGGCTCTGACCTGCCCCCCCTGCACTGGTTGGGCCACCCTGATCAGCTGAGAAGTGACCCATCGGTCTCAGTTGACAGGAATGGTAATGACTATAACTGTTCACATTAATAAAACACTTCAATTGTACTTTTATTTTGAAAAATATTTTAATTTAATGAATGTTTAATTTGTTTTCAGATGATGCATTTGGTGACTTCGACTGGATGACCGAGAAGATGGATCTGAATGACTTCGATCTGGAATCACTGATTGGCTCCTGCAGTCCCAACGATGAACCATCGAGCTCCGCAGAAGATCTCGTGCCTTCCTTCAATTGCCCCATGGAGCTTGACTCCTTGTCTGTGCCCACCATCTCACCTCCTGAGCTCCCTCCCTCAGCTTCTTCTTCATCTACCTCTCCCACTACACATAACAGTTGTGAAGAATCTTCAGTCATTTCTATAGATGATTCTGAGTCCTTGATTGATGAGCTACATTCTCCTTCCTCGCCAATTTCTGTCCCAGAGCCTGAGCAGGAGCTGGAGATCAAGTCTGAACCTGCTTCCCCAGACCCAACTCCTCTTGTGATCGATTCTTCTTCCTCCCCTGTGTATGCCCTGGACCTCGGCAGTGAGGTAGATGTCTCTGCTAGTGAGGTAAAGCCAGTATTGGCCACTGTTGTACCTCAGGTCCAGAGGGTCGTTCTGTCCCTGTCACCAACTCGCATCGTCCTAGTATTGGCTCCACGAAACGAACTGGGACTCACCACTCCAGCCAGTAACACAACCACCGTCGCTTCTACGTCGGCGGTCACCCGCTCATCCCCTCCTACCACACCTCTGAAAAGGTCTTCGAGAAGCAGACCATACCCTGATCCATACAAGGATGATCCACCCTCCGCCTCCGACAGTGAAGATGACATCACATCCCCCCAGGGCTCTGGATGGGATGAAAAGGTCTCTCGGAAGGCGCCAAGAGACAAGAAATCAAAAAAGATGGAGCAGAATAAGACGGCTGCCACCCGGTACAGGCAGAAGAAAAGGGCGGAGCAGGAAGCACTTCTCTCGGAGCACACCATTCTGGAGAGGAAGAATGTAGAGTTGAAGGAGAAGGCTGAGTCTATGGCTAGGGAGATAGAGTACCTCAAAGAGCTAATGGAGGAGGTTCGTCTAGCCAGAGTCAAGAAGGGTCTCAGTCCCGACCTCTAGTGGTCAGGCCAGGAAGTAGCAAGTTAGGGATTGGCCTGAAGGTTTGAGGGTTAAAAAGTGGGAGGTATTTCTAAATACAAAGATGTATTAAAACATGTATTCTCTTACTGTGTCTTGCATATAAACATGCAAATAACAAAGTCCCATCAAACCTGCATTGGTATTTTATGTAGTTTTCTCATGTATTAGAGTATTTCCATAATTAAAACATAGTCAACTTTAGTGCTGTGTCCTGTAAGCTGTATATATTATATTATTTTTGCCAGTAAGTCTTCTTAAAGTTTAATGACAAGTGTAATCACACTCTCCTGTATTATGCTCTTAATAAAACATTTTAAAAACTATTTTTGCTCCATGATGTTTTTTTGGGGTGGAGTGGGTATAATTTAATATAATATATTCCAGAAAAAACATCAACTGCATTTTTTCACTCTGCAATAAGCTGACTGGCATTAGAAACTGCTTAATTTGGGAAATAAATATAAATGTACAAAATATAGGTATTACATATAACAGTAGCATATTTTTGACTTGGGAAGTGTTTTTAAGTGTAATTACTGTTTCTATTTTGTATATACTCTTTATTTTTATAGGTTTCAAATAACAGCAGAGCCTGTGTGGAGGTAGTTTCACCTTACAGGATAAAATCCAATGTGCTTTTTTCCCAGGACATTTGTGGGCTCACCTTTGTTGTAATGAGGAAACAAGGCCTCTGGCTATTGAGGGTTAGTGTCCTCAATGTCCCCCAGAGCAAAGCATGACCATCTGTGACCATGGTTCTCCATTTGTATTTGTACACACCAGCCTCAAGGCTTGAACTTAAATAATCTGTAACATCATCACCTGCATCTGACCTGTTTAAGGTAAAGCAACACAACAGTTCTGACACCAAACCAGTCTGACTTTATGAAGAGGACACTGATGGAGAGGAGACACAGTTCAATCAATCACAGTGGTGTCTAATCTGTTCAGAACATTAATAACAAGGATGTTCTCTCTCATCTGATTATAATTAACAGTGTCAGCCTGTAAATCTGCAGAGTCTGGAGTGGAGTGGAACGTCACTGAACTTCAGTCACACACAGACACACAGATGAGAATAATGAAAGCCGCCTGACCATTGAGTATTGCCAATGAATGTCAACTGACTGTCATGTGAAGTTAAAATACTATCCTTGTTTAACCATATTTATTTTTTCTTACGCTGCAGTGACCTTTTCGGAAAAACCCTTTGCTGGTTAGAATCTTTCAGTGAAAGGGAGGAGAGCATGAAACTGCTGATTACTGCTGGACCAGGAACAATCATTAAAAGGAAACCAGGAGCATTCAGTTAGAGACGTCAACACAGTAAGGGGTGCAGGCTTTAGTCCAGATAGTTACACGATGATCTATATGTGCAGTTAAAGCAGTTTGAAGGCCTGTATACACAGATAAAACCATTACAACAACATGTTTCTCTCTCTCTCTAACTGCCTAAGTACACCTTACTATAGTAGGTGCATTCATTCAGGCTAATCTTCCCTTTGTAACATGTACCGTAGATCATAGTAATCTAGAAAATGAACCTGTTGCCAATCATAATTAACACCTGAAATAAAAGGTTTCACACACACTCACAAGCTACTCTTCAATTACAATGAAATGCAAAGACCTGTTATGATCGTGTGGTGAGAATTTAGATTACTGCGTTCTGAAAAACACAACGTATGAGTTCCGGAATCAGTTAAAAGACAATCATTCATTTGGACAAGTTTGGCAGTCCAGATTAAAGAAATGGACGAACTGTATCTGGCCCCCAAGCCTTAGTTTGCCCAGGTGTACCCTATGCTAACTTTTAAATTCAAGGTAGTATTCGGTTAATTTTCATTAGAAATATTTTTTAGGCTCACTCAATTATTTATGTCGTTATCTTTTTTACTGATCAATTATTCAATTCTTTATCATTTAAAAAATCCTGACTTATCACTCCTAAAACAAATAATAAAACTCGATTTATTTGTAATTTATTTTTGCTATGCTAATTTGTGTTTGGTAAATGTTTTGAATTGTAAAAGATATATTTTTGTATTTCTGTCTAGAGAGATAATTTAGCTTGAAACAGTACCATCTAGTGGCCATTCTGCGCACTCCCACCCTCTTTGGAATATGGAATGGATTTTTAAGAAGAAAAAAAGTAAATAAATAAATAAATATACTTCATCAATAAGAACAGATGAGTGAATCCACACCTTTTTATTTTTGTTGCCTGGGGATGAACAGAGTACAGATGAAGCTTTCACCGTGTACAGAGGACCACACAGGGAGAAGTAATGCCACTTTGGCTACAGTAAAGTGATACACAGTGCAAAATGCTTTGCTAAAAGCCTAATATATATATATTTCTTATTTTACAATGTAAATATACAGTACACTGCCTACACCACAGGTTCACAGGTGGAGCTGGGACTAAGACTCTGAATGAATACCTAGAAAAAGTCATGCTCTTCACACTAAGTGCTGCAGCAGCCTACGTCACTAAAGATGAAGCACAGAGTCGGTAAAGCACAAAAGAAGCACTGTCTGGAATTTCTAGGCTTTGCCATATATATTTATATATATATTCT
Organism: Paraplagusia blochii; assembly: GCA_016785265.1. NCBI lineage: Eukaryota > Metazoa > Chordata > Actinopteri > Pleuronectiformes > Cynoglossidae > Paraplagusia > Paraplagusia blochii. Next base: position 98,485 of record JAFBJS010002905.1, read on the forward strand.
TTTTTTTTCTTTAACTAATCCAACTTTACAGCAGGACGGTGGTATCGGTCACACACTCCACGGCCCAGACCGTAGGCTTTTGGACAACTGCACATTTGTTTCACTTCAGGCTGGGCCTTCAGCATATTCACGACTTGACACTTTAATGCACTAAGTTTTATCTTGTTCACAATTCAACATGACGAGTTGGAGAGAAAAAAGGAAAAGAAATGTGCAGCGGTCCGTGTCCTGGAAAGAACCTGGACTGTTGTATGTTGAAGTGTGTAAATTCTCTTACTCGGGACTTTCGTTTTTCTGCACCTGTAAAAGTCGAGGGCTGTTATGCTGCATCAGCAATTTACAAGAACCTGCTTAAGCATGTGAACGAGGGGTGAGTCTGCCTTCATCTACGTAGGCACTGCTTTAGCTGCATGCAGTGTCTTAACATGCCTCTGGGAGCTGAGGTTTTTTTTTTTTTCTTCCCATCCCAGGACAGGGACAGGTTTGTCACAGATGTGGAAGGTAGTGAAGCCCTAGGTTTATGAGGATGAGGTCATGTTGTTGCTTGTAGCATGCTAAAGCCTTGATGTGGCCCATAAATGTTGCCCAGCCATGGGGGGGCGCTCTAACAGCTCTGATGCTGAGGCACGTGGCCAAGTGTAACCTTGTCAATAATGCACCATAGTCATGACAACGACTTAGGCCGAGCAGCTCCACTGGGATCTGAGATCGGCACAGTCTCAGAACAGCTTTAAGGGTTTTTCAACGCAGCTCTTTTGCCTGAATGCTACTGGGAAAGCGAGGTAAAAAATATACACGACTATTCACTTTGGACTGTTTTAGCACTTTTTTTTTTTTTTTTGGCACGAGAACATCAACGTCATGGGTTTTAACATCAGCGTAAACACCGAGACCCTTTTTTCATTGCCAAGCGAATACTCACAGGAACAGGAGACAACATTTTAATTATTACGTGACCCGCATCGGAACATTTTAACTTTCATTGATTTGTCTTTCATTTATCGCGCCGGATTTTGCTGAATCAGAACACCCTGAGTCCAGTCCATCAAACGTTTGGGAGGAACATTATACATTCCTTCTGAGGAGAGCAGAAGAAGTTGTTTGATAGATCCTGTCCTGGTGGTTTATACTTTGTACTAAAAACATCCTGTCTACATTAAACAGTCAGTAACTCAGCTCCGCTCCAACGGAGGGAGGAGGTAGAACCCCGCTCTTCCTCTTCGTCTTCTTAGGTCTGAACCAGGCTTTTGTGAATGAACATTTAGTCTCAGTTGAGATTGTTTTCATCTTCTAACCTGAAGTCTCACATTCAGAGACACCTGCTCCAAACTGTTTGCAGTTTTGTTTTTCCCTAAAGCTCCACAGAGTTGAAAGGAGATGAGGTTATTGTTACATGAGGTGACGTTTGTCCTTCAGGTCCATCACTGCAGCTGACATCCTCTGCAGTCGTCTTCAGGCTCAGTGTTGTCGGAGGAGTAAGAACTCTCCTCGCTCACTGTCAAAGGCAGCATAGTTTAGTTAGTCAGTGTACTGCGAGATGATGATGATGATGATGAGGAAGATGACTCTATAACTTACGCCACTCGATCTGTATTGGCAGGAAGGCCTTGTCCCCATTCTCCCGGATCATCTCCTCGATCTTATCCAGCAGGACAGAGACACTGCGGTCTTTCCCGGGGGTCTTACTGTCCAGGACGTGGTAATAGTTTCCACTGTATTCAAGTAGTCTCTGCAGCTCCCGCCCACCTCTGAGGATGTGGTCTTCAATGGGCGTGCGACCAAGCCAATCACCACAGCTGAAGAGCACCATGGTGTGAAGGCAGGCGTTCTCCCCAAACAGCGTCTCTAGGTGGGACAGGAGTGTTCGCCTCTTCCTGGCCGTGAGGGACGAGACGACGGGGAGGACCAGCAGCAGTGTGTGAGGCCCGGGACGCAAGAGGGCTGCGCCCCGCTGGGACTCCTGGCGAATGCGTTTGGGTGTACGGCCCACTGAGAACCAGTCCCAACCTGGGGTGTCCACTATGGTGACCCTGCGGCCTGACACCAGGGCCTGTCTCCTGAGGCACAGCTCCGTCTCCTGGCCCGACTCAAAGTAGCGGCGTCCCAGGATGGAATTCCCCACAGAACTCTTTCCAACGCCCTTCCAGCCCAGCAGCAGCAACCGGAGCTCTGGTGATGACAGTGAGAGTCTTAGAAAGAAGGAAATGGAGACGTTCTTGGAAAAGAGAAAATCAGTATTGACTGAGCTGAAATGACTAAGCTGTTTTGCTGGAACCCAAGATTGTGTGCAAGCAGACTCACACACACGCACACACACTGCAGTCAAGGACTCGTCCATTCTCTATGGTCCAACTCAGGACAATGTTTGGACATTAATAATAACAGATTTCTTCCCAAATACCAACAGAAACTCTCCAGAAACAAATAAAATCTATCACCAAGACATCAAGTTATTTCTGATTGGCCAGTAACTGATGTTCATCACTTGTAATTATGTTATTTAATGTTTCCATTATTTGTCTTGATAAACAGGTCATCCATCCGTCCAAGTCTGGGTTTGTTTGAACGTAGCGTTAACATTTTCGTCACATAGAAATAAAGCTAATTGCAATGGTACACCTTTAAAAGGATATTACTTTTTGCCCACATCCAATATACCATTTTGTCTAGTCAGAATAATTATAAATATTGATTGGGCTGCAATACTGCCATCTAGTGTCTTTCCCTTTAATATACAGACATATATCCCCAAATCTGTTATCAGGGCACACATCATTTAGGGATGTCCAGTTTTGGGACTAATGCGTTACTTGTAACGCTGTTACGCAACAAAACTACTTTTCTCTGTAACTAATAACGTAACACGTGTGGTCCAAGTAACTAGTTATTAGTTACTTTTATAATTTAGTAACTACTAATGTAACTAGTTACTTTTTCAGAGCAGTAACTAGTAAAGTAATAAGTCACTTTTTTTAAGTAACTTGCCCAACACTGGAGATATCCAAGCATTATTGGAGGAAAAAAAACATTATAAGCATTTTTACAGATATTACATAACATGCTAACATCGGTCAATAATATCAGACCACCTTATTGTTTTACATTATGAAAAGTTCTCATCAAACCAACGTCCATCGACTTGAGAATCTCTCTTACAGTATGTGACCTACTTGTACAACACACACACACCTCTGGGAGGTCCTCCAATCATCTGCTCCCTCTGCCGGGCGTGCTCCTCCATCCTCATCCGCTCCTCCTCCAGGGCTCTCCTGGCCTGTTCTTCTTCCAGTAAAATCAGCTCGTTCACCTCAAAGTACCAGCCTGCATAACAGCGTCCATTAATGATTCATCCGACTGTTTTCAGGCTGTTGTACAACCCAATTTATTCATCAATAATGCAATAAACACAGCCCTGGGTTGTAGCAATCAGGCCCTGCTTCATTTACTGCATCACAACATCATAAACCAGAACTATTTCCACAGGTAGGAGGCCAACCTTGGTTGTCGGTGATCATTTCCTCCACTTTCTCCATCAGCTCAGGAACCTGCGTTGTATCGTCTGTGTCTTTGAGCGTGTTGTCGAAGGCGTGATACCTGAAAAGACATGGTTGAACTGTATGTTAACACGTGTATCTAACAGGAAACAGGAATCGTCTGAGATTGGACCACACAGGAAACAAGTGACTGGGACAGAGGACATTTTTCTGATTTGTCTTCCAACTCGTCCAGACTCTGGACTGATCATGGAGTTTGTCATTAATGTTGTTAATGTTGTTTAACAAAGTAAATGCATGGGAAAAAACACACTAGTTGAGAGGAGTTAGTCAGAAATTATTGTGTATTTTGAAGACGTCACATGGTCAGTGGTCAGGACAAGTGTTTCTCCTCAAAGTCCTCCAAATATTTAATAAACATTTTACTGAAAATACTTTGCGCAACTTGCGCAACTGCAATACTTTGGGTGAAATGTTTGTCTTAGAGTTCCAGTGTCATGAAATCATTTAAAGCTAGGCTGCTTTACTAAGACTTTAGGAATGTAGAATTTATGTATTAATAAATGTTTCTGCAATTAATTTTAATTTAATTAAAGTTGTATTGCTGTAAAATAAAAAAAATAACATCCAATTAGAAAATTTTGTAGCATTTATGCATAAAAAAGCCCCACAGTTTTTAAGCTAAGCAGACCATGTAAAATTACTTTGTGGACCAAAATTGGCCCGCGGGCCACAACTTTGACATGTGGCGTTTGTGTCTGACTAAAAACCAAACCAACCTTTGGGGAAGTTGTACGTACAGTAGATATGTTTGTGAAGTTTCTCAGTCACCCAGGTAAGATGTTTCACCACTAATCCAAGAGGCCTCTTCAGGTGGACGAGTGGTGAAACATCTTCAAGAAACCTTCTATGTCCAGATGCCCTGGGTGGAGAAAACAACATACCTGCTCCCACACCTCTCCACCAACCACTGCAGGGCTTCTCCAGTGTTGGATATGTGCTCCTCAATGAAGACCCCTTTGGGAAGCTTGTCCACCCCGGTGAAGAGAACCATGGAGTACCTCCAGGTGCCTCCACCCAGGGCCCCCAGTTGCTCATCCGCCGCCCGCCTGTGGACATCAGTGAAAGGCTGAGCGACCGACACCACCAGCAGTATCACGTGAGGTCCAGGGGGACACAGAATGGCGCCCATGCAGGGTCCCTCGCTGTCCAGGCTGGGGGTGGGACGTGGTGGATTGTCTGACTCTGCACCGGCGTTGTCGTTATTGTTTTCTTCCGTGTCATTGTCAGTGTCCACTGGAACGGCCCAGGGTGGGGTGTCCACCACGGTGACCCGTCGGCCGTACATCTCTGTGTGGCCCACGTTGCTGTGTGTCGTCTCCGTCCCTGCATCAAAGACCTCGTCCCCCAGGATGGTGTTAGCTGTGGAGGTTTTGCCCGACTGTGGACCCCCCAAAAGGAGCAGTCTACGCTCAGGGGGGTGGCGCCCCCGGGGGTCAACTGTAGGAAGAGACAAGCAATGACTGAAGAGTGAGTGGTAATTATTATTTTTTGGTTCTATTTAACAAGCAGTCCACGAAGGGCTCAAAGGGAATGACTGTTGTTTGTTCACTTTCAGTCTTTTTGTCCCCTAAGGGACTGGACGATGAAGACGAGCCTGCTCTATTTCCACAACAATAGACATTGTGTGGAATCTCCTTGCCCTGGTTCTGTCCTGATTCCAGCTTCCCCTTGGACACATTCGGGCTCCTTGCCTCCTTACACCTGTCCTCGTTTATCACCTACTTCCTCACCCCTTGCAATCGAACATGTAACTCCTATTTTTCTCCTGGTGCCGTTAGCTTCTGAAAGAATGGTGTCAAAGAAGAGGAATCACAGGGAAACACATGGTCGAAGGAGACTCACGTTACAGCAACTAGAAGGAGACGTTTCATTGCTTTGATAAAGTGACATTGCAGAGAACTAGATCAGTAAGATGTCTGCGAAGATGGTATGAAGACAGAATGCAGGGGGAGGCTACACTCTGCTGCTGACAGCGTCCATGTGAGTGTCCAAAACACAGGAAGTTGTCTCGTGCAACAGTTTCCCCGAGTCACATCGAAACGTGGACGTGTCTGTCAAAGTTTATCCTGGATTTTGGGAGTGAGTCAGATCAGTGATGCTAATGAGGAACCAGGACTGAGAATGGAGACCCACTTACCAGAGTCAGAAGCAGAGGACACAGCAGCCATCTTGTGAGTGGAACCCCTGGCTTCCTCCTCCTCGACCCCCCTCCTTCTTCTCCTTCTGGTCTCCACGGTGGATTTTTCTTCTCGCCCCTTCCTACAAAGAAACGGATCCCGAGCGTCGGGCTAAAGAGTGGCACCTTGAATGCTTCTTGGCTCCGTCTTTCTCCCCAGCCCTCATCCTACTGCGGTGTGACTCACTCTATCTACTGTCCCCTCCATCTCTCACTCCCCCTTTCAACTCCCCTTTTCTGTTTTTGATCTGATATCATCCACACCCCCTCACCCTACTACGGCTCTTTTCCGCCCTCTTCTCTGTGCCTTCTGTCTCCTTCGTCTCTTCCAACTCCCCTCCCGTTATCACCTTAGTCAGTCTGAGCAAAGTGGAAGGGCCGTGCGGTCCAGAAGGTAGGACGCCAGATCCACCTCTGCTGCAGCAGATCCAGAAAGACGTCTCGTCATTTTTTTTCCCCTTTCCCTTTTCTGAGGCAAAACAGAGAGAGCTGTTCCTCCCACTCACTGTAACGCGGAGCAGCAGGAGGAGCAGCAGGAGCGGTGTGCCACTGTATGCAGACTGCAGTCAGGAGGACAGATAGAAGGATGGATGGACAGAGTGAGAGAGAGAGGGAGAGAGGGAGAGAGGAGGGAGGGCAGGAGAGAAAGGGAGCACTCTGTTCTCTGTTTACAGCTGGATGTATTCCCCAGTTGCTGCTGCTGCATCATGCACAACTGCTTCCATGATGCCTGTGGACACAGAGACAGATGAGGCAGAGGAGGGACATTTATACTGCATGAATACATTTAAATATTCATCAAAGACAGGCTGACAGTCCACACCTGAGATCGTCTATAAAAACATCACGGTTCCCAGGTTGTGAAACAGCGACCAATGAGGGGAAAACTCGCATAAATCTCCCTGAGTGTATGAGATCATCCTTGGCTTCTCACCGGGTTAATTGAGACGCGTTCACGGACCCGTGGGATATTACGTAAGAAAGCAGTTGTGGAAACAAATAAAGCCAGGTCTATTTTTATCACAAACATCCTCTCTCCTACGCCCTGCAGTCTTCTACGTCAGGTGGCAGCTTACTGCTGCAGTTTTTAAGGGGAGAAACCAGCGGGAAACATCTTTGTTCATCTCACCATATTAATGACCACTGAGGTAAGCATGCAGACCCAATGCCGTATGCTGATTACAGCTGTCGTAAAACGCACCGTCCGTTCCATGCGGATTTTAGAGCAGGGGAGCCACGTGACCTCCCCATAGAAGTCCTTGTCCCACTTGGACGTGACAGTGTTCTGGCCCGGAAACCCTCATCGGTGGTGCCGAAGGGAACAGGCAGTGGTTGTGAAGTAGCCGCAAAGTGGCCTCGGGTGACGGATGTTTCAGCATAAATCTGGTTTATAATAACACCAGAAAATACACGTGAAATGCTAATATACAGTATAACACTCTCTGTAACTAATAATTTTGAGAAATCCTTCTTGAATTATTTCTGCATATACAACAGACTTTAAAGCAGATTTTTCTAAATAATAATAATAATGATAATAACAATATATTTTATATAATTTACAAATACAATTATAATTAATAACACGTTATTATTATTAACAATTGCATTAGTGGTCGTATTAATAATAACGCTAATAATAATTATCATCATAAATTATAAAACAATATATATATACATAGACAATATAATTATATAAATAATATTTAAGTATAATAATAATTATAGAATAACGTAATATTATTTTTTAACTTATTATTGTTAATAATTATTGCTAATCATAATAATTATAAAATGCATTAATTAATTTTTTTTAAAGGCCTCATTCTGTCACCTGAATAGTGGATAAAGAGACCATAAAACTACAAAATAAATCCATAAATGATTAAAACATTTAAAAACAGGTTAAATACAAATAGTGATATCCAACTATAACATCCACAGATGATGATAAAATGACAATAATACCGTTTATCACATTTGAACGCGTTATAACAAGGTATCTTCATACTTAGCAACGGGCCAAAACGATAAAAAAAACAACTAATATCAATAAACTCCATTAAATAGTAAGGCTCATTCTTCTTTACATAATTTTAGTAACTTAATATATGTTCTGTCTTGTTTAACGCTGAAATAAAAGAGAGAAATGTAAATATGACGCCGTCAGTGACGGCTAAAAACCAGGCGGTGGCAGTGCTGCAGCAAATCGATGCCAAATGTCGTAAAGTCGTAAAGGAGAAGAAGAAGTCTTCCTGTCAGTTGTTTGGAGGCGCGTGTGTGCAGTTGTGTGCAGTAGTGGCAGACAGACAGACCAGTCCGACACCACCGGTTCCGACAAACATGGAGTCAGCCGACGAGTTCGTCAAGTACCGCTCACCGCTGGTGTCCAGATACGCCAGTAAGGAAATGGCCTACAACTTCAGCGACAGGAAGAAATTCACCACCTGGAGGAAGCTGTGGATCTACCTGGCCAAGGCTGAGAAGGTTCGACTCCTTGTTCTGTTCGCTGCTTATTATTCACACATACTTTATCAACATTCATTCAAAGTCTTACAAAACACAGCTGTCGACCTTCACGGCCTCTCCTCATGTTTCCTGCTCCAAAATTAGAACAGTGGAGGGAGGACCCAGCTGCCCACTCACTTGTTGGAGAAATTCTAATTATTCCGTCACATATATGTACTTACATATACTAAATAGATGTATATAAAATTGGAGTAAATTATTTGCAGTTATCTATCTAAATCAGGGGTGTCAAACCTGCGGCCCGCAGGCCGTTTTTGGCCCCTGGAATAATGTTTTGTGGCCCCCAATTTGATATGAACACCAGTAAACCAGTCAGTGGTAAATGTTACTCTTGATGAAGGCAGTATGTAGTGATGGAGACTTTTTTTCATTGCACTATTCACTTTCATCCAAGACTTTCTCATTCATGGAGACCAGTGTTGATCAACTGCAATGTTGATAACATGCTAATGTTGTTCATCCGCAAACAAATTAACTGTAATGATCTAAACCAGGCCTGGGCAATTATTTTTGTCTCGTGGGCCACAGGTGGTGCTAGAATTTGAGTCACGGGCCACATTAGGATCAGAAAGATTGAGTATCTGTGTGAACTAAGATAAATGATGAGTAAAGTATGGAATAAAGGCAATGTTTTTAGCCTCTTTAGACTATCTATATCTATTGGTGAATTGCTGGCTAAAGATTATATAAATTAAAAGTACAAGTTGGGCGGGCCGCATTAAAATGCCAAGCAGCCCGCATCTGGCCCCCGGGCCTTAGTTTCCCCAGGTCTGATATAAACCATCTGAGTAAATGTATTTTCACAGATAAATGTGCTGATGTTTGCTAGCAAATATATGATTCGTTTTGGTATTTCTGAAATAGCTCTAATCATATATAAACTGGTCTAATGTAGCAGTGGATTGACATCCAACCAGATGCTGTGGTTTTGTCACATGTCACTGCCGTCTGAGACAGAGGAGTCGGACATTTCTTTTCAGAGACTGGTCTGTATCTGATTACTGACACTCACATGACTCCTTAAACACACACACTGTTCCAGGAGGGTCAGAGTTTTCCTTCTCATTTATCAGACTTAGTTGTTGCCCCTGCACAGCATTGGATTTGTGGCGCCCCCTGTGGGGTTGGTAGTAAAAATGTGTGACCTTCGTTACGTCACTATTTGAGCTGGCTGCATTTTGACCTGTACACACAGATATGTTTTAACATTTGTTTAAGGGGTTTGAGTTTCTTCACTGGTCCGGACCATTGTGTCAACTCGTGACTGTTTGTCTGATTTGGACAAGTCTAATCTAATCAAGATACCATGTGTCTCATCATGAGGACAGCTCTGTCTTTCATCAAGGAACATCATGAGTATCTTTTTTGGGTAACCATGTGAAGAAAGAAATACTTATTTGAACTTACTGTGTACCATACAAAAAGACTTTGTTAAGGGACAACACAGACGGGAAGGTTTGGAGAAAAAGCTAGAGAAGATGTTCAGACCAAGCCAGAAATAGTTTGGACATGTTCAGAGGAGGGACAGTGGATACTTTGGTGGAAGAATGATCCTAGAGATGGAGCTACCAGGTAGGAGACAAAGAGGAGACTGATGGATGCAGTGAGGGAGATTAAAAGTATTTTTTTTTTTTAACGTTAAACGTAGTAGCAACAGAAACGTCTTCAGCCTTTCTCTCTTTGACTTCTCTCCTCCTGGTCCTCAGGCTCTGGGTCTGCCCATCACAGACACTCAGATCCTGGAGATGGAGAGTCACTCGGAGGACATCGACTTCGTCATGGCGGCCGAAGAGGAACGCAAGCTTCGACACGACGTCATGGCTCACGTCCACACCTTCGCACACTGCTGCCCCACTGCGGCGCCCATCATCCACCTGGGGGCGACCTCCTGCTATGTCGGAGACAACACTGTAAATATTCTAGTCGTTGTTTATTCTCATTCCTTATGTCCTCAGTTTCTCATCATCTTTGAACTCTTTCATGTTTCCTTTATTCCTCCAGGATCTGATTATGCTGCGTGACGGCTTTGACATCCTCCTGCCTAAGGTGAGGCTCAGCTGCTGCCGACTGAACAGGACCTCTTCCACCCAGCACTTTATCTGAGCTACATCTGTGACTGGGCAGGTTGTCTCAGATGTTTTTAGAAGCCATCAGAGTAGAAGTAACAAAACGTTATGGCTTTTAAATAGTCATGTCGGATGTTAACTTTATGCCAATATTTCCCAAGCACAGATTTTACAATTCCGAGGTCATCCCATGCTGATAAAGGCCTGTCCATATAAATAAATTTATCTTTACAAACAGCTGTATAAATATAATATTACTTAATTATGCTGCAATGCTGCCATCTAGTGTCTTTTACTTTCATGTACAGCTGTTTATCCCCAAAACTATCGGAATCGGGGAAATGCGAAGACGGAACTTGGGGAAAATTGGGAGGAAGAAAAGTGACTTGCGTCTATTTGTTGTCATACAGTACTGCGGACGGCAAAGGGTCTTGTGCAGCGTCTTTTCCACAGCCGCTTTGTGAAGGGAAGGCGCGACCGAGTGTTTTTTTTTCTCTTTTGCAGCCGCTTCCGCCTACTGTTTTGCATCACTAATTGTTGCCTAAAATAGCAATAATTTTATGTACAATGCAGGTTGGCACGAGTATTTGAATGATATTTAAATAAGGCCTATACACAGGGTACAGTTAAAAAAAAATAAAAAATCTCAGGTTTTTGGGAAAAATATTAAACTCTAGTTTTTATTATCAGAGGAAAAAACAATTACGATTCTTGCAGATATTACATAAAATGCTAATATTGAATTTACCAATTTTTAACAGGTTATTCAAGGATAAAAAATGTATTGGTGCACAGTAAAAATAGTAAATAACAAAATCTTATTATCTAATTTTTCTGTTGCTTTTACAGTTGGCCAGAGTCATTGACAGACTGACGAACTTTGCAGAGAAATACGCCGAACTGCCAACACTTGGCTTCACCCACTACCAGTGAGTTTGGCGTCATGATGCTCTTCTCTCATCAGGTATTCTGTCTACGCTCCGTCTCTGCAGCTGTTTGTCTTCTCCAGGCCGGCCCAGTTGACCACGGTGGGGAAGCGGGCGTGTCTGTGGCTGCAGGACCTGGCCATGGACATGAGGAACCTCCAGAGGGCCCGTGATGATCTACGGTTCAGAGGAGTCAAAGGGACCACCGGGACCCAGGCCAGCTTCCTGCAGCTCTTTCAGGGGGAACACGAGAAGGTATGAAACATCATTTATCTGTCTATATTTGTGGACGTTAGGGAAAGAGAGTTTGAGGGTTTGACATGAATTTCCTACCTATGTCCACCAGGTGGAGGAGCTGGACAGAATGGTGACAGAAATGGCAGGTTTTAAAAAGTAAGTTCTGATCTCTGATGTTTTAGTTTCCCAGGATACAACGGGATAATTGTTTTCCTTAAAAAAATCCACATGATTTGTGAAGACCTCATTGGACTTTATCTCCTTCTCATCCAGATCTTATTTAGTGACTGGTCAGACCTACAGCCGTAAAGTGGATGTGGACTGTTTGTCCAGCCTGGCAAGTATGGGAGCCACTGTCCACAAGGTAAGTTGAAGAAGAAAATATCTCCCTCTAGTGGTGCTCCAAACTAAATGACTGTAATAACTCTGGTTAAATGTGTGGACGCTTCAACATCTTCTTCTTGCTGCTGTAGATCTGCACAGACATTCGACTGCTGGCCAACCTGAAGGAGATCGAGGAGCCGTTTGAGAAGGAGCAGATTGGTACAAACAACTGCTACACAATAGAAAAACACATGGAAATGCATTGATGTGTTATTATAACTGTCCATTACTATAGAGTTGCATTAGAATGCATTTGTAAAGCAGTGATTGTGTTGTAAGACATTGATCAACTCTGAAGGTTCCAGTGCCATGCCCTACAAGAGGAACCCCATGAGATCCGAGCGCTGCTGCAGCCTGGCTCGCCACCTGGTGGCGCTAATCGCTGACCCGTTGCAGACGGCATCGGTGCAGTGGCTGGAGAGGACACTGGATGATAGTGCTAACAGGTCAGGAAGTGAAGAAGATGAAGTCAGACAATCGAGTTGTAGATTCCAGATATCATGAAAAAATATATTTTTCTGAATGCCTCACAGGAGGATCTCTCTGGCCGAGGCCTTCCTCACCGCCGACATCATCCTCAGCACGCTGCAGAACATCACGGAGGGTCTGGTGGTTTATCCCAAAGTGATTGAGAGACACATTCGCCATGAGCTTCCCTTCATGGCCACGGAGAACATCATCATGGCCATGGTGAAGGCTGGAGGAAACAGACAGGTAGGAGGAGGAGGAGGAGGAGGAGGAGGAGGAGGAATATTCCTTAATAAAGAGTCCGGTGAAGGTTTTAACATTCTTCTCTCCACGTCTTCTTTTGTCTCTTGTGTCTCTTCGTAGGACTGCCACGAGAAGATCCGTGTTCTGTCCCAGGAAGCTGCAGCTGTGGTCAAACAGGAAGGTGGAGATAATGACCTCCTGGCAGATGTGTATAAGAGACAGCTCCTGCTCTGTGAGTTTGTTCTTCATGTCTGCAGTTAAACCTGCGTTTGTTCAAACAACACGTTAAGACAGAAAGATCTGGAATAAAATAAAAAGATTTTATAAATGAAAACAACATGAAC
>JAFBJS010002907.1:0-33654 GCA_016785265.1 Paraplagusia blochii
CATGGTAGCTTTATTTGGACCATAACCCTTCATTTCGAGGCATTTTGGGTAAAAAAAAATTGAGGTCAAAATTTGGCCGATTTTGGCTCAGAAAATAAGGGTTCCCCCTTACGTGTCTGGTGAGATTTTCACTTGTTCAAAAATGATTTTTTTTGGGTATTATTGCACAAAATATTACCATGGCAGCTTGTTTTGGACCATAATCTTGCATTTTGAGGCATTTTGGGTAAAAAAAATTGAAGTCAAAATTTGGCCGATTTTGGCTCAGAAAATAACTGTCCCCCATTACGTGTCTGGTGAGATTTTGACTTGTTCAAAAATGATTTTTTTTTTGGGTATTATTGCACAAAATATTCACATGGCAGCTTTTTTTGTACCATAACCTTGCATTTTGAGGCATTTTGGGGAAAAAAATTTGGAGTCGAAATTTGGCCGATTTTGGCTCAGAAAATAAGGGTCCCCCCTTACGTGTCTGGTGAGATTTTGACATGTTCAAAAATGATGTTTTTGGGTATAATTGTAAAAAAAATTCACATGGCAGCTTTATCTGGACCATAACCTTGCATTTTGAGGCATTTTGGGGGAAAAAAATTGAAGTCAAAATTTGGCCGATTTTGGCTCAGAAAATAAGGGTCCCCCCTTACGTGTCTGGTGAGATTTTGACATGTTCAAAATTTATGTTTTTAGTGTTTATTGCACAAAATATTCACAGAGCAGCTTACATACAGGTGGATTAATTTGGCTCATACATCTTTATTACATCATTACATACATCTTTTTCTTCATTAAATTGTTTTAGTGTTACGATAATCGTCACAAGCACCGCTGGAAAATTTTATTTTATTTTAAAAGCAACATAAATTTTGCAAATGTGATCGTCTTATACAATTAGATTCTTGCAAGAGCCAATTTACTTTTAGAAACTGCAATACTGTACATTTTACTTAGGAAAATGTATGCAAGTCTGAGGCAATACCTTCTCCAAGAGACATCAAGAAGATGATGTTTCTGGCAACTCGGAGATTAAGTCTGCTAAAATATAAGCTAAAGAATGTATTTATCTTTCAATTTATTAATTAATAATAATGTAATACAGTGGTACCTCAGCTTTCGAACGCCTTAGCTCTTGACCAACTCGACTCTCGACCAAAATTTTCGAGAAAAATGTGCCATCACTTTAGACCCAATTTCAGCTTTCGACCAGCCCGAGTTGAGCCGAGAGAGCATTCGGGCAGCCGCGCTAGGTTGAGTCAAGCCAAACCCCGTGCGTTCTTTCTCGTTCAGAATTCAACTAAATTAAATTCAAGATACTAGAAGAAATTGAATAATTGCTGCTTATCTTTGCTCAAGAAAAAGAGTTGGAGCTGGAGACAGCATCACCGAAGCGTTGATCAGTGAAAGGGCTCTCACTGTCGCCCTTTCACTGGTGCGGGTACGAGCAGCGAGGGAAATGTTGAAAGTGATGAAAAGGGCATTACTTTTAAAGCCAGTCGTGGCTGGTTTGAAAAGTTTAAGCAGAGAACTGATTTCCATCGCGTGACTAGATGGAGAGGCGGCGAGCTCGGACCAAAAGGCTGCCAATAAATACGTGATCCAGTTCGCCCGGTGCATAAAGGCTGTTTTTAATTGCGATGAGACCGGTCTTTTTTGGAAAAAATGCCGGCCAATACGTACATTACGAAGGAGGACAAAACGATATAAAATATACATCAACATGTTCTGGACTAAATTGCTGGTTAGACAACACGTTTTATTGAAAAAAAGTGTACTTTTCATATGGGCCAGAACGGATTAATGAGTTTACCATTATTTCTTACCATTATTATTTTCTTTACCATTATTTCAGACTTCGACCAAATCAGACCTCGACCACTAACCTGGAACGGATTTTGTTCGAAAGCTGAGGTACCACTGCACTGATCTATTTCTGTAACGGTGCTATAATAGCAGATCTATGTTTCATAGTGCTATGTTTCTAGTCACCACGCCCCCTCGTGAACACGTTCAGGCTGGTGACTACTAGCACATGACCAGACATGTTTACACCTGTATCCAGACTGAGACACAGGGCTGTGACACCGACAGTAGTTTCTAATGTTCACTACTCTCTCAGACAAAAGTACATGGTGTCCGTTGCATTTGGAGAGGTCTAACGCTGTGGTCGTGAGTCCATTTTGATGCATTTTTAAAGCTGTGACGTCAGTCTGCGTCAGTGCCACACTTCCTTAGCATTTAGCAGTGGTTAGCTTAAGCATCTGACAGCTGAGGTTTGGCTGCCGCGGCAGAAGCAACAACCGAGCAGGTTTGAAGGTAAATATTATACCAACAGCTTTAGTTTCATCACATGAGCAGTAAATGAGTAACGCTGTTAAATTATTTTTTCCAAAACTCGGATGACAGTTTCATTGAAGAAATGTTATAGTCTGTCGATTTGACCGAGCTATCGGTCCTTATGACCAAAGCATTTACTTTTTTCTAAGTTTTATCTCCTCTGTGTCTTATATGCGTTACATATTTTGTGAATAAGAAGTTATTCACCGTATGTTAATTAATGGCGTCCGAAAATGCTTTAAGGAACATTGATGATACAACACGTATTGATGAAATGTATTTACAGTGTTGTCAAAAGACGGTGTTGGTTTTTGTTGTCTTTTTGTACGTTTCTCCTCATTATACAGTGATTTAGTTAGTTAGTTAGTTTATTTAAGGGTCAATCGGCTAATAAATAACTATTTCATGTTGACCAGTCAATACATGTGTGACGAGTCTGCTATGTGTTATTCGGTAGCTTTAAATGTTATTTAATCGGAATTTTTTTTTTTAAAGCACGCTCCAGGACTGGTCCCCAGAAGGAAAGCTTGACCATCAGACACAGGCTCCAAGGAGCCAACCAGAAGTCTGCCTATCATGGATGGGGCAGATGTAGAACGTAAGCCCTCTTCTCCTGTGTCCATTATCTTTGCGTAATGCCCTTTCCTTTTTTTATGTGCATTTGCTGTTCTTCTCCCTGCAGAGGTGACCCTAGCTCTCTTAGATGCTGCCAATGATAAAGATTCTGAGGTCCAGGGGCAGGTCAGAAAATCCATGTTGACCCTCGGAAAGCAGCAGCCGGATCATGTGCTATCCATGTGCCAGGACTACCTGCTGAAACACCCAAAGGTTACATTTATTAATACATATTCATAGGGGAACAGTGGTTGTATGGGTAGAAGAATGATGCTGGAGATGGCGCTACCAGGTAGAAGACAAAGAGGAGATTGATAGAGGCAGTGAGGTAGGAGGTGGAGCTACATGGCGTTAGAGTAAAAGATAGAGAGGACAGGGTGAGATGGAAAAGGACGACTCGCTGTAGCAACCCCTGAAAAAGGGACAAGCCAAAAGGAAAAGAAAATTACGTAATATTTTCCATATAGACTTAGACTTAGACTTAGACTTAGACTACCTTTATTGTCATTGCACAGAAGCATGACAGTGAGTCTGGCAACGAAATGTCCCAGTCCCAGAATCAATAAAAGTCCATGCAAACAGTTTGAAGGAAAGTAGAAACAAAAGAGTGTATTTGTTTTATTTTTTTTAACCTTAGAGGGACACACAGGGACGGTCTCTGTGACCATAAACCATTAATGATACAAGATGCTGTGACTTTTTCTCACACCATGTGATACTGTTTTCCACACTGTCACAGAATGCTTCAGGGGATGTTTTCTGTACTTATGAGCAATGGACATGCTTTATGTCGCAGCTGCCTTAATTCTCTGGTCACACTCATCAGGCATCCCATAGTCTCTAAGAAAATATTTACTCCACAGTGACACCATGCAAATAAAGCATCTATAGCGTAAAATCTTATTATTGCAGGATTTTGTCTTGCTCTAAAAGATAATTGCATATTCAATTGCATTGTCACTTGTCCCAGTGTTATGCTATTTGGATGGGCAGCAAATATTGATTCTTTGGCATTTTCCCTGTTCTTTCCTGAAAATCTATATTTAGTTGTAGACTAACTCTGATTTATTATTTTTGCTTCATATTGTGTTTTTGAGCATTAATTAATGTCGTCCCTTATTCACTGATAATTTAACAAGCAGCCGGCTTGTACACTTCCTGCGTTTCCTGTTCTTTTAATTCGCTTATCTTTATGCAGTACAGCAATAGTCACAGGCCATCCGAATGTGATCATCAGCCTTGAACTTTCACACACTAGGTTTTATTCCTATTAATTTCAAGCAGTTATGTGCATTGACGTTTTTAACTATGCATATGTTGATCTGAATTTCAAGCTGGAACTTATCTCATTCGATGCAACTAGCTATGGCACAGTAGATGCTGTGCCTTGTGGTTAAGAAGAATATAGTAGCTTAATGTTGTATTCATCATGTCCTCTCTTTACTTTGTGTCCCTCCAGCTGCCTGTGAGCCACCGAGTCGTGGTTCTTCAGACTATTGAGATGATTGCAGCAGACAAGACCGAAAAGATTAGTTCACCCAGAATCAAAAGCATCATCTCTTTAGCCTCAGATGAGATGACACGAACAAAAGTAAAATAAAATTGGATTTTATATTTTAGGTGTGTCTTGGCAAATATGTCCATATAATTTTTTTTCTACTTTTTAGGAGGTTATCCCTGATTGGCAGCAGGCAGCCAGTAATATCCTGGTTGTCGTGGGTAATAAGCACATCAATGACATCATGGAGGAAATATTAAACAAGTTCCAACCAGGGCTCCTGCCTCACTTTTTTGTCGTCCAGACATTGGCCAACCTCTCTGATTCGAATGGTGAGAAGATATAAGTATTCAGTATATGTTAGGGTTGTAAATAAATTAGCAATTGCCATGTCTATCTGCAACAAATACCTAATGATGAATGAGTCCACATGAGTTGCCCATTAGTAGCAACACTCCTTGAAATTGTTATAGTTTTGAAACCTAACAAACGAGTCCTGTTTCAGCCCAAAATTAAAAATGTACACACAACGTTGTTTATAATCATAATCCAAAAGTTCCTCTCTTCATTCTGCTGTTACATATTAGGAAGTGGTTAATGATGTGCTCTACAATGACAGTATTCTCTCTGTTCTCTAGTCTATGGCATGGTCCCTTTTCTGAATGCCATACTTGGTACTATGTTGCCCATGTTGTCCATGGCCAAACAGGACAACATGAAGTGGGTCTTCTCTTCTGGTAGGAATGATTTTTCGAATATTGAATATCTCTTAGATCAGGGGTCTCACATTCGCGGCCCATGGAACGATATTTTGCGGCCGCCATCTTGATGTGAAAGTTGAATTCATTATTATATTTTATAGATTTGTTCTTCTCATTTTATGGTAAATTCTATAGTTCTCAAACCCCTGATCCAGTGTTGAATTACACAGAATCTATGGGAAAATTATTTATGAATTTTTTTGTATTGAAAAATTCTTTTGTAAGCCCTTCAGTGAAATGATAGTGTAGGTGGTGGCTCTCAACTTATTTAAGTTTGAGACCCCTGTCTTCGATGAAAAAAAAAATCAGTTTTTGATCAGAGATTGCTCACTGAGTAACTCATCCTTTTGATGTGTCTCCTTTTCAGCCCTACGTCATTTCAGTGACAGCATACTTGAATACCTGGCTAATCTGGACAAGGCACCAGATCCTACAGTTAGAAAAGACACTTTCTCCACTGAAATCTATTCAGCTTATGAAATCCTCTTCAATAATTGGTTACAAAGCAGAGAGTCCAAGGTAAGGTCACAGTGATCTGAGGGTTTAATGGTGTGGCGTGGTAGACTGTTAACCTTGCACTGAAAAATTGTTTAATTGTTTTGGGTTGAACTGTGTGCATAAGTAGTTTAAGTCTGTTATCCTTTAAGCATGAATGTGCCAATTATAGCTGGCATACTGAACTGGTTGACATTCGGGACACTTGTATTTTTTATATTTCTTGTATCCTGCCTTTATAGACCCTAAATTGCACTTAGTTATGTAACAGTTTAGTTATATCAGTTATAACACACGTATGACATGTAATAGAAGAGTGTCAGCTAAGATGAAGGTAAAGGTTTACAGGACAGTTGTGAGACCAGCCATAATAGATGGTTTAGAGACACTAGTAAGAGGTAGAAGACAGGAGTTTGGAGAAAAAGCTAGAGAAGACAGATTGAGATGGTTTGGACATGTTCAGAGGAGGGACAGTGGATACATTGGTAGAAGAATGATCCTAAAGATGGAGCTACCAGGTAGGAGACATAGTGGAGATTGATGGATGCAGTGAGGGAGGACATGGAGGTAGTTGGAGTGAGAGTAAAAGATACAGAGAACAGGGGGAGATGGAAAAAAAGGTTTCTCTGTGAGAGATGGAGAAAGATGGAGCTACCAAGGAGATGAAGAGGGAGGCCAAAGAGGAGATTAATGTATGCAGTGAGAGAGGACATGGAGGTAGTAGAAACACCCAAAGGTCACATTTATTCATACATGTTTATAGGGGGACAGTGGTTTTATGGGTAGAAGAATGATGCTTGAGATGGCGCTACCAGATTGGAGACAAGGAGGAGATTGATAGAAGCAGTGAGGTAGGAGGTGGAAGTAGATGGAGTCAGAGTAGAAGATACATAGGACAGGGGAAGATGGAAAATGTTGACTCACTGTGACAAACCCCTGGAAAAAAAGGGACAAGCTGAAAGGAAAAGGATTTATCAGTTATAAGACACATTTCGTCTTGAGTCATCTTGATTTGTTCGCGCACCATCCCACAACACTGTATACCAGTGTTTCTTAACCTTGTTGGAGCTACCGAACCCCACTAGTTTCATATGCGCATTCACCGAACCCTTCTCAAGTAGGGTGAGTTGGTGTGTCTTGACCTCTGCAGTGTTTTGTCCTCCGCAGCAGAGGCTCCACCGAACCCCAGAAACCGACTCACCGAACCCCTAGGGTTCAATCAAACCCAGATGAAGAACCACTGTTCCATACCCTTGTCTATTTGTGTTTTAGTTAAGGTTAACAGTGGCTGAGGCTATTGGCTCTATGTGTCACCTGATGGCCAGTGAAAAACTGGAAGAGCAACTCCCAAAACTTATTCCGGTCTTCCTGTCGCTTTACAAGAAAACCACCGAGCACTACATCATTAGCAAGGTTTGTTCAATCATTTATTTTTGGCAAAATTGAAGGATGTGGTGTGTAAGGTGACTTTTACTTTGCAATTGGTAAAGAAAAAAAAGGAAATATGTTTTTATCAATCACATTTATCACACACATTTTCAGAGTCTTTGCCAAGTGCTTGATGCATCTGTTAACATGGGCAGCAGGGTCTTGGAGACACAACTTGACAATCTGCTCTTGGCACTACACCAGCAGGTAAACATTACTAGAGTCAGAAGTGTGATTCATAAATGTCCTGTTTTTATGGACACAGGCTGTTATGTTAAAAAAAAATGGTAAACAAGATAAGTCTATAAATATTTATGGCAACTTATTTGATACTCCATGAAATAAACAAAATATTTATCACTATACTTTATAGACAGCCATACCACAATACACTGTGCCTGGATCTAAACCTAATGTGACTACTGACGCTTTATGTTTCCGATAATCTGTGTGGTGTTGTCTGTCACATGACTTGGTTGTTACACTGTAATAAAGTGCCTGTGTCTCAGACTTCCTGATCAGCGAGAGAACAACTTATCACATCAAAGTCTAAATAAATAACAAAGAGGAAGATTGAAATATTTATTTAGGGTTGACTTTTACTTTGAGTCACTTTCTTTTGTCAAATGACTGTCAGAAGATCCCTGTGGTCATTTCCACACGGGTCAGCTGACTCTTGAGTTTATACTTTGGCTGTTGCAACATTTGACGACAAGTGGGCTGTCATTGATTTGTCTCAGGGCAGTGTGATAAGTATTAGTTGGACATTGTTATATTGTTCCTAGTAAAGAGAAGAAAATCTAAAAAGCTGTCTTTTTTTTTTCTTACCAGGCATCCGCCCCCATTGACTACAATAACCCTCCCACTGTCAAGAACCACAATGAGGTCCTTCGCTGCTTCAGTTTACTCTGTAAGATCTTTGTAGTATCCTCCTTTTGTACATACACTTAATGCCCCACTCTGTAATATGAGACGATCCCTCTGTAACATGAGACCCACTGTATTTATGTGTTGCTCAACAGGCAAGACCTCAGTGTTCATCATGCGTTTAAGTCACAAGATCAGTAATTAGATCACCCATCATAATTGCATTAACTGGGACATTTGGTTAACTTCTGTTTTGTTCCCTTTTAGCCAACTCCTTCCCAGACAAGGTGGTGATGTTTGTACTCCAGAAGTTGGAGAACAGCAATGAGCGGAGCCGGTTGGGTTCTCTGGCTGTTCTTCGACATCTCATCAACTCCTCATGTAAGAAGATGACATGCACACGTATCATGTTAGATCTTATCCTGTGGAGTAGACGTAAAACTACTGTATTTTTCCAACTAATAAGGCACACCAAAATATAAGACACATTTAGAAACACAAAATAGTCGGATAAGTACTCTCACACTCTTAGTTGCCTAGTCTCTCACAAATCCATCAAGTTCTTCAGTGTCTGAGTTTAAATTGGGAGATTTTGGTGTCAAGTATGTTCCGTTCTGTCACACCATTATTTGCTTTGTAAGCATCTTGTCTCACATTACAGTAAATACCAGTACATATTACTCAGTGCTGTCAAAAAACAGTATAACACAGTGTTACTCCTCAAGGTTCCTGACTACAATAGCTGTAATACTCCGACAAAACATAGAGTGGTACAGCTTTAAAGCTTTCCATAGTTGTACTTAAACATTTTGATAGATTTTTGTCCACCATTGGAGGTCAGAAAACAACCAAAATCCACACGTAAGGCACACTGTATTAAAAGGTACGCGGTATTAAAAGGCACACTTTCAATTCATGAGAAAATGTGAGTTTTAAATGTACCACCTGAAAGTACAGTAACCAATGTAAGTAAGAACACATCTGTTGACTTGTGCAGCTTCTACAATGGAGAGTAAGAAGTTGTTGGTTCTTGCCAGCATCAGACAACCAATGGCCGACCACAGCAACAAGGTAGCACATTCACGCACAGTACTTAATTTTTTTTATTTAAATGTATTTTTTATATTATTTTTAAAAAATAATTAGATTTTTTTTATTTTTGAAAGTCTGATTTTTAGTCACCTAATCTCACTATGACTCTCTCTTAGGTAAAGAAGCGTGTAGTTCAGGTGATCAGTGCTATGGCTCATCATGGTTATCTAGAGTTGGAAGGAGGGGAGTTGCTTGTCCGATTCGTAGTTCAGCACTGTGCCTTACCTGACTCACACCAGGTGACGTGTAGTTACAGCAGCATCCCGATTATATTTCTAACGCAGTAGCAGTTAAAATGAAAAAATGTCTTATTTCTTCTTCTGTCTCTGTTTAGCGTGAGGACAGGCCCACAGATACAGAGGAGGTGACCAATGAGGCTTTGAGGTCGATGTGTGACAGCACGCTGCATCTGCTGACCACCACCGTTGGACGTCTCGCTGATGTAGGCAAACTGCTGCATCCACTTTATTAACTCACATGTGCTCTGTAAACAGTTTGACAAATATCCCATGATAATTATGGTTAAACATCATGTTTATTATAAAAATATAATTACATTAAAGTGCATTATACATTTAACATCTATGGTTTCTGTGGTTGGTAGGTGCTATGGCCCAAACTTCTGTACTACCTGACCCCCCCTCAGTTCAGTAATGCCACAACACCTCTGTGTAAGAGCCTGATAGTTCTTGGCACCAAGAAAAAGCAAAACCAGGAGACCAGCTTTAACATTGACTTTACTAGAGAAGGTAAAAACCCTCATTTTAATCTCTATCCATTTCTTTTGTTTTTGGATCACAAATGAAGTATGACATTACACCTTGTCCAATGTCTCTTCTGCAGTCAACCTTCCCTCTACTCAGACACTAATGATCAGATTGCTGGTAAGTGCTACATACTATAAAACACAAAGACTGACGTCTATAATTATACTAAATGTAGTTTCCTCAGAAAGAAAGAAGTTTTGAATGGCAAATTTCATGCTACATTTGTAAAGTGATTCTCTGTTGCTCAGATTTGCCTTAAAATCAAATCTACCGGTGTGTTTCTGTGTTGTTGTAGGTTAATGCAGCATTTCCGTTCAATAGCAGAGATCACGGAGTCCCGTCACTCTCTCTTCTCCAAATTCTAAGTACGAACATTCACGCCAACACAGACGTCCTGTGGGGGAAAGAGATACCACCCCTGATCAGTATACTTGAAGGTATGTTGTCTACAGCAGTGGTCCGCCCAACTTGGCCGGGGATCGGTACCGGGTGAATCAGTGCCGGGCAGCAGAAAAATAAGATTTTGGCCCCATCTGGCTAATACTTACACTTGATCCATACCCATATCAACAAAAGAACTTAACAATAGAATAGCTAGGATTCTGTCATCAATAATGCAATTATATTTGATTAGGAAATATTTTCTCAGTGTCAAAATGATGCAGAGTCATTGATACAAGATTCTAACCTTGTGTACTGATGTGGTAGGAGAAAATTATAGGCTGTGAAACCCTTGTTGGTTGCATGCACAGTTAATTTTGGCAGGAAGATTTTATAGGTAGGAAAATATTTCTGAACACCGGAAATTTACTTTTAATAAGGGGGAATTTATTTACCACAACTTAACTACTGGTCCGTGAAAATAGTACGAGACATTTAATTGGTCAGTGGCGCAAAAAAGATTGGGGAACACTGGCCTACAGGGTCAAAAAAATCCCTTCCGACTAATCATGTTGGTCTGTTATTCCTGCAATGGCAGCACAGAATAGTTTGCCTCCTAGTAAGTGTGGTCCTGTGGGTCAGATATAGGTAAACAAAGGCCCCGGGGCTGGATGTGGTCCGGCCAACTTGTTGATTGGTTTGTTTTGTGATTGTACTCTTGCATTTTCCCTGCAATGCTCTTGTTTTCTCTAATGATAGAATAGAAAAGGCTAAAAGTAATTCAGTATTGTAGCCTCTATGCATGATATCTATCTGTGTTCACATGAATGCTTCATAAATTGTTGCCAATCAGGCCCCTGTGCCAAATTTTAGGATTGAGTTTGGCCTGTGAGTCAAAAGGGTTGACTTCATCCACTCTTGCTTTTTTTTGTCCTATTGCAGTGGCATAATGTCCATTTCTTTGTCTTGTCATACAGAGTCAACACCACATGATTTAATTAAGAATCTTTGGGATGAGAAGCTCATCAAGGTTATATTTTTGTTATAAAGAATATAAAAGTTGCTTTTTCCTGTTTTGTAGTGAGAATTCATGGTTACATTTTTGAATATTTTTTTGATGATTTGTAGTTCTTGTCTAAAACCCTGGCTACTGTTGATGATGACAAATGGGTTTGTCGGTTGGCAGCTGAGGCAACACAGTATCTGTCCACATACAACAATGCATTAGAGGAGAAGGTCAGTTCCTTTATTTTCTTCTTAGCAGAGATATTAAAGTGTTTTGATTCTGCTTAATTAACCCTGGTATTTCTCATTCATGTGCACTTTAGAGTTTCCTGTATCGGTGTATTGGAGTGACTCTACAGCAGTGTTTTAATAAGGAGGTGGTGAAAAAACAGCTGCAGGAAGTTCTGCTCACTGCTCGACACAATGATGTGGTGGAAAGAGAGGTAATGTTCTGAGGAACTGAGGAATAACTGGATGGAAAACCTGTTGTGGGTTTTCTCCAAGTGTGAGGTTCATTATTGTTTTCTCAGGGAGTTGCTATGGGTGTGGGCTTGTGTGCAAACAGCCACCTGGAGGGAACCTTGGCAAAGTTGGATGAGTTTGGCAAATCAGAGGCCTTCAAGAAGTCACCAAGTATTTTCAACATTCTCAAGGTACAAAGACAGTTTTATCCCTTTTATATTTTCGAGGTTTTCAAGCTTTCTTCAACTAATTGGGCAGTCGGTGGCTTAGTGGTTAAGGATAGGTACTTGGGTCTGCAAAGTCCCTGGTTCAAGTCTCCCTACCGCCAAGTTACCGTTGAGGTGCCCTGAGCATGGTATCATCTCGCTTCCTGGGCACTGGCTCAGCCAGCTGCCCCCTGCTCACTACAGTGATGAGTTAAATACAGAGGCATTTCCTGGAGGGAACTCCTTAGGATAAATAAAGTTCTCTAAATGAATAGATGTATATTTTTTTAGGAACGAAATGATGTCGAGGTGGAGAAAGTGAAGAGCACATTAATTCTGTGCTATGGTCAGGTGGCTCTGAATGCCCCCCAGGATAAGATTCTGAACTGCATCGATCAAGACATTCTCCGCTGCATTAGCAAACACTTCAACACTAAGGTAATGTGAGTCTTAACTGTGCAACACTGCGATTTAAAGCAGATATTCACATGTATAATGTACTGTATACGAGTCATGTTTTTACATGAGAGCTGCATAAAACACATCATAATTGTTCATGTGTATGTGTGACAGTTTGACTCAAATATTGTTGTAACTTGTTACAATGACAATTAAGGCTATCTATCAATCAATCAATAAATCATAAAGTCATTACTGTATGTGTTTGAGATCATGATATTGTCACCTCTATTTTGTACAGGTTCTTGGAATAAAAGTAGAGACAAAGGTATCACAACAGGATTATGTGGGCTCACTACTCTACCTCCACCCTCTTTACTCGCTGGGCAACTCCTGCTCTTTCCTCACTAGGCTCTGGCTTTTCTTTCTTACTTTTTATTAATAACTTCTTTTTCAGTAACCAAATACCAATTTGTTTAATCAAACATGGAATATAATTGGACACATTTGGTAAGCTGTTATGAAACCACGTACAAAAAATCTGACAAAGCAGTGGAGACTGTGGAAGAGAGGTGACGAATACAGTACAGGCAGGATGGAACAACTGAAGAAGAGTGTCAGTAGCGAACTGTGATAGAAGAAAGTCAGCTTAGGTGAAGGGAAAGGTTTACAGTGGTGAGCCCAGCCATGAAGGATGAATTAGGAACACAACCGATAGGCAGAAGATTTTGGTGCTGGCAGAGTGAAAGATGCTGAGATTCTCTTTAGAAGAGACAAGGATGGACGGGATCAGGAATAGGGTGATTAGAGGGACAACACAGACAGGAAGGTTTGGAGAAAAAGCTAGAGAAGCCAGATTCAGATGGTTTGGACATGTTCAGCGGAGGCGGGACTGTGGTTATATTAGTAGAAGGATGATCCTAGAGATGGAGCAACCAGATAGGAGTCAAAGAGGAGATTGATGGATGTACTGGGGTAGTTGGAGTCAGAGTTAACGATATAGATACAGGGTGAGATGGAAATTGTTGACTCACTGTGGCAACCTCTAAAAATGGGACAAGCCCAGAGAAGAAGAGGAAGATACTTAAAAGGTCCCCTCTTTCTCTGATTCAATTTGTTATTAATTTTGAATTTCACACTGGACTGAGGTTTTTCTGTCATTCAGGTTAAGAATAATTTAAATACTTACAAGAAACCCACCTGCAGTGTAAAAGGAAAAATTGATTTCTTTATTTCAAATCTAACAACGCTTTGTGTTTCTAGATTTCAGCTGCTACTACTCTGAGTGGATTCTGCTGGTGTTTTAATGTGAAAATAATCAATGTCTAATCACAAATTTCTAATTTTTAACATGTCTCCACCCAGAGGCATGGAAGTAGATCAATCTGCTCCGACAACGTCGGATTGATTTGATCAAAAACTCGAGTGCGTTCATTGATTGCAATGATTTGGGTTTTTTTTTTTTGCTTCTGCTGCCATATTTATTGAGTTGCATCTGATAATGGAGCTGCAGCGCTATTTTTTTGTTTGCATTTCGGATAAATTGGAAGATGCAATTATCCAATTTTATTCATGTTGAACTTTTCCTCTCTGCTTTATATCTGTGTATATCTTGTATTTCATGTTTTAACTTTGTGTTTGATTCTTGTGCTCTTTTTCTGGATGTGTGTGATTTGAATCCAGGACCTGACTATGAAACTCAGTTTGATTCAAAGCGTTGGCCTCATCGCCAAAGCCATCAGTGAGTGTGTGAAGAAACAAGGTTACGCTTTCTCCCGAAAACAAGAGCTTATTCATGTGATGATGGTATGTACTGTGTGCAAATACATAAATTGCTGAATAAATAAAGGAGTCTAATCAAAATTATTTGCCCAATAAAACTCAAGATCTCAAGTGCTGTTGTACAGTACAAAGCAAGAAAACCTTCTGGTTTTAATAAGGAATAATATTTTTTTCAGTTTTCCAGCTCATTAGGTAATTAAGTTGTCAAACACATTTAATACTGGGTAAATATATGGTTAAAACATCCCGTAGAGGGGTGAGAAAAAAGATTTCCAGCAACACATAGCTCTACTACGTGCTAAGACAGAACTAGTAAATATTAACTAATGATGTGATGCTCTATCATTTTGTTAATCTTTTAACAAATTGTTAAATTATTTGATATCGTCAATGTTGAAAACTGACATTTAAAACTCAAATTTTTAGTGTTAGTATTTTTTTTAACTTGAAAAATTATAATTTGCATTAAGAGAAAAAGATGTGTCTGTCTGTTGAATGCTGCCACACCTAATGTAACACAAAAATAATATTTATACAATATTTCATGATACTATATGATTGTATAAAAAATTGTTTAAAATTTAGAGGGTGTCATACCTTTTTCTACCATCAGGGGGCTCAGCGTTTTGTCTTTTACTGTATTTTAAACATCATTTAGTTTTTCAACAGCAACAAAACAACATTTCTTTGTGATTTTAATATCGACTGTACAGGATTTCATAAAAGCTGAACCAGCTGATTCTTTACGGACTCCAGTACGCCACCTTGTGATGACTACTTGTGCCAATTTAATGTATCCTCTTTATAATCAAACAGAAACATTAAAATAATTATGTCTAAAGGCTTTTGCATAAATCTATGCGTCAGAGAAAAACATTTTATCTACTATGGTCATGTTATGTGTTCACTCATGGTGTTGTCACACAAAAAATGTCCCTTAACCTAAAGCTGTCCAGACATCTGGAGCCTGCACTGGGTGAGAATGAAAGCTTTGACTTATTGAAGGTGTGTGTGAACAGTGTGTTTTCTCTGCCACCCGAGACACACACTCTGGAAAAATACAAAGAAGAAGACATACTGGACCCTAAGAAGAGAAAGGTAAAATATCAAATACAGGAATACATATCAGGGAAATATCTACAGTTGAATTTTCTTCCGAAAAACATTTCGTCTTGTGCTGCCAGTTATTCTGAAATTGTTAACATTGGTTTGTGCAGTTATTATACAGTGACACAATGGCTGCACTACAGGAGCTCCTGAAGAGTGTTCTGGCCAGAGACCCCACACCTGATGGTCTGCAGAATGTTTTCAAGGTGAGACTTAGTGATTGGCTCAGTTAAATTCATCACCATCCTACAATTTATCCGTATTCTGTGGTTTGTATTTTTTCTTATTGTTTTTATATGTATATCTCTGTTCAGCACATAGAGTCGTGGTTGAGCTCAGGACAGGACCATGAGAGAGAGAGATCCATTAGTGTCACTGCTCACATACTGTGGTACTACCTGGATAACCTGACTGTTAAGGTAAAGGTATTATTAAAATCTCTGTTCTATTAAAAAACATTTTATTTTTTTGACAATATTTTTTGTTACTTTGGTCCAGAACATGGTGTCCTTCCACAACTTAGGAGCTCTACTGGGTCGAATCTCCCCCCGCTGTTCTGACCCGAGTCCTGCCGTACGCACTGCTGCTATTGACTGTATATTCACCCTGCTTTATATACAGCTACGATATGAAGGTGACTAAACAGCTTGTTTCGTATCTGTCCCCAAGTCAAACATATGGATAATAAACTTTTAATATTAAAATCTCTTCTTATTTTCTTCAGGTTTTGCACTAGACTATAAAGATGAGTCTGTTGAGAGTTTACTACCTCTGAAAGACAAGCTAGAAAAACCTGATCACTCGGTTCTCTATGCAACCTGTTCAGACCTCACCAGGGTGCTTCCTTATACTCATTTATTTTCTTGTTACACAAATATTAATGTCACATATCTATGTTAACTGTTCTTTCTCACTCCGGTCACACAGGTGATGAGTAAACGTCTGCCTCAGCAGCAGCTGACCACGTTGGTCTTTATGTTGTTTGAGGGTCTGATTGATAGTCAGACCAACTGCTGCAGATCTTCATCAGTCATCCTAAACACAATGCTAAAGAGCAGAGGAGCTGGTCTCCAGGAACTGGTACCAAATGCAGTCCATACCTCAATGCACTCAGTTGTCTTAAACCAGATACAAATCATATGCATTAATTTAATGTAACCTTGCACTGTGTAGCAGGTCAAATTATCATGTTGTCCATGTTAACATATCAACAAGAGCTTAGTAGAGATATCTACAAATACAGATTCACACACACACTAACATATGAAAAACTGCAGTCTTTGGGTTTCTTTGTGTTAGGTGCCAGAGATGATGGAGGTTCTCCATGTGCGTCTTCAGAACATCACGGACGAGCAGGTCAGAGGACGTGCGCCACACTGTTAACATAATCTTCTAAATCAGTATTTGTTTTTTTTATAATACAGTGTTTAAATTCCAATACAGACTTTTTGGAACAAATTTTATAGTTTCAGGATGTTCTCATTAGGGATGACTAGGATGGACAGGATCAGGAATGAGGTGTGTAGGGGGACAACATAGACTGGAAGGTTTGTAGAGAAAAGCTAAAGAACAGATTGAGATGGTTTGGACATGTTCAGAGGAGGGACAGTGGATACATTGGTAGCAGAATGATGCTAGAAATGGAGCTATTAGGTAGGAGACGAACAGGATATTGATGGATGCAGTGAGGGAGGACATGTAGGTAGTTGGAGATAAAGTTGAGCGTACAGAAAGGGGAGATGGAAATTGCTTATTCGCTGTGACAACCACTGAAAAAGGTAACAAACCGAAAGGAAAAGAAGGAGATTTTATAGTTTCAGGTTTCAAACTGTTCTGAGCAAAACATTGAGGGAAAATAGATGAATGTTGAATAGATGCGTTTGTCTTTCTGTGTGCAGGTGAGAGTGGCCGTCGGTCAGACTGTGTTAATTCTGGCTTCTCAGCATCTACAGACAGTCATCAATACACTCATTAACCAACCACTTCCTTATGACAAGTAGGTATAAAGTATGCATACCTGTGTATATATACCTATATGGATAAATACACACAAGAAATATAATATTTCTGTCTCTAAGTTGGATCAGTGAGATGTGGATGGCCCTGGGTGCTGATCCCATCGTGGCCAATCAGATCATGGAGACGGTGATGGAGAAACTGACCATCATGGCCCCCTATTTAGACAAGAAGGAGAACATGATCAGAGGAGGGACCACAAAGGTGGCTACAAATGTACCACTGGCTGTAAGTCCAAGATTTTTCTTTACCATGTGTGTCAAACTCAAGGCTTGTGGGCCAAAACAGGCTTGCCAAGTCATTTTGTGTGGTCTTGAAGGGAGCTCAAATTGCTTTATATTAAAGTCTTAAAGAGCTGCTAAATTTTTAACCTGATGATTTTGTTTTACACAGTAATACAACTTATAATCAATAATACTAAGAGATTGTAGAAACAAGTTAATACATAAATAGTTCAATTCTTAAAATGGTCCCTTCAAATGAAACTGCATAGCCCGTTTGGCCCCCTAGTGAAAATTTGTGAAAATGACACCCCTGTTTTGGACTTTAACTGAACACACAGATATCCCTACCTTTTTTATTCCGTACAGTTGCTGACAGCAAATTCCCTATGGTAAAAGTCAGTAACTAAACACAAATACACACAAGTAGCCGTAACAGTCCTGATACTTCATTTTTCTTATTTTTTATTTGAATACTTTCTAATTCCAGTGACTTAGCACTAAAACATTTTAACAGTCCTGTTCATTTAACTTAAAACAACAAGGCCCCCATGAAGTTGTTGTATTTAACCAAACACCAGAGCACTCTGATGTTTGATGCTGTGCTGTCTGTTCTCAGATGACATGGGGACTCAAGGAGCTCTTATTAAATGGACAGAGTCAGGACCCGGCTGTGGGTTTGTTTCCTCAGCTCTTCTCTTGTCTCACTATCAGAGTGGGAGCCAGTGTGGGAGTCTCTGCACCAAGAGACAACAACAACAAACACAGCACTATCCATGTAGCAGGGTGGGACATCTTTACCGTCTTATAACCAGTCACGTCTATTATTAAAACACAGGTTACATTTTTCATGGCGTGGACTGCTTTAGGTTGATCCGGTCTATTGTGTTATTGTGTTGCTCCAGAGTGGCAGCTGATGCTCTCAGAATCCTGTTAGCACGAGCTCAGTTGGACGAAGTGATCAAACGCATGGATGAAGATAATGTCTGGGACAGAATGAGGGAACCCAGCACACACGTTAGTGGGATTACGCTACTGGCAAGGTAGACACAAGCTCACCAGAGACCCTGTAGTAATGTTTAATTCATATAGCTCAAATGTATTATATATATATATATATACACACATATGTGTGTGTATATATGTATATATGTGTGTATGTATATATGTATATGTATATATGCATGTGTGTGTATATATATATATATATATATATATACATACTGTACACAGGTATTTGCACTGCAATTTAAAAATATGAATAAAACTCTAACCCTAAACTAAATAATAACTCTAACCCTAAATAATGAATATTTTATGATTTGTGGATTTTAATGTTAAAATAAATTATGATTAGGATGAAAAAACGGATGATAAAATAAACAGGGACTGTTTTTGTAACTTTTGTTTGTTCTAATTTAAAAAAATATATTAAATATATTATTATAATAGAATAGTATAGAATGGTTTGTTTTTCATCCCCCAAGGGTGAAATGCACTTTTTACACTACACCAATAAAATAGTTAAAATGCAATAACAATACAAAAATACATAAGTTAAAAGTGTTATGCAGTGCATGGGTTGTGAATTCTGAAGTGAATATATTATATTTAATAACAAAAGTAAAATGGCCTGTAAAAATTATTGTGCATTTTTTTTGTCTACAGAGCAGTGGCTAAACACGCGGGTCCCAGATTGCCTGCCATAGTTGAGTGTCTGTGTCCTTCCTTAAACAACATCTATGAATGTCAGAGAATTACTGCCACGGCCTTTTTCTCTGAGGTGATAAACCAAACGCAATCCATAAACGTATTTCGTTACATTTGTTAAAAATATATATATTTTTTATGTTTATTGTGTAATATAATTACTTTAAAATAAAATAAAATGATTAACCAATTTTCCTGTCCCAGCTTTTGAACCATCATGTGGTTATGGAGCTTATGCTGATCGACGTTCTGATGAATAACATGATGGAGAGGATTTCAGATCCGAGCTGCACCGTCCGCATGTTGGCTGTTCGAGGCCTGGGAAATATTGCATCTGGATCTCCCGAAAAAGTAAAAACACAAATAGTAGAGTAGAACATCCTTCTTGTGATAATTGACCCAGCTCTGTTTTATTCTTAGTGGGTTCTCATGCTTTACTCTCTCATTTCAACCAGGTGAATAAATATGCAAAGGAACTCCTGGCAGCCATGAGTTCTGGTATGGAGGAGAGGGACGATCCAGGTCAGTTGAAACAGATCACAGATTACATTGCGATAATGGTGGTGTGACAGATTTACTTTTTAAGGATCCTGATTTTTAACATTCACAGATTGTGAGATTGAGACGTGCTGAAGTGCTCATCTGTTCGAACTCTTTTGTAGATAAACTGATTACACTTGAAGCCATGTCCGGACTTTCCAAAGTTCTCCAATACCTGGACAAGAAGAACGTCCAACTACTGGTTGTTTACATCTTCATGAAGATTAAACCATTCTTGGAAAGTGTGAGTTTTTCTTTTTTTATGTTAATTGTGATTTATGTATACTTTTAGTTCAGAGGTCCTAAATTTTACATAAACATAAAAATAAAATACATCACAAAACATTTGTACTTCACCTTGTTTAACCCTTAGATAGATGGAACCTTATGTGTTTAGGCTTATTAAGCTATTTGTTGTAGTTTTAGTCATTGTGTGATGAATGTTCCTGTTGACATTATTGTGTTTTGTACTGTTCTGTTGTATAAAGTCTGAACAAACAGTACTGTAAAACAGTAAATTGGTTACAACTTTCCTGGCGAAATGGCGAAATATATAGATTTATTTCTTGCCATGGATTTATTTAACAGCTTTACCTTTCTGTGAATTTTAATTTTTATCCAGGACAACGATGAGATCCGCTGTGCTTCCATCCATTTGATGGGAAATCTGTCTAAGTTTGGTTCAGGGGAGCAAGTCTTCAAAGACCAGATCCACAATGTCCTGGTCAGTCTGCTGCTCCACCTGGTGGATCCCAATCCAAATGTAGTTAAGGTAATAAAATTAAACTAGAAACACAAGTGTTACTTAATATCTCAGAAATGGGATAAAGTACAAAGTGCAGTATTGCACTTGCATCTTGTTTGCAGGCTTGCAAGTACGCCATGCGTGTCTGCGCTCCTGTAGTGGGATCAGAGCAAATCACCACCATGTTTCAGACCCACCTCCATGATGACAAGAGCCTACACTATGGAGAATTCATCAACGATCTCACCAAGTACCTGGTGAGATGACAACATATTTGTTGGGCTGAATGTTTCAACATTTCGATTGAAAACATGTGACATTACTGCGCACGTTAGACAGAAAGAGGAACTGGGAGTTCTCCCTCTCCAAATATATCAATTTGTGAAGTTTCCGAGTCTGTAGAGATGTAATTGGTCAAACATTTCAAATCCAGAGGCCATAGAATACACACAGTTAGAAAAATCCAATTGCAAACAATACTGATTTAGTCTGGGAGATTATTTATAGTTATTTACTTATCTGTACAACTCACTGTAGATGAGCTGCAATGCTGCCATCTAGTGACGTTCACTTTCACTTACAACTGTTTATTTACAAAACTTTTTGTAGTCCACACAGTTTGGCAAAACCTTGCCATTATTTTGTTGCCCCTTTTTTTTTGAGGGAAACCAATTATTCTGTACAGATACTGCATAATGTGGTAATAATGGGCAGATAATATCAGCTGGCCAATATTATCAGACATCCCTAAAACATTGTCATCTTTTGTAGTTTTGATGAACAGTTTTGTTGTGCTGTAGATCCAGGACTTTCCCAGCATGTTGAACTTCTACCACATCTCAGTCATTCAGTTCTTCAAGAGCAACTGGCCTGAGGTCAGAGCAGGAGCTGCGATGTTCATAGGTGAGACCGAACAAAACCTCCATGCCATAAAATCTCTTTGCATCAACTTTACATCAGCGCAATTCAACTCAAGCAGTTAAACCCGAATTTTCTATAAAACCTGCCACCTGGTGGTTAATTTTTATTGTCAGGGTTCCTGCTGGGGAACCTTCCAGAGGAACATCTCTCCCACCTAAACATGGGGACGGTCACTAAAGGTGATAGAAATAAACATCTCGTTACTTGATGTTGCATCACAACCATCAGTAACTTCTTCCTTCCGGGGAAGTTTTCAGTCGCCAGTTCTCAATAGTTTTACTGACTGTGTTTTTTTTACTGCGCAGGTTTAGTGATGTTGCTGCAAGATCCAGATCCTGTGGTGAGACGAAAAGCTGCTGAGGCCATGGGACGATTCCACTGAAACACACATACACACATTTCCTTTAGTTCTGATCAGTTATTTGACACTTTTTTTTACATGAACATCTCAACATTTGAATGATATTGAACTGTAAATAATCAATAATCAACAACCGCAAACTAAACAAAAGCCAAACTGTCACATTAGCCAACGGTACAACCTCACCCATGTAAAAAGAATATTGTGTAGAAATAAGTTTTGAAATATTAACATGTGACAGTACTTAAAAGGTGTTTATTCTTGACTAAAGTTGAGTGACCAAAGACCGTGTTGCAATTTAAGGAGTCTCTCTAGCACTTGGTGTCAAGTACATGTGACAGTCATAGAAATATACTGTAGAACAGTGGTGGGCAAACTAAACCTATGGGCCACAATTCATCCTAAATTCGACACGAGGGCGGAGTCGAGAGCAGAGAGAGGGAGCATTCGTTTGAACTAAGTAAAAATTCCACATAAAAGTCATGTATAAAACCCAAAATGCTACATTTCTAATATCCATTGATGTCATCCAGGCATTGCAGGAAAAAGACAGAAGTATAAGTCTTAACCTTGTTGGAGCTACCGAACCCTACCAGTTCCATATGCACATTCACCGAACCGGGTTAGTCGGCTCCGCCGAACCCCTAGGGTTTGATCGAACCCAGGTTAAGAACCACTGGTGTAGTACCTAAAAAGATACACACAACAGCAAAAGAGAACATATGTCTGTAAATCGATCCACATGGAATAAAATCTGTTGTGGTGAGTCTACTGTAGTGCAGCTCCGTGACCAGCATTTAACCGGGTGTCGTCTGAAACAGCAGGACCTGTTGTTAGTCTTCAGCCCACACATTGATTGGAGACAAGTCTTAAGAAAATATTTCAACTCATCCAATCTCAAGCAATAAATAAGCAGTTTGTGAAACGCAGCGTGGATTTATCATCAAAAACAAATCTGTTCAGTGAAGCACCTCAGGGTGAGTCACTTTAATTAAACTTTCTTTTTTCTTATTTCATCTCTTTCTCTCTGAACCAGCCAGTAAAATGCACTAGAGAAAATAGACTAAACCAACATCTTATTGTGCGTGGTGTTTCACGTCCACTCTTATCTTTCATGTGTCATTAAAAAATAATATGAATGTTGATAACTTTCTTTTTTATAAAGCACCTGATGTTGCTTCAGTTTCATAGATTGTATTTTAATGGACTGTCAGAGCTGATTGGCCCTTTAATGTAAATATATGGGTTAACGTATTGTACAAATATATTTGATTTATGTGCTGATCTTGGTTGGTATTGTTGCACTCTGTGCCATGCAGTTTCTGGTGTGAGAGAAACAAAACATTGTATGGAAGAATTAAAACAACAATAAGAAATAATAAGTAAATCTAATCTCTGTTGTTTTACTAAGAGAACCTTATGGCTTCAAGCACTTTAGAAAACTATGGCTTAAAACTAGGTGAACAGGGATCAACAGTGTTCCCAAATTGAAACACTGTTGAGGACTTTAAACCACTCATACTTGATAAGATGTTTTCTTTTTTTTTTTTTTAATGGTTTAATTTTGTCAATGTTTTGTGTCGAATGTTTGCTGCTGCTTCAAACAATAATGTCTGAGAGTATGCCCTGTGTGCATGCCTGCCCACCTTCCTGTCTCGTACGTAAGGTTGAGCATGATGATGGCAATCAACATGTTTTAGATAAAATAAACATCCATTAAATATTAAAAAATTCTCAATATTTGTACTTTATTTGTTAATTAGAAGCTACACTTTCAATCGTTCATTGTTGGGATTTTTGAGCAAGTATGATAAAAAGTGGACAAAGTTTTTTTTCGGGGGTAAACGTTTTCCATTTCCCCCTGTCCTGTGTCTTCGACTCTGACTAACAACTACCTTCATGTCCTTCCTCACTGCATCTATTAAGTGCATCTCCCCTTGTATCCTTCTTGATATCAGTTTCTTGGCACTACGACGTTAGCAAAGTCTGAGCCAATACCTTCTCCAACAGACATCACAAAGATGACGTGTCTGGTGACTTTGAAATGATGTCTGTTACGAAGGCCTCATGTTTGTCCATTAGCGTTGGATTTCCTAAGGAAATGACTGCTGGTCAACTCCATTTTATCCCAAAGCAAACATTTTTTTGTTTTTTGCTTTTTCAAAATCAGTTAAAAAACAATCAAACAGTGTTGTCTGTTGGGTGTTATGGGGTCAAGAAACCACTAAGAAAAAAAATTGAATTTAAAAGTCCAAAGCTGTTTTTTATGCTGAAACAGGACAATAACAACTCTAAATAAACACATCAATCTTTTCAAGTTCAGGACCTTCTCCTCCTTTCAGCTTGTACCCTTTTCAGCGGTTACCACAGAGAAACTTATTTTTCCTTCCCCCCGTCCTCTGAATCCTTAACTTTAACTCCAACTCCCTTCATGTCCTCCATCACCGCATCCATCAATCTCCTCTTTGTCTCCTACCTGGGAGCTCCATCTCTAGGATCATTCTTCTACCAATGTATCCACTGTTCCTCCTCTGAACGTAACCAAACCATCTCAATCTGGCTTCTCTAGCTTGTTCTCTCTTTCTTGGTTCCTAAATGTGTCCATCCTTGTCTCTCCTGAAGAGAATCTCTGCAGTTTTATCTCTTTCACCTCCACATTTGCCTTCTGTCTATTCCTACTGTTTCTAAACCATCCATTATGGCAGGTCTCACAACTGTCCAGTAAACTTCTATTGTCATCTATTAACCTCGGCTGACACTCTTCTATCACTCATCAAGTTTATAAAACTCATAAAATACTCTAGCTATATTGCAACTGTAATTATTTTGAGATTTTAACGACTGTAACTTCTTTTTAATGAGAACCACAATAAGTAAACATTCTTTGTACCATCCAATTCTGTTAACGTGATCTATAAAGGATACAGCCTACGTTACACGTAGCGTGTTTTTTCTTTCATGTCCACGTGGGTGCAGCAAAGAGCCAATAATAGTGAACGTCCGCAGAACACTACAAGATGATTTACTGAGTCAATAACCTTTGAAGAGTTTTCTTGTCTATTAAGCCAAGTAAAATGTTCATATATTAAACTTAGCAGACCTACAGAAATAATTTTGTGGTAAGAGAACTTTTCACGGGATCCACTTCTTCTTCTGTGCTGATCCTGATCCTGACTTGACCCTATAACCAGTGACATTAACAGACTTATAATATTTTCTGTTGATATTGTGTTGCTATAACGGCAGTGTGTAGAGTGAAGAACAGCCTCATGACCTCTTTGTGTCAGAGCCTCTGTTGAGGATGGACGGCAAACATCACTATTGTTTGCATCAGAAAGAAGAGCAGAACCACATTAACACACACACACACACACCTGTGTGTATTTGGTTCACCTGTTTTGTTGGTGCAAAACAGTGGTATCTATGTACTTTTGCCCCCAGATATGAAAGTCAGGAAGAACCACGGTGGGGAGCATTATTTCAACTTCACTTGTTTAACACCCTGTTTCTTTTATCTACTGATAAGGAAACATATGTTTTGGTCTTAGGAACACACACACAAAAACTGCTTTTTACCATTTTATTGTACTGAAGCCCGTACACGAAACAGCGGTCCTAAGATGACTAAGTCTGATACTGTATTTTATGACTTAATAGAAAAAGAAAAATCTTTGAGTGGATTCACTTGAATGGCCAGGAATTGAATAGTTAAGCAACTGTGGAGCAGAAGAGGATGCAATAGGGCATGAAAACTTTCTCTGTCCTCTTATATTATAAGACAAAGCTAGTTTACCTGCAACCATTGTGCTCCTCAGAGATGAATATTAATAATAATTTTTTTATTCGCACTTCAAGCCAGTATTTTTGTTTTTGTGAGTGAGTGTTGCTGTCAGTGACAGACAAAGTCATGAACTGATTCAACTTCGATAGTTTCTAAATTATATTTCAGTTCAAAGTTTTATAATTTATCATTTCCAAAAAAAGAAAAATTTATACTAAGTTCCAGTGGACTCATCACCCAGAGGAAGGTTCTCTGTATAGTGCACTGTGACTTGGGTGGCAATCATGGAGACTGCTGCTCCTGCATGACTCCCCCCATGCAGTAACAGATATAAAGATTCATCTTTTTCTGCTTGTCCGTTGCTAGGTTGGAGGGAGAGCTGGCACCACCCAAATCAAACTGCACGATATTGTCAGCCTTCCTGTGGGTGGTGAGCCTTCAAGTTTTTATGTGGGTCGGGACAGTGCTATGCTCAGAGCACCTCAATGGCAACCTGGCAGCTGGTGGATTCGAACCTGAAGCCTTGCGGACCCAAGTCTGC
This sequence comes from Paraplagusia blochii, assembly GCA_016785265.1. Lineage (NCBI taxonomy): Eukaryota > Metazoa > Chordata > Actinopteri > Pleuronectiformes > Cynoglossidae > Paraplagusia > Paraplagusia blochii. Next base: position 26,033 of record JAFBJS010002907.1, read on the forward strand.
TTCCTTAACCACTAGGCCACCACTGGTAACAGATATGAAGATGAATGAATGAAATCATTAATAAATATAATTTTAATGATACTGTGAGATTAGTCATCATGTTCCTCTACCACAGATACTGTAAAGATGAATAATAGTAATGATCCAATATCATCTATCCATCTTCACTTGCATGTCCATTACTGGGTCCCCGAGGGAAACAATCTCCACAACTGCCATCGATATCACACTGCACCGCACTGTACCTTCCTGCAGGTGGTGAGCCCACGTAATATAATCCATATATTATAATCTCTGAAAACACAGAACTTGTAACCCACTCTCTCTACCATGTCATCAGCGCCATCTCCTGACAACCAATTTAGTTTTATCATGTATTTTCTCTAAATTAGATCATAAGTTTAACCGAATTATTTAGGATTAAAAATAATAATGCATTTTTGGAAATCATTACTTTGCCAAGTTAATCCCACGGCTCCACTTCATATTTTATTCATGCAGTTTATATAGAAGCCTCTGAGTACAGAGGAGTGTGAGCTTTGAGCTGTTGCAGTGACTAATGAGGCTAAATACAAGCTGCTAATGAAACATTCGTTGTATATGCGCCTTTAAAACAGGATTAAACCTTAATCCTTCATATGTCAGTATCCGTATTAATACATTGTTTAGTTTCTCTGTATGCCAACCCCGGGAGAGACATATACATGTATTAATACCAAAAATAAAGCCCTAAAACAAGACAGCGTTCTGGCCAGGATCCCTGGTGGATTTGACCAAATGCTCATGTAAAAGGATTCACAGAGAGAAGAACCACGGCCAGAGATTTCCTGGCAGTGGCTTCATGAAGCGCTCAGGATCAGCTGACCATCTGTGCCCCGCGCTCTTCATCGCATCATTATCCCCAAACAAATGCATGCGTCTCACTGACGTCAGGGAGATGAATATTAGCTACGGAAGTTTGCAGAAGCTCTTCAGCAGACTTTACCTTTCAAGGAGAATACTTATATTATCATCATTCCTCCAGGAGCACAGCCTGGAAATTGGATTTTAAAATTCTTCTTAAGCATTCATTCAGAAAACTCCCAAGTGTCTCATTATCATTTTTTTCCCTTTGCTTTATTTTTCTTAAACATTTCCTTTCTTTCTAAAACAGACATCCTTGGCCGATGGTCAGCTTAGAACTGCTCTCAACAGACCGAAAACGGAGACATGTAGAGATTTTAAATATTCTCTTTATTATTCTTTATTCATTAATTCATTAATTCATCTTCTTATTTGTGACTGGGTCGCAGGGGCGGAACTCTCCACGACTGCTAACCAAATCACACTGCACCATACTGCGAGCCTTTCTGCAGGTGGTTCGCCCACTGGAAATTCTCTTAATTATTTCTGCAGTAATACAGTCTCACAACCAATGGGTTATGGAGATCATTAGATTTATCCATTTTAATAAGTTCATTTATCCAATCCCCCTTATTGGGCTGAAAACTATTATTTACGGCAGTGGCGGCCTAGTGCTAAGGAAGTGGACTTGGGTTTGCAAGGCTTCTTGTTCGAATCCAACAGCAGTCAGGTTGCCATTGAGGTCCTCTGAGCATAGCACTGTCCAGACCAACAATAACTTCAAGTCACCACCCACAGGAAGGCTGACTGTAGGGTGCAATGTTATTTGGGTGGCATCAGCTGCCCTTGCAGCCCGGCAATGGACAAGCAAATGAAGGCATGGCAGGAGCAGCAGTCTCCATGACTGCCACCCAAGTCACACTGCACTATACAGAGAGCCTTCCTCTGGGAGATGAGTCGACTCAAAGTTGGTATGTTATTTTTTTGTAGAAATTCCTAATAATCAAAACTTTGAATTGATGTGTAATTTATCAATTCAAAAGTATCTACTTCCCTTCTTGAGAAGGTGAATAAGTAAATATCATATACAGTGCTGGAACTTTTCTTTCTAAACAAAAGTTTACTGTACATAGGGGCAGAAAATTTGTGATACAAAGAAGCTGAAACAGTTCATGACTTTGTCTGTCACTGACAGCAGCACTCACTCTTATTATTATTTAAACGTGAAATCAAAGTTAGTCAAAGTCAATTTTTAATAAATATTTCTTAGTTCTAAAGACTAGTCTGTAAAAACCATCGCCGTAATGTGTTTTTCTATCTGATTCAAATTGTTACGTTGTTTATTTTTTTGATCTGTAAACTAATTAGACAGATTTTTGATAAAATTCCATTATATGTCAACTTTTAAAAGTAAACTTATGTCTTAGACCTTTGTGTCAACCCTCTGGTATCTATTATATATAAAACACCACAGTCTCAATAATTTGAGATGTGACTCACAGTCTGGATGATGATGGATGAACTTCACTGATTGAACACTTGGGAAATGCTTGCGTTAACAGCAGATGTGCTGCAACAGGCAACACCCCCTGCAGCTCCGGTTCCTCTGGGAATCAAACCCAGAACTACTTGTTGTTTGCTGTCAGGGCAGGCGTGCTAACCACTACACTCCAGAACCATCAAACCACATGAGACTATTAAAATCTATGAATATGTGTGGCCTAATATGATGAGGTCTGCTTCATTATCAACAGCCCAGTGACCATGGTTGAAATGCATCTGTGTATTTTATTGTCTCAGTGAACATTGATTGTCATCACAGTCCAAATAAGAGTCACACGGTTGCACATGAGTGAAATCTCCTACTTTATTTTGACACATATACACTGTAGCTGTAAATATCAGGTTCTGTTTTTAATTCACTGCTGAAAATCAACTCCAACCAATGAATGTACAGAAATCAAAGGGACATGTTTGGTTTTTCAACCTTGTGTTTTTGTTGGTTTGAGATCGAGAATTCAGAGCTGGGCGCCACAGACAGACAACACACACTTGGGGGTTTCGATCTTTTCATAGAAATTCCTGACGATATCAAAAATACAGAACATTATCAGCCCGGTTTGTTTTTTTCTTACGTTTAACCATCGTTCTGTGAAACTTGGAATTCTTCAATATTTCAGCTTTGGGGTATGAACTGATTGCGCGGTGCCCTTTTGGGTAAATGACTTTACTCTTGATTTATTGTTTGATGATAAACTGTTTCTACGATCACGTCGGCCTTGGGTAACAATAAGTGCAGTGTGAGAAGGGCTCGTTATTTTGGTGAGCTTTTTATTGGTTGTTTCGGGGCCTGTATCTCCCTTAGGAGGAGTACTCATACTCCTCTGCACTGCGTCTTCCAAAGTCCATCCATCCATGATAATCTCTGTCCTTTATCCTGTGGGGGGACAGAACACTGGCTCTGCTTGTGAGAGAGGATCTGGTCTGGTAGGGGGCGCCTGGAGGAGAAGGAAGGAAAGATGAAGTTGAATTTCTTGACCAAAAGAAAAATCAGTTTGATAAATAAATAAGGAAGGTGTTTGAAGAAGGAGAAAAAAATGGCAAAGGGATCGCAGGAAGGTAATAAAGGGAGGAGCAAAGGAAAAAGCACCAAGAGGGAGGTGAGGCATGCCAGATGGTGAGAAGCACCAGAAGAGCTCAAGAGATGAGGTTATGGAGGAGAAAAACTAGGCGACTGAGAACAAGATGAAAAGACTGGCACTTTCTCTCTCACCTTTCCTGGATATCAGTCTGGCCAGCAGCTGGCTCAGGCTTTTTCTAGGGTCTGCATTGTCCTGGAGTTGGTTGTAGTTGGAGAGCTGCTCTGAGGGGGGCGCTGCAGCCGAGCGGGTTTGGCGTGTGTGGTTGGGTGATGGTGGAGGTAAGCTGTCGGACATCAGAGCCTCGCCCTCAGATTTCTCTGACTTGAGTAAAAAAAGGAACACATCACATAAATGTCGTGGTAACTGGTCTGCTGTAGGCCTAGACTACTGGAGACACTCCCATGATGCTGCGAACACTTATACTTAACTCATAGGGTGGAGTACCAATTCTGGACACCAGGCTGCCGTACTTACATTAATATTGACATGATTGTCATTCTAAATGTAACAATACCCAAAAAGGTGCTGATGCACCGTACTGCTGCAAATACCTGATGTGATGCTACTACCCTGCTGCTCTCTTTCTCCCCTCCCTCCACCTCCACCTCCTCTTTCCTCCCTCCTCATATGTCTCCTCCATTTTGCCTTCCACTGTAACCAGCCGAGGCTGATCACCGTAAATTTGTCAAATTGACTTCCATCAAGTTGAATGTTTCTAGCACTCAATAAGTGATATTTTTTGTCCTGTTGGTACGTTTTAATGATAAGGTTATATACAGTTAAAATGTGAGTTTCTTACCAGGGAGTTTGAGGGCAGACTCAGTGACCCGCTGGTCAGAGCAGCCAGGAGAACACACACACAGATCCCTACATTCATGACTGTGGGGGTGAGGAGAGAGAGGAGACAAGAAAATAAAGGGACAATTATTTCTCAGGTTGACTTTTCTTCCCTTCCAGGTCACTCATTATTCCCTTTCTCTCTGGCTCTGTCCTCTCTAATCGACTCCTATCATTTTGTTGGCGGGGGAAACATAGCAGATGTATGGACCTGTTGTTACAGCAAAAATAACTTTACCTCAAGTCAGGGTGGTAGAAAAAGACACTAAGGTTAGCATGGAAGACGAAGAAAGACAGAGAGGCATAGAGAGAAATGAAATGGATATTGTTAGAAATAGCAAAGAAATTAATTCTGCATGACTTTGATTATTATTCGTATTCATCACAATTTAATAACATCTATTAAAAACACCTGTGGTACCATAACATTTTGTGATCACTGTAGGCTATGATGAATGAAAAAATCAGTAACATTTGTTTTTATTCTATACCAAATTATTCCCTTTTTTGGAAAGAAAAAAAAAACACATTTTCTTCTTTGTTTTGGACATATGTTTCTTCTTTGTTTTGGATATATATTTATATTTTATCATCTGCACAAAATACTTCAAATGTTTTTACTATATAACTATAATCATCGTTACTGTGAAGCTGTCAGATTTAAAACTTATCCGTCTGCATGTCTTAGAGCTTCTATCATAGTATTTAAAGTCAAATTCTTATTAAATTTTATTAAATCAGTCTATAGTGATATTTTCACTGTTGTTTTTTTTTTGTTTTCATTCTATGTTAACATATTTTCTTGCTGGTTTGATTCACAACTGGATTAATAGAATAAAATAATCACATTTTGCTTCAAAATCAAGATTTAAGAGTTGGAATATATTATTTAACCCTGTCCAAAATAATATTTTTTTTTATTCCTTATCCTGTTGAGGTCGGATTTTAAATTTGAATAGAGTGGGCTTGTGTAAATAGTCATTCTGTTGATGCTAATATAACAGCTGGTTATTGTCGCTCATCCATTATTCACAGAGCTGGTAACAGTGTGTTAGTGGAGTGTGGGTAAGAGCCTTCATCTCATCCTACTCTTCCTCCTCCTCTTCTTCAACAGTCAGAGAGAAAAACTGAATATTAACTTCATGAGGATCTGAAACAAATATACAGCCCTGACTACAAGGAAACAATGAAATGAAAAATGCACTGTTGACAAAGTATTAAATAAACCTGAAGTTTGACTTGAAATATATCATGACTATATAAATTAAAGGTATGGTTATATTTTCTAAATGACCAAAAGGCTGGTATGGGTTCAACAGCGGATTCAAAAAGTTGGATAATCTTCAAATCAAATCAATCAATAAAATAACAAACAACACTTTTTAACAAATCTGAATCAGGATCTGGAAGAAAATCTTTTGTCATTCATTCTTACCTGCAAATTTCCTGAACGAGGAGAAGTCGTGAGTGAGGATGCTGAGCTGCTCCTCCAGTGCCGAGTACTTGACTTGGTGCGTGTGTGTGTGTGTGTGTGTGTGAATGTGTGTCAGAGAATGAGTTTCAGTGAGAAAGAGTGTATGTCAGTTTTTTATACAGACCCACAGGAAGGGGGTGGAGTCACTTGGGGAGGGAGGAGTCAACTGCTGGCGCAAAAGAGGATGCTGTTGACGCAACAGAGGATGCTCAGGTGCAAGTACACATAGACCCACAAAAGACTGACCCCCCCCCCCGCGCCCCCCCCCCCGCACACACACACACACACACACAGACACACACAATGTTGATCATAATGAGAAGGTGAGAAAAGGATGGGAGAAAGGTGACAGCCTTAATTGTGCTGCTCTCTCACTGGGATCTATCAAAAATGGACAGGACAGCGAACCCCCCTCCCCCACCCCTCCCTCGCATTGTCACCCATTCTGGTTGGTTGAAAGCTGTGGTTTTTAGTCAGAAGAAAATGGAAAGCTTTAAAGCATTTTTCATAACTCAGCTTCTGCAGAAACAGTAAAACAGACAAAGAGAAACACAGAAATGATATGATCAATATAGAAAAATACAACCTGTGATTTGTAGTAGGATTTAATACATACTGTATACTGCTATGTTTCCCAAAGACTGGTTTGGGACCCTCTGGTGAGTCGCTAGACATTCTTTTAAGTCGTCTCACATCGTGATTTGTAGGAGATTGCAGTCATTTCTGTTGGCTCAATTCCTCTTTTTTGAAGTTCAAAACTAAGTTTTTCTAATTGTCATTAGAAGTAGTGGCCTAGTGGTCAAGGAAGTGGACTTCAGGTCTGAAAGGCTTTTTTTCAGTGGTCTCACCACCCACAGGAAGACTGGCAGTATGGTGCAGTGTGATTTGGGTTGCAGTCGGGGAGACTGCTGCTCCTGCAATCCGGCATTGGATAAGAGGATGAAGATGAATGAATTAATAAATAATATTAATTGTCAAGATAAGACTCAGTCAACATTCATTCATTCATTCATTCATTTTCATCCTCTTGTCCGGAGCCGGGTCGCGGGGGCAACATTCGGAGAAGGGACACCCAAACTTCCCTCTCCCTAGACACTTCCTCAAGCTCGTCTGGGGGGATCCCAAGGCGTTCCCAGGCCAGCCGGGCAACATAGTCGCTCCAGCGTGTCCTAGGTCTTCCTCTGGGTCTCCTCCCAGTGGGACATGACCCAAACACCTCCCGTGGGGGGCATCCGATGTAGATGCCCAAGCCACCTCAGCTGACTCCTTTCGATGTGGAGAAGCAATGGCTCTACTCTGAGCTCCTCCCGTGTGACAGAGCTCCTCACCTTATCTGTACCTTATCTCACTTGTATCCGGGATCGCGTTCTTTCGGTCATGACCCAAAGTTCATGACCATAGGTGAGAGTAGGAACGTAGATTGACCGGTAAATTGAGAGCTTCGCCTTTCGGCTTAGCTCTTTCTTCATTACGACGGATCGATGCAGCGAGCGCATTACTGCGGTCGCTGCGCCAATCCGCCTGTCAATCTCCCGTTCCATCCTTCCCTCACTTGTGAACACGACTCCAAGATACTTAAACTTCTCCACTTGAGGCAGGATCTTTACCCCGACCTGGAGGGTGCTTACCACCTTTTTCCGGTCGAGAACCATGGCCTCGGATTTAGAGGTGCTAATTTTCATACCAGCCGCTTCAGCCAACAGAGGGCCAACAGAACAACATCATCTGCAAACAGCAGAGATGAAATCTGGTGTCTCCCGAACTGGACCCCTCCCGGCACCTGGCTGCGCCTAGAAATTCTGTCCATATAAGTGATGAACAGAACC
>JAFBJS010002907.1:33796-50486 GCA_016785265.1 Paraplagusia blochii
AATGCCACGCGATGTTGCAAAGACGTGTCAGCCAAGACAGTCCCACAACATCCAGAGACTTCAGGTACTCAGGGCGGATCTCATCCACCCCCGGCGCCTTGCCACCTAGCAGCTTTTTGACTGCCTCCGTGACTTCAGCACAGGAGATTGGTGAGTCATCCGCTGAGCTCCCTGTCTCTCCTTCCTCCGAGGAAGACGTGTCAGTGGGATTTAGGAGTATTCCTTCCACCGTCCAACAACACTCCCCACAGAGGTCAACAATTCCCCATCCCCACTGTAAACAGTGTGGACGGGGAACTGCTTGCCCCCCCGAGGCGCCGGACAGTTTGCCAGAATTTCTTCGAGGCCAACCGATAATCATCCTCCATAGCCTCTCCGACCTTTTCCCAAGCCCGAGTTTTTGCTTCAGCCACTGCCCGCGCCGCGGCCCGCTTAGCCAGCCTGTACCTATCGGTAGCCTCAGGAGTCCCACGAGCCAGCCAGGCTCGGTAGGACTCCTTCTTCAGCTTCACGGAGGAGGAAAACCTGGTCCATTCAGACTCAATGTCTTCCCACTCCCTCGGAACCTGTTCAAAGTTCTCCCGGAGGTAGGAGTTAAAGGCATCCCTCACAGGGGGTTCCGCCAGACGTTCCCAACAAACCCTCACGATACGTTTGGGTCTGCCAGGTCTGTTCAGTTTTGCTCCCCGTAAGCGAAGCCAACTCACTACCAGGTGGTGATCAGTTGACAGCTCAGCCCCTCTCTTCACCCGAGTGTCCAAACACATCTAGATGTGTATAAGAGACAGCCTCCGTCCTAGGGTGTACTGGTGCCAAGTGCACTGATGTACACCCTTATGTTTGAAAATTGTGTTTTTTATGGACAAACCGTGGCTTGCTCAGAAGTCCAACAACAAAGCACCACTCGAGTATAGATCAGGGAGGCCGTTCTTCCCAATCACACCCCTCCAGGTGTCACTGTCATTGCCCACGTGAGCATTGAAGTCCCCCAACAGGACGATGGAATCCCCGGGAGGAGCACTTTCCAGTACTCCTCCCAGTGCCTGCAAGAAGGTCGGGTACTCTACACTGCTGTTCGGCTCATAGGCAGCAACTACAGTGAGAGTCCTTTCCCTGACCCGGCGGCGCAGGGAAGCGACCCTCTCGCTCAGTGCGGAAAACTCCAACACACGGCTAGCGAGCTGGGGGGCTATAAGCAAGCCTACTCCAGCTCGTCGCCTCTCACCGTTGGCAACTCCAGAGTAGAAGAGAGTCCAGCCTCTCTCAAGGAGTTGGGTCCCAGAACTCAAACTGTGTGTTGAGGCGAGCCCAACTATATCTAGTCGGTATCGCTCAGCCTCCCGCACCAGGTCAGGCTCCTTTCCCCCCAGCGAGGTGACATTCCATGTCCCCATAGCCAGAGTGGTTGTCCGGGGATTGGGCCGCCGGGGTCCCCGCCCACGACTGCCGCCCAAATCACACGGCACCGGCCCCTTATGGACCTTCCTGCGGGTGGTGAGTCCACATGAAGGTGGAGGCCGGGCCTGCCTCCACTGCCTCCATGGTTCGTTTTTCATAATGGGGTTTTTTGAACCGCTCTTTGTCTGATCCATCACCTAGGACCTGTTTGCCTTGGGAGACCCTACCAGGGGCATTGAGCCCCAGACAACATAGCCCCTAGGTTTATCTGGATGCTCAAACCCCTCCACCACGTTAAGGTGTCAGTTCAGGGAGAGGCTCAGTCAACATATAACATACAATATATTTATTAATGTTCAAAATAAAAATAATGTCTACTGACTTGGGATGCGGAGGTCCTTGATATATAGACTGGGAAACACTGATATACAATAAATAAATAATAAAATAAAAATAACAGAATAAGTCAACTCAGTTCCTCTGTGCAGCATGAGGGTTGAAAACAAATCACTTCTATCCAACATGGAATCACTGTTGACACCATTGAACCTTCATGAAAAAAGACTTTGAAAAGACTTTGTCCTGTTCACAGTTATCACTGATGTAGATTTGATCTAAACGATTGAAGGTATTTTTTTTTTCCTCCTAATGATTCCGTTTGTATGTGGAAAAAAAATCAAAGCAAACTACATATTAATGTTTCAGATGAGGCAATAGAGACATTCAAAGCAGTGGACGGCTCTACCTCAGATGTTCAAAGCAATGTACTCCAGGGTCACACATCCACGCAATCAATCTGATTCCCTCATGATTCTTTTGGGCTGTGGAAAGACCTAGTCATGACATCTATAATATTCTCTGTAAGAAGTGTTATTAGTGTCAGTTGCTCATTATACCCACTAGGGGGCTGTTGGTGTAGCACCCTCGTTCAGACTTTGATGACATAGATAACTTTAAAATTCCTTAAAATACATTAAATTAGGTAAAGATGGTTTATCCATCTACTTTTGTCCTGTTGTATGTTATTGCATATGTGTCAAACTCAAGGCCCCGGGGCCAAATCCGGACCTCCAAGTTATTTTTAATGGCCTGTGAGAGCTTACAAAGCATTTTATAAATTCAGTGCAACAGATTTTTGAGTTGATGAATCAGAAAATGTGTTATTACTCAGCACTGAACAATATGAGTTTCAGAATGAATAATAATAAACTACAGTAACATGTATTTATATTTCTGAAGAAGTTATTACAGAAGTTACTATATCTATAGTCTTACATTTACAACAGGTTCTTCAAAGAAATTGTATTGTTTTTTCCACTGCTTTGTTGCTGGTCATGTGGTGCAAAAATCTCTATGAACTCAGTAGAAGGCGCTCTAGCTTGCATTTGATCTTGCCCAGATCTACCACAGTTCCACACCAATGGCTCAGACATTGCCTTTGGGCCAAAGCACCTCTGGCGGGGTGACAGTGTATGGAATGTTGTCCTTTGTCTAAAATTGGTTGACTAAATAAATAAAATTTACATTTTATTTCTTGCGGTCCATTAATGTTCATGGTTCCATCTTCATCTGCTTACCTGTTACTGGTTACCACAACTGACACCCAAGTCACACTTCACCATCCTGTGAGCCCTCCTTGGGGTGGTGAGCCCACTGTAAGATAAATATATATAGGAAAAAAAAATTCTAGTTTTAGGGGCTTAATGACAGCGTCCAGCGTAAGGCATGAAACACCTGGTCCATCTTTCAATTTCATAAGCGTATAGTCTATATATTCCTATATCAATATTTTCAAACTTCATAAGGAAAACAGTGCAAAGATGTGAAGAATAAAAAAAAAAAATGTTTCCATAATAAATAGTTCACTCAGTGCAAAAGTGCAAAAATTCCTGTAACAAAATACCTTAGAATGAAAGTTAAATGTTCCTGGGTTAAATGTTTTAATGCACATAGAGCTGAAGAGGTGATAGTATTTAAATTATACAACATTCTTTTTCTTTTGGCTTAATTTTCTTACCAGTCGAAAGTCTGTCATATTTAGACTGTTGTGAGGGAAAGTAAGAACCGTAAGTGTTTTTGTGGACACAGACTGAATGGAATCCAGACATTAAAAGCTGTGAGTTGCAACTAAACGCAATGATAATGCAGTTGGTTTTTAAGAGGTTCATTAAAGCTGTTAGCGCTGGCTTTTACTCTGTGCGTCAATTACTCAGCATCAGTCCATGTCATTAAAGATTCACTCTTTACTAGTGTTTAGGGCAGCATTCAAGCAGTAATGCGTTGACTTGACGGTGTATTGTTTTCCCTCCTTGAACTGGGCTGACGGAGCAGGCCACTCACGCTGACTGGGGACAAACGTTCTCTCTCCGAGAGGAAAGTGTTTATTCTTTGTCTGTTGCTGGATTTGAGTCTAAATTATTTTACACTTTTTTGTTTTTCCCTGTGGCGGAGTTACAAAATGGTTTCAAGCTATTTTTTTTTTTCAGTTCTGCGTAGTTAAAAAATTCTCTATCTGTCATGAATTGGAATATTTTAGAAAATTAAGCTAAACTTGATGTCACTTTTCAACACCACCTCAGATGACCCATATCATGGTTGTCCTTTCTGCATTATATATGAGGCTATGCCGTCAGTGTAGTAGCTGCTCCTGAGCTCAGCACATACGTCACAAAAATGTGTTATTAATATTTTATTGTGCCACAAAACCAGCGCTTCTGCTCATCACACCATTGATATTTATTACTATAGATCAAGCGTGGACAATTATTTTGACCTACGAGCCACGATTGGTCCTTGAATGGAGTGGGGCCCAGGTCAGGAGTTAATAGTTTTTTTGAACTATGATAAATTGCAGGTGAAAATCATGCAATAAAGGCTAAAATGACTTTTCTAACCCATGTATAAGTGAGATTGGAGTAATGCAGAGAAAAAGGCAAAGGTAAAACTGCACACTCTCTGTGACAATTATCTATATTCACCCATTGTTAAAAGTTTTTATCCTTCTGTTTTATTTTTTGTTATACACTGTACGGTATCCTTGGGTGACAGAAATGTGCTTGAAATAAAATGTATTATTTGTATTAATATTATAACAAAATTATAAATTAATAGTTAAGTTGGAAAAAAAATTGGCGGGCTAGATTTAAATGCCAAATGGAAGTTTGGCGGGACAGAATACAATGCCAAAATGCCTCGGGCCTTGGTTTACCTAGATCTGCTATAGATATTATAAATTAAAATGATAATAAAATTGATGTACTTAGGTGATAAACTAATTTAATGTTATTGCTTATTGAATGAGATTAAACCTGACTTAAAACCAGGTTTAAAATTAGGTTTAAGGCTAGATTAGAATGGAACTTAGATTGGACTTAATCTGAGTTTTATGTGAGGTTCACATGGTGACGGCTGAAGTCCTGGCTGATTTTAGTTCCGCTCCACTACAGTGTTTGAATGAGTCTAACTTTAGCCTCTTTCCTAACACTGTCATTAGCATCTGCTCCTCCATTTCTGGGACTTTTGCCTGAGCCTGTCTCTTATACACATCTAGATGTGTATAAGAGACAGAATATATATAGGTTGATGTACTTAGGTGATAAACTAATTTAATGTTATTGCTTATTGAATGAGATTAAACCTGATTTAAAACCAGGTTTAAAATTAGGTTTAAGGCTAGATTAGAATGGAACTTAGATTGGACTTAATCTGAGTTTTATGTGAGGTTCACATGGTGATGGCTGAAGTCCTGGCTGATTTTAGTTCCGCTCCACTACAGTGTTTGAATGAGTCTAACTTTAGCCTCTTTCCTAACACTGTCATTAGCATCTGCTCCTCCATTTCTGAGACTTTTGCCTGAGCTCTGTCATTAACACCTGTCTCAGCCCCGATGCACCTATGCAGAGTCCTATGTGTCGAGCAGTGACAGCATTCCACACCCCAGGCCATAGGTGCCTCGTTCTCCTCTTTTAAGTAGGAGGAGTGAGGAGCAGACCATGCTCCCAGTGTGTCTCTGCGTCTCCTCAGGAGGACGGTTAATCTGGATCTGTTTCACCACGTGTCAAGGTCTAATCCGCTCCGGTTTGCTTTAGGGCAAACACAAAACCTGCAGGACAAATGACTGCAAGTCCGCTGATCCCTTTCCCCTCCGCAGAGATTTCATTAAGTTGGTCCGCCTACTTCTGACTACAAGAAACAAGATGAATGTAACGTGGGAACACCTGAGCGTCATTGTCTGATGAAGATATATCTTTATTCTTTCACCAAGCGTATATCTATATTAAAGCTGTGACATTTATAAGACTGAAGCTGGTGTTTACAGTTAGGGAGTCTGTGCATTTTTAATCAAACTGCCACTCGCTTATTGTCTTGATGCTCTCTTTTATCGCACATTTACATAATTACTGTGTTGCCATCAACACTTTACAAGATAACATACTGTGAGCAAATATTTTTATTACCTGATATATTTCCAGTACCGCTCGACGAGGTCCAAATGATCATGTGAGGTTGTATGAATAAAACAACAACAAGCTGCTGATTGTGATTCTACAACCATAAATATGCAAACTTTGTGTTTGGGCGTCATGTCCTGAATGGTTTGGTGTCACATTTGTCCTAAGGCTTCTGCTTATTGTTGTGGTTTTATATCCTGTTTCTTCAGTGCATGTTAAGTAGAGCACAATAAGTCGGATTATTATATGTCTTATTTACAGAGTTGGTACACTTCATGTGGAAGATTTATGCCTGGGCATCATTTTCCCTCACTTTGGCCCAGAGGCAACGTCTTTGTCATTGTTGCGACATCCCAGGGTTCACCTCCTACGAAAGATCAAATCCTAGTTAGAGTGGTGAGTGCCTTACAGTGGGCTCAGCACCTGTAGGGAGGTTTATGAGGGGCTAGTACCATGTAGTGCAGAATGCTTTCCCCTAAAAGATTTAAGATGAATTAAATTTTTTTGTCATTGTGATTCACACCACAGCCGACAATGAAATGTCACATCTGCATTTAACACATCACCAAAGTGAACAGTGGGCAGCTTTTGAGCAACTGGGGAGCAGTGTGTGGGGGCGATACCATGCTCAGTGGTACCTGGCAGTAGTGGGATTTGAACTGGGGGCCTTGCGAATCCAAGTCCGCTTCCTTTACCACTAGGCCACCAACTGCCCTACAACTGCCCAAAAAAACTGGTAATGTGAAAAGTGGACAGAAATACATGGATGGAGAATCTTCCCTCACATCCCACCAAACTTAACTCAAGCCTCCGCCTTAGCCTTTGTCATTAAGTCTATTTTTGTGATGTTTTGCTCCACAATCTCAATTCTTCAACTGTAAACATTTGAGAAATTATGTTAAGAATGATGTTTTTACCCCAGTGATTATCTTGGTAGTTGAACAAGCATGAACTTTTCATTTTCACGCCAAGCTGACTGACATCAATGGTGACGTCCAACCTCACCCTCTAGTGGAACGCGGGGTCAGTGTTTGTCCATCTGCGAAAATCCAAACAAGACAATTAGATGCAGGACTGTGGTTTCTTATGACATCACTGCCCACTTTGGAAGGAATACACACAGACATCCACGCATGCAGAAACACACATGCACAACAGTAGTTTGCATTCATGTAGCATCTTCCTGTCTAACCCCACTTCACTCCAGTGAGTCACAGCCACTTGAGTTAATTGTATTGTTGTGTTGTTAGGGTCAGAACCCCCTCAGGAGGACGCTCCTTCAGTTCTGCCCTAATCATCACTGACTTGAACTGTGTTGTCAGAGGGGGAGAAATGGTGGAGGCAGAGATGAAGAGGCAGGAGTGCACCTTTTGGGAGAAACTCACAGAGAATTGGTCTTGAAAAATATTAAGTTTGTAGTCGTTTGTTGGGATTCCTACACATTTGTGTTTGTTTAGTTCAAACCTACACAAAGGTGTCGTAATGTATTTTTATTGGTCAAGAACTTGTTGCTGCTCTGATATATCTAAGATATATATTGCGTTTGTATATCTGTGAGGTTTAAGTGGTATTTCCATAAAAATGTTTGCAGTGCAGTGATGCAGGTGCAGTGATTTGGGCAGCAGTTCCTGCAACTCTGTAACGGCTAAGCTGATGAAGATGAAGATGAAGATGAAGATGAAGATGAATGAATGAATGATGAATGAATTTATTTATTATTCATTCATTCATTCATTCCTCATCTGCTTATACCAAATCAAACTGCATCATACTGTGAGCAGTTGCTGAGCCCACTGGGAGTAATGTCGGTCGGGACAGTATTGCAGACCAATATCTCTTTTTGTCCACTAGGCCACTACTGCAACCTAATTTTTTATTGTCATATACAGTTTTATTTATGTAATAACTAGGCTGATCTAATGTTTGAAGCCATATCACTTGCAGTTTGTAGGCATTGTGTTTAATGGAGTTTCAGCTTTATGTCTTCCTTTGAGGAGACAAAGTAGAAATATAAACTAAAAGTGAAATCTAAATTGAAGTCTGTGCCATAACTTAGACATTTTTCTTTCAATAATTACCTTTGTCTTTTATTGACCACTCGTCTGTCTGGGTGATATTACTTGTTGATTGTGTTTCTCAGAGGAAAAATGGTGAAGTTTGTACAGCTGAACGCTACTGTACAGTTTTATTCTCGACCTTCCTGCAAATCAGTGCATCTTCAAAATGAAAGTTGCTTCTCAGGGGAAATAACATTAGATTTAACTTTTTTTTTTGTCATTAACAGGTGTGTAGAGTCATCAGTAGTATGTGTATCAATCAGTGTTGGGCAAGTTACTTTAAAAAAGCAACTTATTACTTTACTAGTTACTGAAAAAGTTACTGAAAAAGTAACTAGCTACGTTACCAGTTACTAAATTATAAAAGTAACTAATGGGACTAACGTGTTACTAGTAACGCCGTTATGTAACAAAATAACTTTTTTCCGTAACTAATAACGTAACACATTTCCTTATTACCTTTCCGACATTACTTTTCCCATTCGGTAATGTTGTTTGTTACTGTGTTACTTTGGTGTCAAGAGGCTCATTACTCATTACTATCTGTGGATAGTATCTGTGTTTCTCCTGGCCACGAAGAGAGGATAGAGGATCATCACAAACAAAACCCATGCATTGAAAAGGAGCGATGATTGGTTGACATGGGTTAGCATTTCAGGCTAAGCCAATCAGAACAAGACCTGAACAAGACCTGGTCTTCTTGACTTATAGGGAAATAAACAATCTCACACACACACGTGACGCGGTACAGCAGCACACAAGCAAGACGTCATTAAAGTACGTTATTAGTTACCGAGACGTAGAAGTAGTTTCGTTACATAACAGCAGTACAAGTAACGTGTTAGTCCCAACACTGGTGTCAATACACCTGTAACCATGGACATTTAAGCACTGATGTGACTTTAGTATACAGTCACACTGACATCTTTATTGTTGTTTGTGTAATTTCATGTTGTTAAAAAAAATGACTTTAGAATATGAAATGTTCAGACTTTTAGTTAAACATCCCTGAAGGATCTTAGTTAATTGTTCTTCTTAAGTTTGAGGGTTTAAAAAGAAACATCAAAAAATAAGGTCATAACATTATTTCTTACCAACTGTTAGGGATAAAATCACCAAAACAAAAGACTGAACCAAACTCCAATAATCCTCCAGTGATCATGATCCTCCATCGTTAAAGTTTGTAAAATTTTAAACTCGTCATTAAAATGCAGTACCGGTAATTATGTTTTGAATAGTTGTTTTGCTGCTGTTCTGAGTCTTTATTTGTTAAAAAAAAATCAGTAAAGGTAATGAACTGAAATTATGTTTTTGTTTTTACTGCAATTAAGGCTCTAATAGAACAAATCTTTTATTACAATAACAATTTACTATGGTCTCTAGTGTCTTTAGTGACCAGGATGCAAGTATTTTCCTTTCCTTTTTTCTTTCTTCCTTTCTCCATTCTTGTCCTCTCCTTTTAATCTCTTCTTTTCTCCCCTCCCTCCCGTCCAATATCTTCCTCTGCCCTCCCCATCTCACTTGTCTGTGTTGTACCTTTCTTCGGGATGTTGACAGTTATATTACCACCCTAAGGCCAGTCTGTCACTGCCTGAATGTAGACAATGTGTGGAGGATTAAGATGCTGCACAAAGATTCATCTATCATATCATCATCTAACCATGCATCCATTTATATGTCCTCCCATCCATCCATCCATCCATTTATCCATCCCTCATCCATCATCCATCCAACCTACCACCTACCCATTGATCCACACATCCATTATCCACCCATCCATCCACCCATTCATCCATCCATCCATCAATCCATCCATCCATCCGTCCATCTATCAAACCATCATCCATTCATTCATTCATCCATCCATTCATCAATCATGCCTCATCCATCCAATCCTTTCATCCATCCATCCATCCATCCATCCACCCACGCATCCATCCATCCATTCATTCATCCATCCATCCATCCATCCATCCATCCATCCATCTATCTATCAAACCATCATCCATTCATTCATCAATCATGCATCATCCATCCAATCCTTTCATCCATCCATCCATCCATCCATCCACCCACGCATCCATCCATCCATTCATCCATCCATCCATCCATCCATCCATCCATCTATCTCTCAAACCATCATCCATTCATTCATCAATCATGCATCATCCATCCAATCCTTTCATTCATCCATCCATCCATCCATCTATCCATTAATCCACCTGTCGATTCCTCATCGATCCAAGCACCCATCCATCCATTAATCCACCCATCTATTCCTCACCCATCCTTCATTCCATCCATCGATCAATCCATTCACCCATCTGTCCATCCAACCATCCATTTAACCATCTACTCTTCCATCCATGAAAGCCCATGTCATTAAATACATCTGGTGATTGGATGGGTCTGGTATTGTGCAGCACAGAGTAGATTAGTCTCAGTAGGCAGCTCAGACCATGATCCATCATCACACAGATGATAAAATAACAGCCAGGAGAACCTATTGTCCAGCACACAAATATACTTTCTGCTGCTCAAAGCTTTTTTTCTGTTCTTATTGCTCTTCGTAAAATCAATACAAAGCCCCAAAAGTCACTGGAAGGTTTGAGAAAGAGTGAATCAGGAGAAACCACTGTGATCAAGCAGCAGATTACGACTTTATACTGTAGTCCTCCTCCCTAAGGACACAAACCAGGGTCTGGACCTTTACTTTTTACCCTTGCATTGTTGTTTGTGTTTGTTTGTTCCCTCGGGCGGTGTTGCACTAATATAGAGGTGACAAAAACACATAACACCTTTCAAAAGATGACACTGAGAATGGGAAATGAAAGCTTGACGCCTTAGAGACCGGCCAAGGGGAGCGAGGGTGTAGGGGGGACATATAATATGACGGTTGGCTTGAAGAGACATTGCCTCTGTCTTATTGATGCACTTTGTCAAATCCTCATGTTCATGTTGTGATTTTGAATGATGTCTTCAATCCCAGCCCAGAGACCAGGTTAATATGTGGAGCATAGTAAACCAGGCCGAGCCATGTTGTTGTCCTGGTGTTGTTGTTGTTCATCCTTTGAATCACTGCCTGTTTTGGTTGTTCATCGAGTTAATCAACAATAAAATAAGTTACAGTGATGATGAACTAAAATAGGTTAAATCATTACCTTTATCAATCAGTTGAGTGATTATCTTTATTGCATGATATTGTGATTATTAATACTAATTCTAATAAATAGATTGATGATGGTATTATGTATTGTGATTCCAATATATTATTATAATTCTTGTATATTGATTTTTATATTCAACACACTAATGAAAAAAAACAAAACAAAAAAAAGCTTTTAAACAAGCTGTAATGTGTTAGGAATGGATTTACTCCAGAAACATTACAAAAACGTGAGAAGACTCTGGAGTCAATTTTCAGAGTAGGACAAGGAAAACAGGAGACAAAATTACTAATTTTGTCAATGCATGATAATGTGATGAAACGTTTATGATAATGCTGACCTGTACAAGTTATGGTCAAACTGACTGAAGCTGCAGTAATGTGAAATTTCTGACAGGTTGAATTAAAGAAGGATTGAGAATTCTTTATAGAGAAGGACACTGATCATGGATGAAGCAATAATAAGAGTCACATTTATTTCTTTTTTTATTACAGATAAGGAGTGTTGCGACTAGGGGACGCCGTACAGCAGAACACAACCACAAGCAAGACAACGGCAAGTGGCAAGTAACATCTATTTTGTTTTTAATTGTACCGTATTGTACAGCGTTGGTAAAACTTATTTACAGACTCTAATTGCAGCGCTGCTCCCTGTAGGTTCACTTTCTCACTCTCACATCCACACAGCTCTAACCACGCCTCCCCAAAATTGGAAACATTAACCCTATAACTGCTGTATAAAACCTTATAACCATTACAGTCCCAGTAGATTTCATTATGATAGTTGAGCACAACACTAAACTGTTTAATTTGTTTTTAAAGTAAGGTAAAGTAACTAGTTACTTTTATAATTTAATAAATAGTAACTTAACTAGTTATTCTTTCAGAGCAGCAACTAGTAAAGTAACAACTCACTTTTTAAAAAAAAATTGCCCAACACACTGCTGCTGCATCAAGAGTCTGAGAACATAACCTCTGGCCTTGTGATTTCGTAGACACATAGCAATACTTTATTTAAGCAAATAATCCAATCAGAAAATCAATAGTGATGGAATTTTATTTTTCCTGCACGGACCATTCACCAAGTTATCTTTAGAGTTTGAAGAAGTTTTGATTGTGATGCGGACTTGTAATAAAAGTCAATGGTCTTCTTGCTGTTTGATTTTCTTATTTTCTTTAGTTGCGCAAACTCCTATTTCCAAACTGATATTTTATTTATCGGTGTTTATCAGCCTACGGAGTTTCACATACATTTATCCATATCTATAGCTATCATATAGGTTTTATATGCTTTCTGCTCGTTGTTTTCATAATTTTGCAGCAGTTATCTCAAGAGTCCTGCCGTGGCCTGGAGCATTAACTTCAGAGGAGACTCCAGTTTCCAGAGGTTGCATCAGTTTGATTAAATAATTCAACAACGTGTGTACAGTGGTGTCCAATGTTTGAAAATGAATAAACATTCTTTAGTCAAGTTTTGACTGTTTTCCCTGTGGCTAACCACAACTCATATAAACTGCATTTCTACAGTACTTGGGTAAATTTGTGATTTTGAATAAAAGATGTCTTTCGCCTTGGTCTATGGTCATTGTCTCTGTCTTTGGTGTGAAACTCTAGGGTTCACCTTGTGGGTAAGTTCCATTCCTGGTTATTTACATCGTACACCGTGCAATTTTGCCAAAAAATTTCAGTGGTACAACAATCGTGGGCAGCCCCCATTCTCAGCTTGAGTTGTGCAACTCAAGTAATGCAGTGTATATTTGGTTACTACAAACGAAAATGATTTGATTGATCTATTGTCGAAAAGAACATGTTCAAAACATGTATCCATAACTCCATAATGTGTCCCGATTAAGGCAGGTGTAGTGACTGAAGGCCCTTCAGTAGCGAAATTTTTTTATCTTGTTAATCCATAACATTTTCCTACCCCCTGTTTTAAAAGTCCAAGCATATTGTTATAGATGTTAATCATCCAATTTATATCTAACACCTTAAAATGAGAGATATTTAGATAATATATGTGTTTGAAGTTGAGTGTTGTCTTTATATGCATAATCTTAAATAAAGAATGTTAACATATCCTACTTTGTCATTGACAGGGCTGGATTAACACTATGTGAGGTCTAGAGCTAATAACCAGGATGAGGCCCTTCATAGTGTGTCCCGATGACGGTGGTGGTGGTGCACTGACTGAAGTCTCTTCGGAAGCTATTTTTTATCAGCTTTATGTTGACTCATAATATTTTCCTACCCTCTGTTTTAAAGGTGGAAGCATATTTTATAGATGTTAAACACACATTATACAGACTATATCTAACAAGTTTAAA
The DNA here is from genome assembly GCA_016785265.1 of Paraplagusia blochii. Taxonomy (NCBI): domain Eukaryota; kingdom Metazoa; phylum Chordata; class Actinopteri; order Pleuronectiformes; family Cynoglossidae; genus Paraplagusia; species Paraplagusia blochii. Next base: position 47,193 of record JAFBJS010002907.1, read on the forward strand.
AGAGAGGGGACGCAGACATCTTGTGTGTTTGAAAATTAGTAAAATTGGTATAAAGGCTTTAGACCAATAATTTTAGTCACTTTACATCTGCAACCTGAGGCCCCCCCTGGTGATGAACCCCGGGCTACAGCCCCTTTAGCCAATTCTGTTAATACGGCCTTGGTCATTCAATGTCTTTTGTGGAACACATCATTTCAATCATTGCTCTGGTAGAAACCGAGTTCAGGGAAATAATGGTGACCTACTTTATTCTACTTTTTTCTTTTCAAAAGAAACTCTTCAAAGTTAAGAAAGAACAGTGTCAACAATAGCACTGTGTCTTTATTGTCACTATCGACCAGAAGTGGTAGTTTGTATTTGTTTAGGTGTGTTTATATTTTTTATCAGTCTCTCTGTAGTGTTGGACACAGTTATTTGGGTCTCCAGTGATTTGTCCTCACTGGTTGAGCTGTTCTTTTAGTAATGAAACCAAGAAAATCATATTGTTTTTTACCTTAGTTCAGATATGACCTCGTGCTCCTCTGTGGGTTTTCTTTGCTTGCAAAGTTTCTAAAATGCACTCTGGCCTTATCTGGTGTTTTTAGCAGTGGACTGTAGCCCTTTGGTAACCCTGGAAAATATTGATCGTTAATGGTTGGATGTATGAAAAGAACAGTGTGAAATACAGTTCTAGTGATGTTCTCACGCTGACATTGTTCATTACTGTGACAACCTAATAAAATGTTCGTTCTGAATTTAAACCACTCCACTGTCTCTCAGTGTGAAAGAACAAATTAACATATTTCCGTCACAGCTGATCAGGTTAATTTGAAACATGTCGGGCAGCAATGTTGAGTGTCTAAACTTCTTATGACCCTCGTTCCTACCACATAGCCTAACAGCCTACGTGGACTGCAATACATAATAGTCTGTCTTATTAAACAAAGTTGTCCGAATGTCACAGAGAGAAAGGTTGGTGATAATCCGGAGGAACGCTGACACTCTCAGCCTTAGAGTCTGGAGTTAGGGGAGTGAGGTAAATGGATCTGAACTGCTGTTTAAATCACTTTTACTCTGGTCAGAGAAAGATTAATCACCTGTACAGTCGATATATTCACACTGACTGCTTCATCTTGTTAAAAACAGCATGCCTGCTTTGCAGTGTCTTCAGAAACAACAATTGTTTAGTCATCATCTGTGGCCAATTAGCTGTAACCTGTTAGGGAGAGCCAGCGGGAGACGAGGGCAGCTGTGGACAACCGAGGAGGGAACGTAATTGGAAGTGGAAGACCAGCCGGGATCCTGTAGACAGGGCAGCAAATCAATGGGGCAAAGCCTGTTTGCAGACAATGCAAAAAATAAATGAAAAAGAAAGTGGTCCCACTGGGACCACCATATACAGTAAGACGTGTGTGGTCCAGTTGTCTTTACACTGTACTACTATGACAGATTATCAAATCTGAGAAAAATGACATGTAAACCTGTCCACCGCTCACTGATCTCACCTATATTGTTTTTTGCCACAGGTGAGTGGGAACTGATGTCCAAGCTCCACTCAACAAATGTCCATCCATGATGTCCATGTTTGTTTCTCTCATGGTGAGAGATCTAAATGTACAGAGGTGAGTTAACAGGTTCCCAGACAAATCTGCATGCAATTTAGAATGATAACTCTGTCACAAATGGGATCATAGGATCTTTCATTTCATTAGGAAATCAGACAGTGCAGAATGTCATCTCAATCTTTTGCTAAAATTCCAATCTTGCCACAATTTGACTAGATCGACAGGTTTTTCTCATTTGTTTTTCTCAATAACTTCATAGTTAACGTGAAGAGTCATTATATTCACTGGGTCACGGGGGCAGCAGTCTCCATGACTGCCATCCCAATAACAATGCACTATTCTCAGTGAATTGAATTGAATGCCTTTATTGTCATTGCACATGCATACAAAGACATTTGAGTGCTACTCTAATAAGGTGCATTACACATTAATGAATAGATACATTAATAATACATACAAATAGACAATAATTCACCTCAAATATACAATATTAAAAATATGCAGACAGTGACAGAATGCTAAAAGTGGTTGTGTTGGTGATGAGCCAACTTGAAGTTATGTGGGTCTGGTCTACGGTGCTGAACTCAGAATCTGAAGTCTTGTTTGTCATTGACACACACACACTAACACACACACACACACACACACTCACACACATTTACACACATTTACACACACGTGTAAATTTGTTGTTTATAAAAAATGAATATCCTAAAATCCAATTCCCTTTTCAGGGTGGTGTATTTATTTACTGTTCATAATCTGCCTGTCTTATATTTCCATTCTCCAACTCTACAGTCTTAGAACTGTAAGGAGAGGGTAATACAGTCGAAACCAGTGTTCCTCATTCACTCTGAGCCACAGCACATATTTGACATTACATTTTTGAAGCCAACAATCTAGACCAGGACACAGAAAAGGAAATAAGCCTTGAATTGAAAAATTATATAACAGTGTTACAGTTCATCTAACAAAGTATCCTATGGCAACGGGTGACCTGCTCCAGTGACACATTTAAAAAAAAAACTAGAGGAAAGGAAATCTCCTTAACATTGTGACACACAGTGGAGCAGTGAGTGTAGACAATGCCATGCTCAGTGGACCACTGTGGTAACATGGCAGCTGGTGGACTCAAACCTGGAACTCTCTTGACCTAAATCCGGGTTCCATAACCACTACGCCACCACTGCCCAGGAGACGGTAGATGAAGAAGTTGAAAGTTGTCTTCAACAATGCAGTTTAGACAAAAAAAAAAAAAAAACTTTATGAACCAACAATTTTAATCTTAAAAAATTAAACTAGCATTGACTTTTCTTCTATTATTAATTCACTGTTCTGTACAAATAGCTGTTGACCCCCCTACTCCCCAGACAATTACTATGGCAACCCCCAGGTGTCATGAGTGACCTACATTATGTGTGGGTCACAACCCAGTGTTCAGAAATGATGTGTTAAAAGTCAATAACTGCATAGTTTGTGGTGATGAGTAAAGCATTCCCCCTTATCTGTCTACCAAATTTCAAAATGAGAACAATTCAGATTTATATATATATATATATATGTATGTATGTATGTATGTATATAAACTGAATCAGTTAATAGTCTGGTCAATCAATCATATGTATTTTTAAATATGATTATGATTGATTGTTTCTATTATTCTTTAATTTGTTAGGTTTAAGGTTTTTAACCATTTAAGTTTTCTTGACATGAAACATCCAGTGATGTGGCTGAATATTCACGCTGGATG
>JAFBJS010002907.1:50891-110735 GCA_016785265.1 Paraplagusia blochii
AGAGACAGGAGACACATTAACTACAGCCCATTACTTCAACTTCTCACCATGATTTACCATGATTTAAATTCAATTCTCTACAATCTTCCTCTTTATTTGATTTTATATTTTTTTTATAATAAATCAGTATAGCCTGTATTAAATAAATAAAGTAAACCCTGTGTAAAAAAAAGCAAAACAAATCAGGATGATCTGACAAGATGAAATATTCTGAATCTCTGCTGCTCACTGTGCTGCGTGAACATCACATTTACTGCAGGTTGCTGTCAATCACACACCTGGACAATGAACAAGAAGATGCGCTGTGAGAAAACAGGTTAAAAAGAAACCTGACCCGGCCTGAGATCGCAATTTCATTGAGGTATAAAAGACACACAGTTTTCTCTATTGTTCCAGCAGCAGTCCAGCAAACAAAAGAAATCTTCCATCACATGTTCAAGTAATGTCACTGTTAAATAAATAAGTCTGCCCAGTCTTCTTACTTGTGCTGTCTAGGAACAATTTAGAGCCTTTTTTTCTTCAAGGTGGTACATAAAAAACCCTGAGCTGTGATGGAAAACGAAAGAAAGATTTCAACTCAGATGTGAGATCTAACCCACTTTCTTTACGATTCAGTCTGCATATTCTGCTATGCCTCATTGATCTGATCTAAGCACCAACAGCCTTGAATACGAATTTGATTTTAATTTTTAATATGTAAACTCAGTTTTTGTTATCTACTATCTGGAAATCCAGACACCAGTGTTCCTTATTAAATCCAGCTTAACTGCTTCCCTGGCTGCTCCAGCTGCGAGGCAGTCATCCTAAATGCAAATTTTTCAATTCATTCTCTGTTTCTGTCTTTAATTTAAATTCCAATCTGGACAGCAGCTTTCGAGAACTGCCCATCCCTGCAGCATCACAATCCTCATTGTTTCACAGACTGTCAGGGTGGATTTTTTTGTTTTTCTCTCCCTAATAAGAAAAACAAAAAAATTTCATGGCAAACTCGGCAGGAAACCTCAAACAACAACAACAATTACAATAACGCTGCAACAACAAAAAAATTAGCAATCTGAGACAAACACCAACAGCATTCTTAGGGGACAGGATGATGAATCTCCTGTCTTCCCACTCATTTTGGATTTCTTCCTAATCAGTTTGCATAATTTTTCATCAAATTTCTGCCAGTTAAATATTGCTGAACTTTTTTCTTCTTAGAAATACCAAACGCACTTCTAAATAAAAAAGATAAAGTACACAATACAATTATAGAGCAGTGTTGTTGCTGATAACACCTTACACTTCTAGTCGCACATGCTGATTGACTGTATTTTCTTGAAAAAAAAACCCAAAATCTGACTTAAATCTCAACATATAGGTGAGATTTCCTTGTTTCTGTCTTTGTACGATGATGATGACGGCAATTCCTTCAGATATACCTTTTGCTTTTCCAGCCTCAGAACCGGTGACGATTGTTTTGGTTTTGGCCTGGTTCCAGCAGCAGTGGCCTACCTCTCAAACCGAGGCCATCTGGAGGCTTTTCAGTGGCTTCTGTCGCAGATTCTACGACTTCCACACATTCTGCTGTAGGGAGAACAGACATGTTCCTTGATAAGTTTAGAATCTCACTCCTTCATCCAGCTTTGATGAAACACACTCTGAAACTTCACCATCAACTGCAGTGTCCAGATCAGCACTGTCCATTTGCCTCTTTCATACCATTCATCTAACAAACTGTTGGTGTGATTACAGATGACCTGCTGAGAGAGCTTTTAAACCAGATTGCTCTCAATTCTTTTCTCTACTTGTACATAGTGCGGGCTGTGTATTCTGTTCCTACTGTCCACTGGTGAGGTGGAACGGTGTGATCTGGTTGTGTGTCTCTGTCTCACTGGTGCCACTTGATGCCCAAGGTATATACACTCCCTCACTCTGTCTTTGTAGGTTCAAAGAAAACCGTGTTAGTTGGCTCATACACGGTGGCCACAAAGTTGGTTGGTTGATTCTTTTTTGGTTGGTAAAATTACTTGGGACGGCTGCAACAGTTACTTATAAATCTGTCTCTGTGTTTGGAAATTTGTTTTCACAAATGTAATTTTGTTTCAGGGTTTGTAAAAATGTTTTCTAAAATGTGAATTTGTTTCAGTTTTTTTAATTTGTTTTCACATTTTTTTTTTTTTTGGTTCAGGGTTTGTAAAAATGTTTTTTTTTTTTTTTATGTAACTTTGTCTCCAGCTTTGACAGTGTTCTCAATTTTGTAAAAGTGTTTTGCACCTCAGGGCCACCGTAATTCACTAAGAACTGAACCGTCAGTTTATTCAGTCCATATTTTTGGACCAGTCCATGTTTTGATCCTGAGGAGAGTCTCCATTGTGCTTTCAAAGCTCAATTTTATAAAAGAAACCCAAAACTGATCATTGTTTTTACATAAAGGAATCACCAGCATCATTAAACATATACAAATGTTGGCAACAAAGAACAAACATGAGGATATCTCTATTATTAACTACACAAATGGTTTGTTCTTTTTGCTCCTTTTCATTTGCATGTAAATAATGACCTCCATTGATAATCCCAATGAGGCTCTACTGACAACACCATCACTGTATGTCCCATGCACATACAAACACTCTCCGTGTCGCTCTCTCTCTCTACCTACTGGTGCTATTACCATAATGGTTTCCTGTGAGGATGTTGAACAGCACGATGGGTGAGACTCATTAATGACACAGGTAAGATCATAAATCACATTTAACACTGATGACCTTTTCATTAATGATTACACAACAAACTACACAACAATCAATATATATATATATATATATATATATATATATGGCCAATATATTGCTGATGCTGTGCGTAGACTATTATTATTATGTTTATGTTTTTTCTCTTCTTGCAGGACAAAACAAACAATAGAATTTATATTTATATTTAGACAGGTTATATCTGTATTTCTGTGGTTCAGTAACATTTCAGTAGAATTTATAATCTTTACGGAAATAGGCTCTTTCGCAGCCCTGCTCAAAAAAAAACTAATTTTACCAACTTAGACAGTTTATTCTTTTGTGAGACCAGCCATGATGTATGGTTTAGAGACACTAACAATAGGCAGAAGACAGGGGTTAAAGATGCGGAGATTCTCTTTAGGAAAGACAAGGATGGACAGGATCAGGAATGAGGTCATTAGGGAGACAAAGCGATAGAAGCCAGATTGACATGGTTTGGACATGTTCAGAGGAGGGACAGTGATTATATTGGTAAAGGAATGATCCCAGAGATGGAGCTACCAGGTAGAAGACAAAGAGGAAGGCCAAAGAGGAGATGGGGGTAGTTGAAGCTAGAGTAGTAGATACAGGGGATGGGATGAGATGGAAAATGTTGACTCGCTGTGGCAACCCTTGAAAAAGGGACAAACTGAAAGAAGTTAATTCAGTTTATTATTTGTTTACCTGCTGACAGATGTTGTTTTGTCATATTGCATGTATTCAGTCCAGATTAAATCAATTGAATTGTGTCATAAACTTGATAATAACAGTATTATTTTACCAATAAAAAATAATTTGTTTTTTTTTTCAGGCTTCTTCTCCACAGTATAGCTCAATGAATTAATTCACATGGTGTACGACACTGACAGGCTACGGTCACAGTAAGTGCTGCAAACGTGCAGATGTGACGTTTTTATATATTTTCAGAGCTGTGTCCTGCTGTCAGGGCTGGACCAGGGTCACAGCAGCATCAGGCATCATCACGCGTGATGAGGTGCTTAAGCTGAGCTTCAAGTATTGCCTGCGGCCCTAGTTATTCTGTGCGTGTGTATAAGTTGGATATAGAAACAGACCCGAGGACGTTATGATGATTCATCCAGCATTCAGCCCAACAGGCGTACGTGTCACAGTTATGACCCTCCTAGTTTTACAACGCTGAATAGAGAGGAGGAGTGTCCACCCGGGACCTGTGTCCATGAATATCAACAACTGCCATGGACCTCGAGTCAAGTGGACACACAGGATCATACATTGAACAAGCTGCATATGTTTATACCAGACTCTGGTGACTCAGATTAAAGAGAAGATTTTTGTCTGTGTAGAATACGTAACTTAAAGGAAGCAGACTTGGGTCTGCAAGGCTTCAAGTTGCAATTCGCCAGAGGACAGGTTCACAAACCACATAACTTCCAGTGGGCTCAACACCCAGAGGAAGGCTCACAGTATGGGTCAGTGTGATTTGGGTACCAATAGTTGCGAGTGCTGTCCCTGTGCATCACAAGGTTTTTGGGACCCACAATCAGATCCATCATTCAAGTCTAAATGAAAAGTACACATAGATATGATGAAGTTAAAGAATTTATTATTGTGATCCACACCACTGCACACAACCAAATATGACCTCTGCATTTACCTGTCACCAAAATGAACATTGGACAGCTTTGAAAGCCTAAGGAGCAGGGATTGGGGACGTTGCCATGCTATGTTGACCTCAGTGGCAATCTGGCAGCTGGTTTACTTGAACCTGAGCCCGCTAGAGCCAAGTCCGGTTTCTTAACCACTTGGCCATCACTGCCCAAATAAAGTTTTTTTTTTTTTTTGAATGTGTTAAGGAAGGAAGATAATTTAATGCCCGTCCTAATTCAGGACTTGGATTTGAGAATAGAGTATGAAATATACTGTAGCCTTGAGGGAACATATGGTGAATGATAGCAATAATTCCTATTGTTATTAACTATGATAGCAAAAATATCCAGAAAATATCCTGAAGAGTAAAAAGAAAGGGTTAATGGCCCCCAAAAATATTAATATATCTATTCTTGTCTCACAGATTTTATTGTGGTTTAACCTAATTGTGGAATATTGCTGCTCTGATTCTCAGTCATTACACGGGGGATACTTGTTATTAGAATGTCACTTCATATTACAGTCAAGTCTCCTGAAGGTAAAACCAAGGTGTCCAAACTCATCTCACAGAAGGTTCAATGAGGGCTACAGCTTTTAACAATTACAACTGCTGTGTGAGGGAGACATATGAATGCACACACCTCGTCTCCCTGGTTTTCACTTTTTGCCTTTTTCTCTGTTACAGACCCAGTCATAAAGATAAACTAGAATGGAAACACAAACTGTCGCAATGGCCATAAAACATACACTTTGGAAGGAGGATGCGGCTCTAATGAGCAAAAAGCACACAATTCGGCAGGATCTCTCAGAAGAGACAGAGATAAGGTAAATGTAGTTGATGCTGCATGTGCTGATGTGACTTTAATTCACACTAAAACATCCCATCATCATCAATAATTAGTCCACTCCAAATTTATTGAACTCTTTTTGTTGTTATGATTCTATGAACAAACAATTTTTTCTTTTCCTTTACTAGTATGTCTCATAATTTGTAGTTTGGTTGCAAATCTGTATCAGTAAAGCAGAAATGAATATAAAGTATATTCAGATGTATCTAATAGATGGGTTAAAACATTATTTTTGTTTTTCACCTGTAATTTCTCTGTTTTCTCTACATTTGTCATTAAGTCTATCCATCCATTAAGTCTATCCATCCATCTTCATCTGCTTATATGTTACCAGGCAGCAGTCTCCACAATCACCACCCAAATCACACTGCACCATAACAGCTCCCTCTGATTCTTCGTCCAGGTGGTGAGCACACTATAAGCTAACCACCCTAACTGGGATTCAGTCTTGATCCTTTGAGTTTCGACACCAACGACACAGACATTGCCTCTGGGCCAATGTTTCACTTTCTATGTGAATACATTTGTTTAATGGCTAGCCATTTGGCCTACCGCTACACTTCTTGCTGCATCATGCCCCTCCATTCTTGTGCTCCTCAACCCTAAATCTATTTTACACTTTGACTCAAATGCATGGAATTGTTTTTTACATTTAAGCGTTAGTGGTGTGAGCTTTAACTCCACAGCCACAATTTGGGTAAAATAATATATTTATTTCTATTTTATATACTCACTTATAATCTCCCTGGACATGTTTCTTTGCAAACAAAGGCAAATCATGGGCCATAAAATGAGGCTGAATAAATTTGTCGTGACTATGAAAACTACTACTTCACTACTTCACTGCTCTAATAAAGGTATATTTCTGCCTGCTGCTCCATACTTCTGTGCTTAGACATACACACACACATGCTTGTTTGTAAATGTTTGAACTCTGAGGAATAATCTGTTTTGTGTTTGTTATTCCATTCAGCCTGTAATACTCATCAGCGCCTCTGAAAGGTTTTGCATATAAATTATCAACATGTTTCAAGATTATAACGAGATACATTTGATATCTGTGGTTTTCTGCTTTCTGCTCCAGTGGAATAACTATATTTCTCTAATATAAAAACTATCTATAGACTTTTGGTCTTTTCGTCTCTTAGTCTTTTATATAATGGCACAGAGGCAAGTAAACAAATAAAACACTGATCCACAACGCTGTTTTCATGTCATGTCGTCTTGCTCTAAATTCTTCTGATGACGCAGAGGAGATGATCACTTTCTGCTAAATATAACTTTGTGCTGGATTACGTCTCATCACTTCTGCATTCTTTAATAAACACCTGATATTGGATCCAATCACAGACCAGAACATTCTCTAGACCCAAACAAGGCCCAGGCCTAATGTCATCAATGTCATCAGCTTTATCCTGCTGATTGTTGATCTTCTAATTTCAGCTGCCTCTGTGTCAGTCTTTGTCAGGTCACATTTGCCAACTTCTTTATAACCTTATGCTTGTGTCTGTACTCTATCTATCTATCTATCTATCTATCTATCTATGTATCTATCTATCTATCTATCTATCTATCTATCTATCTATCTATCTATCTATCCATCCATCCATCCATCCATCCATCCATCCATCCATCTATCTATCTCCATGTTCACTCCAATTTCGCATTTAAAATGTAATGGAATGTATTTAATTTCCAGGAAGGAGTAATGCAATTGCAGATTACGTTGTATTACCAATAGGACACCCCTTATCATCGTGATCAAGTGGACAGTTCTGAGTTTAGACTTTCCATTGTTGTTATTTTGCAACATGCTTTTGATCAAGTGGACTTACCATAATAAGAATAATTGCATGTAATAGTGCACTTGTTTTACAATTGCTTGTTGTTATACGACAGAAATAATGCACTGACTCACACTCCTGGGTAAATACATCACTTGATTTGATGGACCACTCATGATGAATCCGCTTTCATTGATTCCACACAGAGGACAAGTGTAAACGGAAGTTGAGTTTTGTTTATGGTACACATTGGGTTTATAACTCACTTAAGTGTTATTACAAACCTCAGAGCCTTTATGATGCAGTGAATTGTCAAATAACTTTGTGTCGTTCACAGAATGCATTAATTTTTAGTGGCAGGGTTGATGACGTCTGATGTCTGTGACGTTTGTGCTCCACAAATTGAAAGAAATGCAATTCCGTGTCATTTTGACGTGATTTGATTTGCTGTGTGGCAAACTGATAATTGAATACAAAAAATGTCACACTCCGAGGGTAGGGAGGTGGGAGGAAGAGGAGGAAGAAGTGAATGGAGACAGGGAGGAGCATTCACTTTCATTATATTATATCTTCAGGAGCATCAGCTAATCACCTAAGTAATGATGCAGCAGAAGTGGAGGCAACAGAGATTTAAATTGATTAATTTGGGATAATGGCATCTTCGAGTCGTGCTAAAACCCCCCAAGATAGAGGTATTAACCTGACATTTATGTGTCTGGGAGTAGCTTTTTTATAATGTTGTATTTGAGGAGCATTTTTTAATTTTACTTTCATGTTTTTTTTTAGGATTTCTTTCAAAATGAATCACGCAAGGCAATATTGTTTTGTCAAAATTAACAGATGGGAAAATATTGCAAAATAAATTAAAATATAGTAAGCGAAAACTAATAGGTGACCAAATATTATCAATATATTGTCTGTCATATTGTGTTTTTACATATTTTCATATGGAATGAATGTGTTCTGTGGCTTCCTACGGTCAATGACAGCACGGATAGCAACACGTTTGATTGACAGTTCAATGACAAATAAACATTTTGTACATCAAGGAGGCGGGGCCTATTGTGATTGGATGATTGGATGACCTTTAGCAGACTTACCAAAATTAGATTCTAATGTGTTTGTGTGGTCAATTAACCGTTTCTAAGGGAATGTAGAAAATGGCGGCCAAGTTCCTGGTAACGTAAAACGGAAGTTCAGGCCAGCGAAGTTGACCAGTGGCCTGGTCGAGTAAAAATGCTATCGGAAAGTTCAAAAATCGGAAGAAGAACGAGCCGAAAGTCCCAACGTCGGACAGGTAGGCTGACGTAATGGGCCATTACCCGGCTCCACAATTGTGTGTATTTGTCCATTTACTGACATTACCGCTCGACTGACGTATTTAACTAAACTTATTTGGTGGTCGTGGAGTTATAAGAACGACAACTGTGTTGCCTTGTAATGCGTTACAACGTTGAAATTGTCAACATTAGTCTGTGTCTGTCTGAAAGTGTGACACTAAATTAGCGTTGGCTTCGCAGGTGCGTCACGTTGAAGTTGTTCAACATATATGTTTTAAGATTTTCTTAAAAGTGAACAACACATTATTATTATTGTTATTTTTATCAGCAAATTGGGTTTGTCTTTGCGTACCCTTAGGCTGCCCTTTTGTTAACGTTTCTGCTATACCGAAATGCTTGAAATACATCAAAATATATGTATTGCAACTATTTATCTAATGTAAGACGGATTATTACCTTGAGGATGAGGGGAACTCGTTTTATTATTATTCTTACTCGTAGTCGGTCTCACATTTCATTCTTTGATGAATAATGAGTGTACACTGGGATTTCATATATCATATTTATATTTTAAATTGAATTCCTTCTGATCAGTCAAAAATAATTCTGTCCCTTCAGTGGTAAAGATTTTGTTAATTATGCATTATAAAGATGTCAATTCTGCTGCATTAATGGTGGTAAACACTACACATTAGCAGAACAGAACTGTTGTTTTTACTGTTTTCTCTCTGTAAATGCCAACCATCTCTCAGCGGGCTCATAAGATGCAAGGAGGCTCAAAGTATGGTGCAGTGTGATTTGGGTGGTAGTCGTGGAGACTGATGTAACACTCAGTAACTGATAACCAGATGAACATGAATTAATAGCAAAAAAAAGTTGTACCTATAACAGGTGTACCTATTGTTTTAAGTAAACTTTATAATTTCAAAGATTTCTCTCACAGTATTGTTCTGGCAACGACAGCTGCTTGAGTTTTTTTTTGTAAAAATTAAAAAAAAAAGTTTTTTGGTTGAGCTGAACATCTTGAATATAGATGAGACACACCTGCAAACAGCATTCTGGTTCACAGTTGTTTTGCATGTGATCTCTGCACATGTGTATGGTCTACACACCTGGTGCATTTTCTTCTTAATATTGTCATCTTTTTGAAGCCAACAGGGTGATTTTTTTTTCTCAGTTCTTCCATTATTTTCCCTGTACTGCTGTAACACTTCAGGTGTAGATGAGACAACTGTGCAATTGCAAATACAACATACAGTAACTGCAGTCAAACAGACAAGTTTGACCTAAGATTTTAATACTCATTCAAGCTAGACTGAACTGTAACTTTATGTTAAGAATTGAGACAAATGAAGTGGTTATAATAAGTTTAGGGCATGTTGATCACCACTTGTGTTAATGATGTCCCATGATATTTAACAATCTCCAAACTTACTAAACTCAAAGTTTGGTTGTTCCACATACAGTAAATAAGTACACAAAGAAATATATGCACAGTAAAATATCCATGCAAACTAAGAAATCCACAGCTGATTTTTCCCCTTTCCTCTTCTGCAGCATATTCAGTGTATAGGAGAGTCACACCATTAAAGATTCATGCCCACATGGCAGCTGTATAAATATAGATGAGTTTCCCTGGCTTTAATTAACACATGGCTCCACTGCTACTGCAGCTGACATGTGCTGACGTGTAAGTAATGTATGCAGAGGTCAAAGAAAATATAACAGTAAATTAGTAAATTAAAAGGTAAAGTAAATACATTTTGGTCTGTCGAGTAAGACAGCTAACTTTCAATAAATTTGTAATATAAAAAAACACAATGTTTGACTTTTAATCATCCTATTTGCATTTTGTGAGACAGTCTGAGAGAAGCAAAATCTCTGTTAAACAGTTAGTCAAAACTGCCAGGGGATTAACATGGGGGGTTTGTTTTGAACTAACAGGAAAGCTGACTTTAAGAGCTTTGCTTTGTGTTTTATTTTTTTGGAAGAATATGTTAATGTGTGGGACTATACTTCCATCTCTGCTCTCCTCTTTTGCTCATCATCAGTGTAGACTTCAAATACCCTTAGAGTGAATTATGACTCATAGATGTCCTCTATCTCTCCTTTGCGATTATTCTCCTCTGCTCATCAGACTCTCGGACTAGACCTCACCCACGATTGGCAACCATCAGGGTGTAGAGCCTGGTCCACCCAAATGTTCTGACATTATCTTTTATTACTGTACTTTTCTCTTTATACTGCATGCCTACTATCATTATAAATGCTTTTTTTCCAGCTCTGATAATTAAGGAGTTTTATTAGATGAATTTTCTTTTCAGAAAAGCACTTTATATATATATATATATATATATGTATATATATATATATGTACCATTCTAAAATGCACAGAACCACTTAAAAAATGAAAGTGACCTCAGTGTATCTATACACTGTGTAGCTATATAGACAGCTGTTTTTTCCTTGAAAGGTCAGTTGAGCATATGGAAGGTATTAGTGCCACTGTAGTGTTAAGTAGCAACTCTGTATTGACTGTCAGTCTCTTTAAACCAGATATATCTGGGCAAACATTTTGCACTGGCAGTGAATCATTGATGTCACTCAAAGACACTGTATCTCACCAACTCACTCTTGCAGATTTATTGCTTCCTGCTGACCACGAAATGATTCATTTCTGTGTTTGCTCTGGCCTAAAAAACCACTAATGACAGCACTTTAAACCCCACAGCTGGTGGGTTTTAAGGTGACAAAAAAGTGACAAATGACTGAGTAAATTTACCAATGAAAAAATAACATTCATTTTTCAATGTTGAATTTTCATAAGATTAAAATATAAAGTTATATGTTCAAAATTCAAAATCAAACATTCAAAAACTGAGATGACAGACTGTATATCAATCTAATGCTTTGTTTAGACTTTGTTGTTGAGAAGCTCTTCTTTGGACAACATTCAGAATAACTTTATCTGCTGTTGATGATTCTGCTCATGCAGACTTTGAGGGTGTTGAGTGTCCTGAGTGTGGTGATCTTGGCTTTTAAACATGCATAACTGGAGTGTTAGCCATTAGGGGACCCAGCTTTAAGAAGGAGTGATCAGTGTCAGTTTGAAATTAAATCATGATTATTATTTTCTTTTCTTCAAGGGTTGCGTTTTTCCATCTGTCTCCTACAATGTCTACTCATCTGATTCATTTGATCTGTCTGATTGCTTTCCTCTACAGTTGATGAAAAGACTGACCGATATCTAATTCAGGCATGCCAAACCCCCCACCAAAATAAAAGCTTCCCCCTCCATCATTTCATTTCTCTTCTTCTTACTTTCATGTCCTGGCTGACTCAACTCCACAGAATGTTCTCATTTCCCCTGTGGGAGCTAACAAAGCTGTTTGCATCAGAAACCATCTCGTAACTATACAGCTCTGTCTTTCCATCTGCGCCCATCTTTATCGCATCAGTCTCCAGACAGCAGACAAACCTGACCTCACAGTCCAATACTCTACTTCCTCTGAGAAATTGCTCTTTGACGTCTCTTTGTAATGTGTGATGTTCAAACATAATTAATTACTCCTATTAATGAAATCCAATTCTCTTAAGTGCCTGACTTAGCTAACTTGTAACTATTCTTAAACAAACACAAAAACACCTCCTGGTTTTTTTTAGGTTCGGTGGGCAGACAGAACTGAAAACCACTGCAGGAAAAAACAGTCTGTGAGAAAAAGAAAAAAAAAACTGCTGAGCTTCACTCCAACTCAACACTTCATCTGTGCTTTGGTTTCTCTACCAGACTTAGTGTTGGCAGTCGTTGGCGTTTATGCCAGTTGTCCATTGTGTTTGTTGACACACACTGCCTACCTGTGGAACAGAGCTGTAACTAAAAAGGCCAGGACACTGCTAAGCTGCTTAGATGTATTGTACACACAAGGAAATTGTTAGTTGCTGAACGCATCATTACTGAATCCGCAGACAGAGAAGCCAGTTAAACAGTGTTCTGTGGTAAATTGAGTGTACCCTTAGTAATGACACAGGAATAATGATTTATTGGGCTATAAATGATATATTTCTCTGTAACGTAGGCGCCATCATCTGTAATATCACATCATAAAGCTGCATCTGTACTTTTCGGGATTGAGTAACATTGAGGTCTGTCATTCTGAACAAATCTAGTTCAAAATATTAGAATGATTAAAACAGCTAACCCCACTTAGGATCATCTATGTTAGGGGTGTCAAAGTCAAAGTGTCAGAGTGGGCCAAAATTAATGGCCAAACTCAATATTTTTTGAAAAATTAACTTATTAACTATGCATGTTTTCCCTGCTCTCAAGATATTGAATGTTGTTTTTTTTCATATAAAAACATTAAAGCTGCGACAGCTAAAGCTAAATACTATAATAGAAATAAAACACACATCAGTAGTATCTGGTGTTTATTCTGTCTCTATCTGTGTCTTTCAAGATGTCCTTTTAATTTTTTTACGTGGGACACGGAGGATCTAAGGCACGGGTGTCAAACTCAGTGTCACCGTGGGCCAAAATTAAAAACTGCCATGAAGTCACGGGCCAAACTCAAGATAGATTGAAAAAATTATCTATAAATATGCATGTTTCTCCTCCTCACCAGGTATTAAATATAATTTTTTTTTCATATAAAACATTGAACCTGGAACAGCCAACACTTAATACAACACACATGATACTATAATAGAAATAAAACACACATCAGTAGTATCTGGTGTTTATTCTGTCTCTATCTGTGTCTTTCAAGATTTCCTTTTAATTTAAATTTTTTGAACAGATGTACAACAAAACTATATTGTATATATTATAATAAAGAGCACATCATGCTAATACTACAAATAATGCCAGTGTATAAGGGCTACATTAAGGGCGGCCCACTGTAAATATAATATTTGATATGATCTCACAGACCAAATATAATTAGACTGCAGGCCAAATTTGAATACTTGAGTGATAGCTGATAGCTTCTATCCACATCCAAATTGTAAGTACAGTTGGTAAACTATTTAGTAAAGCTAACTATTCTTCCTGAGCTGCATTAAATTTAATAATTAAAAACCAGTTTTTGACATGTGAGTTGATTGATATCTTTATAAAAATCACAATATTTATGCCTGTGTCTAAAACGCTGAGATCAAATGAGTTTAATAGCACATGGTGTGAAACAAATACAAAGAGGCCATCCAATCTTCATTGAGTTTACACTTCAAATAATTAATGGACCTCGGAGTGATATTCAAACCAGGAAATCGATGTCTATTAATCAGAGGATTCATCAGATAAAACTGTCAAACTTAATTCAGCCGTAACACAGTGTAGAGGTTCAAAAGGTTAAAAAAAGTCAACCAGACTGAGTTTTTATTTTATATCTTATGTTTTTATTGATAGTTCACTCTGTTCTGTACAACAAAACACATCAGTCCACAAAAGAAAAAAAAAACTTTCTCTCTAATCAAAATAAATTCAATTCTCTCCCTTTTCCTCCAGGTTAACAGTCCATTTAAAAACGACAAATTAATTTAATTAACATGGCTATACATGTTGCATACATTTACAATTTAAAATAAAATATACATTTCTGGTGTGAGTACAAACAGTCAGCGTTTTGTACGAAACACATTTATATAGATGGCCATTCAGCAGGATTTATTGTTTGTTGTAATAAATCAATTTGTTGTAACGTACATTCAGATTGTTCAAGTGGAAGCGGGAAAATAGGCACAAAAGCGCCATCTACCGGATAAATTCAAGAACTTCCTTGAAAGTTGTATTTAGTAAGGTAAACTACTTTAAAATTTACTTTCATTAGTTAAAAAATAAGTTAATAAGCTTGGTAAAAGTAATGATAATCCTAATTAAAGACGAGGTTCCTTATTTATGGATGTTTTACAAAAGATGAAATAAGTAATAAATATGTTCCATGAATAAACCAAAGACCTAAGTTACTTATCGAATATTTAAGGCTTAAAATAGATGACAGCATCTGAATAGAGATTTGTCCTTTTATTCATCAGGCAGAGAGAAAGACAGTAGTTCAGTCCCAGTATCAGCATAAATAGTTCCCTAGGAATTGTCAAACAGGTCAAATCACTTCACTTTACAAAAGTGCAAGATGCAGAAGTGCATTATTTTTGTACTGGTTTTTTCAAAATTGGGTACCTGCAAGTTTCCCTAAATAGCACTGGCTTTTTGAACTCTTTGCAATTTAAATATCTGAGAAATACACTCAAAAGTGAATGGAAAAGCTGGACTGACTTGAGAGAGAAAGAGCAATAAAATGTCAGTCCTTTTCTTTTCATTGTTTGGGAGCTTAAGCTCCTGCAACGAGTTGATTTAAGAAGAGTTTTCTTCCCTGTCCCTTTATATGTTGGTTTGATTTCGACAGTTTGTTGATCTACATGGTTACAGAAACAAATGTTCTCTACTTTTTCAACCGTTGTGGTCCAACACAGTTTTCAATTGCTGAATCTTTGGTTATAAGGGAGAGGTCAAGGTGTTTGTGTATCAATGACACTTATCAACACTTTTTATACACTTTGCAACACATTGTCACACACATTTATTCTTATACCGCAATTGTGTGTTTGACCTGCATCACTGTGGCTTTGACATGTCTGATGTGGTTCAAGGATAAGATCGTTTCTCTGTGTGTTTGTTACTCAGGCATCAAATTTACAGTCACTCAATAATTCCCACATTATCATAAAATCAACATGATTTATATTTTTGTGAGGTTACAAAAAACATACAGTCACAGTGAGAGGAAAATGCCAAAGAACATTTTATATTTAATCGAGCAGAAAATAAAAATATGCTATCTAGTGTTTTGTATTCTTTACTGCAGTTTAGTACAATCCAGACTGAAGAGAAAAAAATATATAATATTTGAAACGTAAAGTCCCCGCTTTGGTTGACTCTTTCTTTTACTGGCCTTGATCTTGCCAGATCAGACTAACAAAAATTGAAATACCAGATGAAATAAAAAAATGAAAGCAGAACCATCTCTGTGCTTTCACAGTTTTATTCTGTACTCTAAAAAATAATAAAAAAGAATTTGACAGCAGAGATGTAAAATCCTGCAGTTGTTTAAGGCTACATTGATACAAGGTTATTCCTACTTTTTCATTTTTAAGAATAAAAATATATATTTAATCAATTTAATACTTCATTATTGGATGTTTAAATTTTTCCCAAAGAAATAATCTTTCTGGGTAAAACACTGGAGTGTACTCACCAGTGTGGGCCATTTAATAATCTTTTGTGGAAAAAAAAAAAAAGCATATTGCACACAAAATAGAAGTACACAGAAGTGGGGAAATGGGGACAGGCTTGGACTTATTTGTTTGATTACAAAAAGGTAATCGTTAGTGCTGCACATCCCTTAACAGGATCTCTGGAGAATCAAGTTTCAGTCAGTTTTTTATCTAACCACATGGGGGCACTGTAACAACAGCTGAACAACTGTAACATCTCACAGCACTGCAAATAATATGCCATCTTATTCTGACAAATACTTGGGATTAAAAATAAGAAATCCCTGGTACATGTCACACAAAAGGCAACTTACTACATCATCCATTTCCAGACAATTAGATCATGACAGTGTCATTTTCAACCTCTACTTTAATGAATTTAAACAATGAAGTTAAGTGTGACATTTGGTTCAATAAGTATGCGTGCGCAGAGGAACCACTGGTCCTTGACTATTTCACTGCAGAACATTTGCTTTGGTGTTTTGTCTTTTGACGTGTTTCATCACCCTGCCGGTCAGTGTTCTTTGATGCTGTGGTGTGTGTCTGTATAACTGACTGTGACGTCACTCTTTCCATTTCCTGAATTGTCTGAGGTCGGTGTTTGGGCTTTGTGGCCAATGTGTGTTCGGGTGGTTTTGTGTCTATTTCATGCGTGTTTGCCGTGTGTTGCGTACTTGTATTTTGCATCGTATGTGGAATCAGCATATCTGTGCAGGGGGCACCGCCTGGGTCCTTCATTGCCATACTTGCCCCCACCATGGCAGGATAGCTTCGATTCCTCCTCAGTCCAGCGTTGAGTCCTGGGAGTCCCCCGCCCAAAGCACTGCTTCCTAACCCAGCAGAGCTAAAAGAGGCTAAAAGATTATTCCCAGATGACACCGAGGCAGAATGAGGGGAAAGGGTCCGGAAACTTTTCAGCTTGTCCACTAGGCCGAGATTAGACATCTCTGTTTGGCTCTCATCGTCAGATAGACCCCCATCCTTCTCCATCTCCACCAGCACTTCCTTTAAAATGACACGAGCTGGTTTGGAGGCAAGGAAGGTTTCATAGAACGGAGGATCTTCAGTGGAGGGGCTGAACTGAAAAACTGGTCTGGGTGTGGTAGATGAGTCTGGTGATCTGGAGCTTGGGGAGTTTGGTGGAGTGGAAGGTTTGAGGAGGAGGGTGTCTGGTCGCTTTACTGACTGTTGGGCAGTATCTGTCTCAGTGTTGTTGGTACAAGATTCAGCCTGTGGTCTGCCAGTGGGTGTGGAAGCTCCACTGGAACTGGACAACACTCCTCTGTCCCAGCTTCGGGGGTTGTAGACTGACGCAGAGATCCCGCGCTCCAGCAGGAGGCGTACCAGGCCAAAAGAGGTGCTTGTGGTCTTGGTGGAGTCTCTCAGGTTGGTGGAGGATTCAGCCAGGGAAAGAGAAAGAGAAAGGCGGCGTGGGGTGCAACATGGGGTGTAGGAAGGAGTGGAGGGTGCAGAGAAGGGAACAGGTGAAAGAGCGGTGGTGGAGGTGCTCATGTGAGTGCTGCTGACATTGAGGGAGAAGATGGGAGGATGGAGGGAAACAAGGAGAAAGAGAAGAAGCAGTTATAATGATGAAGGTGACACAGATGAATAATGTTTAATACATTTTTATCAAACAAAGACAACATTTTATTGGTTTCTGTGGCACAATTGAGTCAGTAGACTTTCTTTAAACATTCACATTGGTATCTAAAAAGCCCATTAGACAGTTTAGCCCACAGCAAAATCATCATAGAAATGGACTGGACTACAGACATGCAAGACAAAGATTATCATCACAGTGCTCATAATTTAAACATGAACAAATACTTTATAATTTAGTTTGAGGAGCTACATCTAAAGTCATGTTTAAAGATCTAAGGATTTCATGTATACTTTTCTTAGATAATTAGCTGATTCACCTGTTAAACGACTGCTCACAGAGACAACAATAGAGAATAGAACACCTGTACCTGAGGTCCAAGTCAGCATTAAAATGGCAAAATTCTCAATTGACAATGTTATATTCAAGCACAATTCTCACCTGCACTCTCAAATTATGATGATCTAATATATATATATATATTATTATTATTATTATTAGTAGTAGTATTTTTAATATTCTAATTTCTTTTCTTTTTTTATAATTTTGATAAATTAATGCTGTTAAGTCCCACTGGAATATCCGGTGGATCAAGAATGTTCAGAATCTACTTTTAGTCATGTTCAGTCATGTTAGTCTCATCTCATTTCTGTTTGATGCAAACACTCTCATGCATCTTCTCACCCACATGAATACCAGCGGGAACACTCAATGGGTCTGTTCTATTTCTCCCTTTATGACCATGTGATACAACTCCACGTCATCTTCCTCATCACATGACCTGCCCCGGGCCAATCAGACAACACAGATGTTAGGCGAAAGATACAGTGGCTGCTATGGCCTCAAGACTGACTGTGAGGGGAAATATAGGAGGCTGGTCTCTGAGTAATGTCACAGTGTTACTGTCTGAAATGTAATTTACTGCCACCATTGTCACAATGTGTCTGTATATATTCCTAAACACATTAGTTCCTCACCATAATTACAAAAAAACACTAACAAAAAAAAAAATAATAAAGAAAACAGAAATCACCTTGGTGATACTGTGGTCAGCTGATCAGAGGGGTGGAGAATCCTGCAGGTGGTAAAGGTGTAGGTGGAGCTGGTGTGGGACAGACACTTCCCCGGGAAATGAACTAAAGATGAGGATTAGAAGAGAAAAAAAGTAAAGACAGTTAATAGAAGAGCCAAAACAATTAAATAAATATACAAACTAAAAAGTCAAGGAAAACAGTTCCAATCACAGAAGCCCCAAGAAGAAACACCAGCAGTTCAACTGACACACAGAGGGTGAAGTGAGCACAGCTAGGGCTCCAGGAACACAGTGTTCCTGGAGAAAGATGTGATAATTCAATTTATTTGTACTTTATTCTTGTTTTCCTCTTCACATCAACCTAAAATCTACTCCTGATTGGTTTCAACTGATTTTAGAAACCAAAATCAAATATCAAAATTTTATAATTGCAGAAAATGGCAGAAAGGAATAAGAAGAGCAAAAGAAGGTAATGACAGGAAGTAAAATAAAACAACAAATACTCAATTACTGATGGCTGAGCTGGCTGCACACACTCGGCCTGCCGTGGAACGGGTGGGTGTGGGGTGCGTGAACGACAATCGTGCAGGAAGAGACGTCACATTGGGATATGAAAAATGTCCTATGAAAACCTTCTGGAACCCTTTACCCTCCCACCCCAACTCCCATCCTTCCCCATCATGCTGTGCAGGCTACTAGGGGGGGTGGATGCAGTGCTTGGACCACAGATAAGAGGCGCCCTCACCAGGCAGATGCTCCACTGTGGTATGCTGGAGCTCCTTGTGGCCCATGTGTCCGTTTGTCTTCTCAGAAGATGAGGGAATGGGAGAGGAGCACATGGCAGGGCTGGAGAAGGAAAGTGGCGTGTCACCGACATGTCCATTTTTCCCTTGAATACCTGTTTTAACCCCAAATGCTTCTCTGTGCATTGTTTGTGACAGGACACTTTCATCAGCGTCGTCGTTTCTCATGTGGCAGACAGACGGGGAAGAGGTAGAGCTTGTCACATCAAAGGGAGCAGCACTGTCCTCCAATATGCAGTGGTAGGAGTCACACAACACTTCGTCCTCCTCGGGCTGGTCCAGCTGCCAGATTTCTTCCTCTCCCTGGTCATGTGGTAAAGTGCGAAAGCCCTTGGTGACCACACCGGGCCGATGATCCAGCAAAGCCCCCATGTGAGGCTGGGCTAGCTGCTGCCATGCATGTAGAGTAGCAGAGCCTGTGGGACACAGCAACATTTTTGTTTTAATCCAGTGTCTGTGTGTCAAATCTTTAAGAGTTTAGTGTTTCTTGTAAATGACAATCTGCAAAACTACACCTAACTATATATAACTTAAATCCAGGCTTTTGGGGAAATTGCAATAGCCTGCATTAACATTTTAGTTTAAAAGCACTAGGTTTCTGTCCAGAATTTCCCTGATACCGTTTGAGCACATTATATTCATGTTCTGTCAGACCCTGTGAGAGACCTATAATAGAAACTCACAAGTTCTTTTCTCAAAGTCATTTTTCAAGTTTATTTTAGAGCAGACCAAGTGAACAGAAGATGAAAGTGCCAAGAAAAGGCAAACACAATAAGAAAAAAAAAAACAAAAAAGAGTAAAAGGACTGTATATTTCATACAGTAATATACTGGTTATCAGTAATACTGTATATGTCATTAAGTTAAAAATAACGAAGGATTTTCCTACAGGCCCAGCGTGGTCATCTGACAGCAGCAGCTACAGTACTTTTTCCTCAGTTCCTAATTTGGAAATGACCAGTCTTAAACACTAGATGGCGCTGCATACCAAACGACTTGAAGGCAACGTTGTGCAAATACTCTTGCAAAAAATACATAAACATTTAACTGTTCAAATAACACAACACAAGATAAAACATTTATAGAAGCAGAAAATTCACTGCTACACTGTAAAGTGCTTACATAAAATGTAACACTAGAAAACTGATGTTATACAGTTCTTTCTGTGGTAATACGTTAGTAGTACTTAGTTTGTTATTTTTTTTCTTTTTTAATATGAACTTCAAATCTGAGATCTGTCAGAGATTTTTACAATTTTACAATTATGCATATGTCTAATATGAAAAAAGACATGCGACACAAACAGCCATAAAACTTATAAGATTCAAACTAGCTGCTATATTTCAAACAAACAGTGTGGTTGTGTGTGTCTGAAGTAAAAAGAGTGCTGAGGGTTCAGACCGCCTTCATGTTGTTCTAACACATCCAACAGACCAGTCAATAAAGTCAGTGGAGCTCTGATGAGAGGCTGTGACGCTTCTAAGCCGCTTTGCTCATGGGAAATGCAGGCTCCCTGTAGATTCCTTGCTCTCATTAGGATCTTAGAGTGACTGTGATTATGGAAAATGACATACTGACTGTGTTGATGGCACTGATTGTGTTCATCTGATCTGGATCGACTGCTGTCTGTGTGACTTCCGAGAGAAGACTGTGGAATGATATTGTTTGGATTCTGTGTTTTGGATTGGTTCTTGTCTTGGTTATGTCCATTGTTCAAAGCTTTCTGTATATTAGGATTTTGATTCTCTTTTTCATGATTTTGAGATTTGAAAACAAAGTAAGATAAGTGATCACCTTCGAGAGGCTTTACAATCTGCAGCTTCTCCGGCAGGTAGGACCTTGCTGCGTACGTGTATCCCGACCAGATGCTTCCCAAGGATGGGTGTGTGCACAGTGACAACAGGCTCTCAGTCGGGGTCCCCGGTTCGTCGCTGCCTTCCCTGCTTTCCTTCTCCTCCTCTTTGGCAAGGTAGGCCAGCTTTCTTTCCCTCTCCTCATCTAAATAGCGTTTCTCTGAGAGGTAGTTGTCACGGCGGAGGGAAAGACGACGCAAAGCTGCCTCAAGGTCTCTACTACCTGGGGTCCCTGGAGTACCAGGGGGCCGTCTGTTGGAGTCCTCTGACCTGGAGCATACAGACACATTTAGAAACTCAGTTGAATAATAGTTAGTCCACACAGTAGATGCATTTTAAAAGGAGCTTTAAAACATTAGTCAATATGCTTTAACTCTTATTGACAGTCCGTACCCATCATCTGGACTTTGTGAAGTACAGCTACTCTTGTTATCCAGGATGTTTCCACAACCTGTCTCACTTCCATTAATGGAACTGGGACGAGGTGTGCCAACCCTGCTGGATCGCCCTGAGTTTAGGCATGACGTCTGATTAGATCCGGGGATATTAAGAGGAGAGGGAGCTAAAGATGACCGATGTTGACGCATCAGGTTGACGTTTTTTACTGTCTGAAACACTCGCTTTGGATGTAGCCTGGAAAAGATTGATAACAATAATATCATCAAACACCTGTTATGATGCGAGCCCAGGTCATTCTAAACTCTTCATTTTCAAACAAGAAATCATTTTCACCTCTGCTCTTCTACATCTGGATCATCCATCTGAAGCTCTTTCCTCATGGTGCCCTCTATCTCTGCTGCCAGAGAGTCCTGGAAATAAAACAAACGGGTTGATGGATATAAATATATATTTTTAACCTCCCCACTGCCTTAGCCCTATATTTTTTTAACCCACCATTGGGAACAAGCCTAATGAGTGGAAACGCCGTGGTGTACTGAGCGGTAGCGTTTTGTTTCTCAGGTTTTTCAGTTCTTCCTGAGCTTCGTGAAGCATCTCCATACACTCAGCATATTTATCTTGTAGTTCCTGCAGCTGAAGACATGAAGAAAAGAGTCAAAACGATAGGTGACTTTTGTTATACTGATATAGAAACACTGAAACTTAATATCTAAGCACAGAGTTATCACAATAGAATCTTAGAACAGTGTAATGTTGAGTTCAACTTTCCACTGGGTCTTATATTGTCTTGTACTGGGTTGAAACACTGCTGCTGTTACAGTATGACATAACAGACAGAAGGTCGCAGGTCGCTTACCTCAGCAGTTAGTTGTCGTTGGGCATCTTTTGCTGCTCCCAAGTGCTGAGTCAGCTCCTCATTCTCTACAGCATACTGAACAAAGAAAAAAAGCAGGTGTGGAAAATACTGACCTAACATTATGCATTCACCAAAGACAATTAACATGGTTGATACTTGTATATCAAAATCACATGTGATATCTAACTAAATCTAAAAAGTAATACTTTCATACCAGCTTTGCCTTCTTCTGGAGATCAACTATCTGGGATAGAAGGTGTGTGATCTCTTCCTGCTGTCTGGTGGCATCTTCAGTCTTCCGGGCCAGTTCCTCAGCCAGAGAGGAAATCTGCAAGTTGGCATCACCTGCAAACAAGAACAGCAGTTTCAAGATAAACCAACAACGCTGAGACCTGACCACGTTCAGCTTCACAGGAAAAAAAAAAAAGAACATGCACGTACGTAGTTCTTTGACACAGTCGTTGACAAGTTGTTGTTCTTTTTCTTCATAGGAAATAGTTTCTGTCTCCAAGTGACTGGCCTTGAAATAATCACAAAATAACATATAATTAAAACCACACCAATGTGTAGGAGTAAAACCAATGACTGAGGGCAAAAGAATGAAAAATAATCCACTTTATATCATCAACACAACCAATGTAAATGTACCTCAAATCGCAGTGATTTGTTTTCCTCTTCCAAGTCTTTGAGTTTCTTCTGTAGGGAGTCCAGTGGGAAAAAGGTTGGTGTTGACACTGTGGTTTCACTGGGACGCACACTGGAAACACATATGTATAGTGGGTTGAGCTGTATTACTTTGTCATGAGGCATTGGTCTGCTGCTTAAATGAGGGGCAACTGTTATAACTGTCCTAACATAAGAGGATGTGGCGCAGTGGTGTCCAATACATAAAACCCTTATATGGCAGAAGATCAATTATTTTTTTCTATTTCTTAAATACTTAAAAAAATGGGAGTTTGAGATGGGTGCTTAAAGGTTAAACCTAATATTTTTCTCACATAGCTCCTAATGTACTACTACAGTAACACAGTAACAATATCAATACCAGGCCACTCCCAATGCACCAGACATCTTATCAAAATCATCGGAATGATTTTATGTTTAAATATGCCTTGCCTTTACACCCGTTGTAAAACTACACAATGGCATAACATTATATAGAGTTGCAGGGAAGGGAGAGGACAATAGTGGTGAAAGGTTAGAGGAGGAGTTGACCAAGGGAAAGAGAAACAAGGACACGTACGGTGTTGAGGCTGTGGACTCTCCCTCACTCTCCTCAGCAGCACTGGTGTAAATCTGCAGCAGCTCATCTTTCATGGTCAGATCATGACGCAGCTGAGAGACCTGTGTGGAAATCACAAGTGAGGA
This sequence comes from Paraplagusia blochii, assembly GCA_016785265.1. Classification (NCBI taxonomy): domain Eukaryota; kingdom Metazoa; phylum Chordata; class Actinopteri; order Pleuronectiformes; family Cynoglossidae; genus Paraplagusia; species Paraplagusia blochii. Next base: position 74,366 of record JAFBJS010002907.1, read on the forward strand.
GCCGACACCAGGAGAACTGGCGAGGATTCAGTGTAAGGTTGACGACAATGCGCACCTCTTCTCGTATGTGCTCCACTTGTTCCTCCAGCAGTTCATTTCTCTCACTGAGGGTTTTGTTTTTCTTCAAGAGCGACTGACCAATGCGCGCTGCCAACTCCAAGTCACGCTCTTTCTGCAAAGTCAATGTTGTTGTAGGTGTTATATAGAAAACAGCGGTACAAGTTTAGGAAAGCATGGTTATCTTGTTATTTAGGTAATTTTGCAAAAACATGAATGCAATAACAGAATAAAAAAACGTATATAAGCTAAAAGTTAAAAATTTATCAAGGAAGAACAATTAGAGTTAAACAATCACTCTTAAACAAAGAGGTCTATATTAACAAATCATCAAATCAAGGAAGTGAGCTGTAAAACCAGTGAGGCGCAAATATTCCTACAAAGAGAAGCCAGACACACAGACGGGAAGTTATTGGCTTTTTAGCTTGGCTAATAATTAAATTAATTTATGAAGATTACATCTCAAATAATATTTACTCCAAAGGTTTCATGATAACTTGCTTTCTTTCCATTAAGTGAAAAAAAAAAAAAAATTCATTTGACCACAATAAACATTTTTTATTTCTTTACAGGTTTCTATCTCTTCTGCCTCACGGCCCTGACACAGCACAGAACAGTTAAAGAGTTCTCTGCGGGTCATGTGATTCAACATGATCCTACCTCTTCCAGCAGTCGGGTTACAGCATCAATGTCACTGTAGGTCTTCGTCATTTGGCCCACTCTGTCAGCACACAACACTGCAGGTAAAGAGGAAATCACAGATTCACAAATTTTTTTTTTGTTTAAAAAGCATAAAGATATTGACTGCACAACTGCAAAGTAAATGTTTTTCCCCCTGGAGTTGACTTCTTAGCTAATGCCTTCTAATATTTATCCACAATTGCAACAAGGACAAAATTAAGTACATCCTAAACCTATAATGTGATTAGACTCACTGTTATATACACACAAAATGGACATTTTAGGACAAGAAACACGGCGAAACAGCCGCTCGGTCATGACTTTTGCTTCCTTCCATAAATTATTTATTAATGGTTAATGACAACATTTGTGCCTCATGTTTAAATCTATCATGTACTTACATTATTTTGTGTTTTGTACTGTATAAACTGTATGAAAGTTACATTTTCAGCCATTCATCCACAACATCTTTATATATATGCTGCATTTATTACACTCTGCTTCTATACTATCACACCACATATATTTTTAAGATATTATTTTTTTTAATTCAGGAAGTCAGGTTAGTGACCCAACTGTTGTCTCACGCCTAAAAAGCGTTGCTATAAATTTAAAGGCACTCAAGGCCTTTATCCACACCCATAAAACCTGTAAATAACTGGGTGTTGTATTATCAGGCTGGAGTAAACAGAGTGACTCACTTTACCTCAGGGGTTGAAGTTCACACAGCAATTCAGAGAGACAAAGCACGGTATCAATTATATGAGCTGTCGGGTTTAACAGACCTGAGGAACCAAGTCACTTTTACTGCTTGTGAACTAGAACTTGACAAGTTTTCATCATAAACATTTAAATTTGATGCCAGATTAAAAAAAAAAAAAAAACTTCAACAGTATTTATTTATTTAAAAAGGAGCACAATCGTGTAAGTAAACACTACTGTAAACACTGCATTACAAACCACTGTAAACAGTTGTGACTTATAATGCAAATGGATCTGGCAAGTGCAAATTTACCAAATAGTAATATCTTTTGAAGAGCAGAACTGAGAACACACAACTGACTATGCTTTAGTCAAGGAGGGAATTTACTAGTATGATCCAAAATCTTCTTGTCCTTTTGCCTTGTCTCTTTTTGAGGGTCTACCACAGCAGCTCAACAATTTCTATGTCCTCCTTCACTGCATCCGTCAATCTCCCCTTTGTCTCCTACCTGGCAGCTCCATCTCTAGGTTCATTCTTCTACCAATGTATCCACTACCCTACCTCTGAACATGTCCAAACAATCTCAATCTGGCTTTTCTAGCAAACCTTCCTGTCTGTGTTGTCCCTCTGTTGACCCGATTCCCTGTCCTACTGTTATTGTCCAAAATACAGTTTCAATAGTTATAAGTAGTTCAATAGTTAATTACAACTATTTCACTATTTATTTAATTTAGATATTATATTAGAATTTAGATATTAATCCCTTAAATATAAAAGGCAAGCAGTTAAATATCCATGTGGATTTTCAGAAAAACTTTGAATCTACATGACAGAGATGAGTTACTTCACTAAAATGCACCAAAAATGTACTGAACATGCAACATTAGGAGCACCATTCAACAATGGCCATTCTATTTATATCCCTAGTGTAACATAATGATTTTATCGGTAACCACAGCACATCAAACAAACGTTGATGAACACAGATACTTATATTATGTCTACCCTAAAAGATGTGCATCATAAAAATTGTCAGAAACATATTCGAAACTGGCTGTAAAATAATGTTATACTTTGATCTTAAGCTGATACAGGTTTATTTCTTTTCCTGAGAAAGAAAGTAATTAAAAAATAAATCAGATAAATGTAGGTTTATACTGCCATAAACACTGACCTGATTATAGTGCAACAGACACACAATAACACCTCTCTTAGGTGTAACTTTGTAAATCACTACCGTAAAAAAACACAAAAATAATATACTTATTTGAATACATTTGCACTCATGCAAAAATGCAGAATTTGACCCTGTTATCAGATCATTAGTGACATTGTTGACTTGATAGAAACAAGTGTGGCCTGTTGACTTATACACACAGTCCAAGGAACTACTCCACCCATGTCTGATAATTCAGTTACCTTCAATTCAAAACATCCAAGATTGGAAAAAACAGTAGTGATACTTTTAGAAAGTGGAAAAAAGAACTTCCTTGTCCTGTACTGACAGCATATAACCTTTTACGTATTACTTTTCTTTAATGATTTATTTCATTAATCCATGAGGTCAAAATGGGTGGTGAAGGAAAAAGAACCGGGGCCAGGTTGTATAGGTGGAGGTGCAACCAAATACTGTGAGATCAGGTTTTTTTTTTTCAGGTTTTGAAGCGAGAGCAGGTAACCTTAGACAGAAACTCCTTCGTTTTCCTTGTCAGATGTTGAAGCAGAAATTCTTTTTTAATGTCATTTCATTAAAAGTGGGATAAATTACAGGAATTGTTTAACTTTCTATCTTTTTGTCCACTTAGAAAACTGTGGTGTTGTTGATCTGGACTGTAGTATAATGATGATGGCTGCTACTGGGAAACAGACACCACACAAGTTCACAGACAACAAACAAAAGACTGACAGCAAACATGCAGTCAAGTATGAAGATGGTCAGCGGGCAAAGCGTGGCCCTGCAATCCAGATTATATTTATCATTAATTTTTGCTTGGAAAATTGTAGATTAGAATAAAAGGAATAAAGACATATGACCATTGGCAGTCTCAGTGAAATGGAAAAAAAAATATTTTGAGTTAGGGTTAGTTTAATCTGTTTTAGTTAGTTTAATCTGAATTAAAGTCAGCTGAGCTCTGAACAAAATACTGACATTGAAAATCTAATGAATTCATAAAGTCCTTTATGTTCAAATAGGGAAACTTCACATTTCTGCAAATTTTGATAAGAAAAATAGTGCATTTAATACATTTGATACAAGCATTGCAAAAAAGTAATACATCATAGATGTTTCTCTAATGCAAAAACACCTCTACATACATGTGCGATGTAAGGAGGACCTCACTGTCAGTCACAATATGCCGCCCACTACGCTCTTCCTTATTGACACCATTCATTTCGAGCATGTGTACATCCTAGTGGTATTGAACAGGACTTTTGTTTCCACCTTGCTCGGAGTCAACATTTGAATATGTCAAATCAGCAGGGAAATGAAGCAGCAGCTTAGAACAGATAAACATGGAACATTAAAGTCAGCAAGGGCAGGATAAAGGCTCAGGAGACAACCATACAGTCCACAAGTTATCTAATAATCCTCTTTTGAATTCACGTCATCACTGTCTAACAGATCATTTGACAAACTATATGCCAGATACACATGGTGGCTCCAAGACTAAAAAGATAACATGCTCATCACCAATGACGCCCAAATAACAAACACAATCACTACCTTCAAACAACATCTGTTGTTCGTCGTCCATGTCCTCCTCCTCTTCTTCTTTCTCCTGCTCCGTACTTTCACAACTAGGAAAACAGTACTCTTCGTCCTTCTCCACACTCTCTTCATCGTCGTACAGCCCTGTGCTTTCACTACTTGCCATGCAGACATATTCCTCACCTTCCAAGTCGGAAATGTCCAGCTTGTCCTCAGCAGGTGTAACCAGTGCCATGCCCCACTCTGGCACTCTGGCTAACTAGATAACCACAAGAACTGCTGGCTCAATGCCATAGATTCTACCTGAGGAGAATGCATCTGAGGGAGTGTTTCTTTTTTGCCATCTATGAATCACCTGTTTGGCTGTGAATCCTGTCTAGATAAGAAACGTCCTTTTTGTTGAAAAAAAGTAATGAGCAGCCTAAAAATTCCTCTTTCTCTGGACAGGCCATCTCGTGTACGCCTCCGTGTGCATATCCCAGAGTATGAAGTGTTTCAAAAAAGTGTGTGTATCTTATGTTGCCTGTTGCAGACTGCTGTGACTGGACCATATCACACATCTAACTCCTCCCCCTCTGCTCTGTGACTGGCCAGTAAATGGCCCGCTCTATTTTACAATGATCAGGAGGGTAGACTTTATTGACCTCACTCATTTGATCCCAGCTGTCTGTCTGAATGTCACATAGTTGGGTTGGGGTGGATTAGACATAACACAGAGTAGGATTTAATCTTATAATCTGCCATATTTTTCAGTTTGTTATATAATCCCCGCAGACACATGCCTTCTCAGTAGAGTGATTTGTTAAGTTCTGCATCTGCATAAGAAAAGTGGAGCTGAATTGTGTTATAGAGCTATAAATGTCAGGTTTTTGTTGACACTCCCCCCCATAAGTACAGCACTTTGGTACAGTCGGTTCTGATTCCATGGAGACAAGACAGTGTAAACAATAAGGGACGTGCACCAGTTTTAAGGGTGGAGCCAGGAACTGAACCCATGTTGGTGAATATAAAAGTAGCTAAAAAAGGAGTGGCATTTCTAGGTACTCTTTATAACTTGATGTAAAAGATAAATTACAGTATATCCTAAATACTCGAGTAGAAAAAGTAAACTAAGAATGACACTTTAATTATTCATGAAGGAGGCACATGAACAAGCTGAACACAACGGACTTCTTTATAAAAAGGCTTCATAATATGGGACGCATAAAAGCGGCACAACAGTCTGTTCATTTGTCACTGCTTAAGAATTATAATTAATGTAATTGCTTCAGAAATTGCATGCCAGTTTGCTAACGTCCTGCACGCTTGAGTAACTCAACTCAATGGTCCTTTGCGTCCAATTCTTTGGACAACAAAAGAGACTTGGACAAAACTTTAGTGGTCCTGCGGCTGGGTTCTCTCTCATTCTCATTGCTTTTCTGAACACATTCCCTCTTCACTCTCCAACGTTTGAATTGCCATTTTCTACCCCAAGTGCGCACAAAATACTTAGTATTCTCACTGACAATTTAAAGGAGGTTTTCAGTATTACTTAGTATAAGAACCCTGTGCTCCATTGTATTTTAATTACATTTACAATTACTTATAATATGTTGTAGAGTTTAAAATCTGATCTTATACAGAAAAAAAAAAAATCAAGATAATTTGTTAATTGTAATTTTAAGAGATGTTTTTAAGAAGTATTTTAAGGATCTGTACCAAAATAAAAAAAAACAAACATTTATTCAGGTAAAGCTATTAAACAATACAACACTTGTCTCATTTCCTGTCACAAACCCATCATCCTGTCACACACACACAATAGGTTCCCCTGTTTCCACCCCCTGGCCTCAGCTATAGTTAGAGTCTGACCGTCCAGCCCTTTTGTTATAAAGGTTTCCTGGGTGCCAAAGAATAGTCAGTGGAGTGTCAGTGAGGAGGGGTTTGTGGCAACATTCAAATCCCTGGGCTAAATATAAGCCAACCTACTTCTTCATCCCTCCCCTGCATATCTCAGAACAAGAACCAACCAGCTGCTTTCTATTTCTACCTCTCAAAAGAACCCACTTCACACATGGGTTTGTGTCAATAGTTCCATAGCTGTAATGATACAAAATGTTTAGTACCTCGCACTGGGGAGGTTCTGTGGCAAAACATTAAGAGACAACTATATTTTGAGGAAGATAATTAAACTGTTATGTAACACCTTCTGCATAACGTTCTCCTTAATGTACTTAATACACATTACTGCACAAAACAACTCACAGTCACAATCAGTCACAACACAATCGATGAATTTGGAAATAACATTCACGGACTTCAGTTAGTAAAACATAAAGAAAGAAGACAAAAACAGACGCTATGTGAAGATTCTCAGAGAAAGTATGTAGCTTCTTACACTGGTTACTATCATAAGGTCAATATTTTCAATAGTACTTATAACTCCTCTCATAAGGGTTTTTTAAATATATATTTTTTATGTTGTGTGCAATGCAAAAGCTGGGAATGTCATATGTTAGGGTTCACTTTTTGTTGATGTATTAAAATATCAATAATGTTTCAGAGTTAATGTTGTAGCAGACAGACTTCAAGAGAGAGAGCAGTCATGTTTTGTGATAGATGTTAGCTAAAATATCCTAACACAACTAATAACTTAATTAAATATAAAGAAATTTACAAGAAACTAAGGACAAATCACAGTTTAGTATGTATTTAGGCTTTAATTTAAGTAAGCTCTTCATATATAGATGAGACTTGTCATTTATGAAGCAATTAATCCAAAAACAAATTATATCTGTTTCCAACTCCTATGACTCACTAGATATAGTTGCACAAGAGTTAAATTGTTGCTCATCTTTACATTGTACACTACCCTTCAAACGTGATGTATCATTGTCTACAACCAATTATTGTCTTACCATCAGTACACTCTTCATAGTACCAGTCCAGTTCATAGTAATCTGCCTTGACAAACCTTTGACCTCGTCTCTTCATCCTCACAGCTCTGTCACAAAGCTGTTTGTCTCCAGTGTCCCAGCACTCTCAGCTGCAGCATTTCTGTCCACTAGTTAAACCATCAGTGTCCAATTGTGCCATCGCAGCATCCTTAGTGGTTCCCAGTTAGGTGAGGTGAGGTGTTGGTCAGAGTCAGTCCAGAATCCACATTCACTTAATATTTTCCTTAGTGGTTTAAGTTTATATCTGACATCCCAGAGAACTATATAAAGACTCGGCAGTTGTCATCCACGGCAAGATCATTTGTTGTCAGATCACCCAGAGAATCTGTAACCTTGTCGTACTGTTTCATCACTCGGTCAATTTACCTTTTAGACTCCAGATCTTCACAGAATTTGTCAGGTTATCCAACAATCGTCAACACGTATCCTCCATCAACTTAATTTTCTACCAGTGCGGGAATTCGTCCTTTTATCCAAACCATCTTTGTTCTTCCACTTCCCAAGATTCCTTTCCCAGTGACATTTCTGCCTCCACACACTGACATCTCATATAATGACTCAACACGGATACAGCGCGTGAGCAGTCGCAGCATCACAAGCAGCAGCAGCAGTCACGGGTTTTGCAGCAGAAGTGATGAAAATCATGACACAGTGTAGTGGGTGGGATAGAAAAGGGCTACAGCCAATTAGACAAGAGCAGTTTTTTCTGGCTTCCTGTCAGCCTCCTCCGCCTTCTCCTCCACTTTGTCCTTCTGTGTGGTTGCTATAGTAACAAGCTCCCAAGGCTAAAGGCTCAGCTCCATGCAGAGAGAATTGTTAGCAGAGACAAGGCAAGTGTAGCGTTGGCAGTGGTGACGTGGCAAAAGTCAAAATGAATGAATATATACGCGGATTCAGGGATTGGCTCTCTCTTGTCTTCAACAAAGATATCAACACATGCATTGAGATCATATCATTATATCATATAACATTTTTTTTTCAAGATTGACTATAGCTAAACAGAACGAGAAAACAAAACACCAAGAGTCCCCTGTTGAACAGAATATGGCGAGCACTTAATAAGGTGTGTTGCATTTGAAGACATCTTTATATTGATTATTAACAGGATGTGTTGAGCTGTTTCCTGGTTCCTGTGCAAAACATTAGACACTAATCACACAATAACTCGGTCAATATTCTACCATGATGCCAGTTTCAAGCCTAGTTAAATGGGAATGACTGCAGGAGGGGGAAATACAAACTGTACCATTTATTGTTAATTCCAAAGAGTAAATTAGAGACTGAATTTACTATTTGTATAAATATTGTATGAATTGTATGTTGTTGTTGTTAGCATAGGCAGTGTAGTATTGGCAGTGATGATGTGGCTAAAGTCAAAATCACTCTATAGTACAAACTGTACCATATTGTTCATTCCAATTTGTAAATTAGAGACAGACATTTATTATTTGGAATTAACAATAAATGGTACAGTTTGTATTTTCCCCTCCTGTACTCATTCCCATTTAACTTCAAACTGGCATCATGGGTCAATATTGACCGAGTTCTTGTGTGATTAGTGTCTAGTGTTTTGCACAGGTGACGCCACTAAAGATAAGATGCAAAATCTGATCATTTGCCATTTGCCAATTCTAAGATTCCTTGGTGCATGTTAAAGATAGTTCAATCCAGACTTCAATGTCTTACTATTGTTGGAAAAAATAATCCATAATCCAGAACTGTAAGCCAATGATCCTTACCTGCACCGCAAACTTTATACAAAACTCATTGTCCGGAGTTTAATATGGGTTATTTAAAGGACCTTGAAGGTTGGCTCATGCCCCGCTGTTGCCCTCTGTTGGACAGTTGCCTCCATGTCAACAACTGTTTCCTCAACATACAGTTTACCAAAACAGATCAAAATCCATGTGGACTTAATCCATGAAATGCTGACTATTGTCATAGTCTCATAACTCAATCAAATACAACTGACTGGCTGTTCCACTGAAATTGCTTCATTATCACAAAAACAAAACATGTTAAAAATAACCAATGCTTAATATGGTTAAACTGAAAAAAAAACTCTCATTAATACATTTTTTTATAGTTTATATTAAACAATTACTTATACTGTATTACATTTTATCCTGCACTGGTTATACATCGACCCGTTATTTCCTCCATAATCTGAGCAAGTGAAGGTCAAAATCAACGCCACGGTTTCCGTGTCAGCAGTAGACGCCACGGTGCAGTTTCATTTGCAAGATCTATTTTTAACTTCTCAGTTCTAGGTTTAGAACCTATTTTACCCTGAGTCAATCTTCAACCAGACACAGGTGAGATATAAATTATTTATGTTGAGAACATAAAACACCACTTCGTAGTGTCCTGACCCCTTGCAGTCAGTGCATGAGTCTAATGTGAGTCTGTGCTGCGCACTTATTTGATTCAGGTACATTGAATGAGTGTATGTGGCACAGTACAGAGGATGATACGCAAAACCAATCTTAGTGTTAGTACAACAGAGGTCAGACAAACATTTTGTTGTGACAGCCGTGACCAGACATCACACCCACGCTGTCTCAGGCAGATGGCATTTGTGCCCTGATCTCTCTCTGATTTCTGTTCACTTTCAGACAAAATATCAGTATTACCTGCCTCAGGTATGTGTTTGTCAGGGTGTAACGGTGTTAAGGAGAGACATTTTAAAGTGATTTACTTACGGAAATATTTGAGAGTCTCCTCGATCTGTTCAGTGGTCAGGTCAAGGGCAGCACCAGGATCAACCAGTGGTGTGTGGACCCAGTCATCTTGATCATAGCCGAAGATGGTGTCCGCTCTTAGCTTGTAGACAGGCAGCTGCTCCTCCAGTAAGCTGATGATCTCAAGCTCTGGCAAATCCGTACTGTTACACACATCTGTGTAGGCACACAGACGGACACAGTTATTAGAGCAAATTTATTTACATATATATATATATATATATATATATTTAAATTTATTTAACTAGGCCTCCATTGCCCTCTTAATTTACTAATAGTTCTCTAAACAAATAAATAAGTTGTTACTGAGAATGGAGATTTTTAAAAAAAGATAAATACTACTTTCACACAATTTAACATAATGAAAAGACAAACTCAAAATTCAAGTAACATGTGGTGTATAAAAAAATGAGGATATTATTTTAACTAAAAGTATATAGTAACCACCAGTGGCCTTTACCAGAAGTGTTTGGTTCTGAGAACTTTGTGTGTACATTTTACTTTTTAGTTTGAAGGTTTTAGTATTTCCTGTATATTCTAAATACACGAATCATCATAAATATAAATTATTAATGTCATGTATAAATACAGGACTGCAAATCAATTATTCTTTTACTTTAGTTGTGATAAGACAAACAGACTGCGTTGTGAACACAAAAAAACCACCAAAGTTACATTTCAACCATCTCAAGTGATGTATTTGTGTGTACTGTTCCTAGCTAACGGTACAGGTATATGCTTTCCTGTAGGCTAGTTGTCATAAACATAGAAATACAGTTTGTAAGCCTATAACTCTTCCAGTAATGAAGAGTTGAGATGCAGTAATAATGGGTTTGATCATGTGGGTCATATCCTATTTATAGATCTGTACGAGGGTGCCTCTTCATGTCATCTGTCCATCTGTCTATTTATCTTTGTGTCCACAATAATAATGTCACTCACTATTGGCTTGTAAAGACTGACTTACTTTAAGCGTTGATCACGCATACCCACAGCTCTTCTTTTAATAATACGGCGACAAACCTTGGTCAGTCCACTGTTAAATCTACATATTTTGGTCATGATTCCCAAAAGAATATTTCACACTTTGACTCACTAACTTAGCCCGGAAAATGTACCAACCTTTTTTCCTTCTTTGAAATGTGCTCGTAACAGACAGAACAAGACAGAGGTACTTAATCAGTATTTGTCAATGATGAATGAGCAGGGCGTTAGCACACAAACTGTTGATTCAAAAATACTTAAGAGACTTACCCAATAGTAAAAGACCTGATCCTAATACTGCTTCTTTTCACAATGTGGCCTTTTTGTGTGCATGTGAAACATGACCTGTGCACTTTGGCTTCTAAACTGAGTACTGATAGGATGTGGATCAGGATAATTATAGCAACAACTCGTGCTAGGGTCAAAGCAGACGGACAAAAAGTGATAGTACGTGCCTATAATGACCAAAATTGTTCTAAGAAACAGCAACTTGATCTGAGACACCAGATAGATTCCAAATATATCTTCTACCATAACAAAATCGGCTACTGGCTAATGAGGAATATAATCACTTTTCAGAGATTTTGAGAAAGAGATGCCACGTATGTCATGTGTTTAATTCAACTCCCACACTCAAATGTAAATATTGACTGCAATAGCGGAGAAGATTATTTGCAGTGCCAGTTTCTAACCACTGGAGGAAGAAAGTTCAAGTTCACAAGTAAAAACAAGGCAACGGTCACAGTGTCGAACTGAGAAACAAACACAGACAGAAACTAAATTTTCACCATCACAGTTTCCGAGCATTAATCCTGACTACGTTTAGTGTGCTATACATGAAGTAAACACACACAGACACCAAACAGAGAGCTGTCCTCTAATACTGGAAGGACACATGAGCTAGCACTGCACTCAGGAGTACTGTAAAGTATAACTTGACCAAGGACTAATACGCAGAGAATGAGGTCATTGAACAGCAGCAGAAAGTTTCCAAACGTCTGGACAGTACAAGAAGTGGTGTATGATTTACACAAGTAAAAACTACATTCAAGTTGGGTTTTCGTGAAAATATTTGTTTTGTTCAAAACAAACTCCGAAGCAACGATCACAAGGCAGAACGGGGAGGAAACAGTGACTCAGTGAGCGACTCCGAGGAACACAAAGATCCACAGTTAGACAGGGAGATCTCCACACAGATGTTAGTCAAGCTAACACATGATCAGCTGACACTTTGTCTTGTTGCGTACTCACTCATGGTGCCTGAAACCCGAAAGTCACTGAAACTTCTCTCCTGCCATCACATTTTACACTGGTCCAGGAAGAGGCAAGGTTGGGGGGGGGTAGGCAGGAGGAAAAGAGAAGGAAGACTGAGAAGTTGAGGAAAGAAGGAGGGAGGTTTTTGAAAATGGCTCTATGGAAGTGGCACAGGAGAGGGAGAGAGAGAGAGAGAGAGAGAGAGAGAGAGAGAGAGAGAGAGAGGAAAAGGAAGGAGGAGGGAGGGGACAAGAATGTCAGAGTCAAAGAGACAGAAAGAGAGAGGGAGGAAAAAGGGGGTTGGTTTTAGAGTGCTGAGCCAACTGGTCTGTAATGTCTAACATGCCACTGATGGAATCCACATGGGCCGTCCATAGCTTGTGCTGTCCCCTCCTCTCTCCTTCCTCTTCCTTCTTTCAAACCCAGCCTCTCTCTCGCGCTCTCTTTGTGTTGGTGGATAAAAGCAGGCCTTAAGAAGTTCCTACTGTTTCCTTTTACATGGAGTTCTCACAGACACTTCTTCTGTTCATCTAACTCCATCTGTAGAAACACGCCAGATATGTATGGTGGTGTTTATGATGACTAGGTCTAACCTCATCTACATTGTGTGTCAAACTGGTCAACGGCACGCAAAGAATTTACAATGATAATTATGGCCTGTTCAAAACAACACAGGACTACAGAGGAAAAACATTTAGGCCACAAGGTGACAGAACAAAACCCTACTCTAGCTGGCTAAAGATATCCATCCATCTATGTTATTTCTCACTAATTGCAGGAAGTTGGATTAACATTCAATGATTGCTATTCATTTCGATGGACTGTTCCGTATAATATTTCAAAAACCAAATGCACAGTAGCTACACAGCAAGAAATGGCCTGGCGCAAAGAACACAGGCAACATCATGGGACCTTTAGTGAACTCAAAAGAAAAGGTGAGGGGAAATAAACAAGGTCTGCTTAAGTGTGCTTGAGGGTGAAGTCAACCTGGCCTTCATTAGTTTAAAATGCAGTGCATTCACAGTCCAAGATCAACAGCCTGTTCAAAACACAGTTTACAGAAACACCAATGGATCTATGCAAATTTATTCTGATAATCCCACCCCAGACGTAACAATACCAGAACTAATCTAAACACAGAGGCCAGGTTCACTTGCTGTGATATGCACTTTATTTCCTGCTGTTTATTCTATTGCATAACTATGACTCCTCTCAGTCTGCCTGTGTTTGTTCTACATCCCACTCCTAGTTGCCAGTATCCAGTAATTTTAGTGGCAGAAAGCTTTACATCACTGTTTCCTTAAGCCAGAGTGTATTCACCGTGACTCGGGGAACTGTCTGGTGGTAGGAGAGCCATTCCATTTAGGTGATTGTTTTCATTTACCCTTTAGACTTTGGAAAACTACGCTTGAATTACACAGCTGTCCAATCACTGAATGAACTTTAAGCTGAAGATTTAGTGACACAGACGTACGGGGAGCGTGACAGACCAGAGAAGCGTTATAGTGTCAGGGTTTGTTGTGTAGTAGTGCTTTTAAGCCAACAGATGGCAGCTCTGAGCCTAGCCTCTTCTGGGCCTACGGCTAAACAAATCTTTTAGTTTAAATATGGCATATAAACAACCTTCTTTGTGCAAAAGTGTGACCTTGACACAAATGACTTACATATATACATATAAAATAAATATCAAGGTATAAAATTAATTATTTCTATCTTACTAAGAAGGAATTTATCAAATTAAAACATGAATTTAATAATAAAGGTGTCAGAAAAGCATTCAATATATTATCAAAGTTTCTTAACAAATCCTGCATTGTGATGCATGAATGTCTTCTCCTGCTGATGAGTATTTTAAAGTATCCATTAGATCAGGGGTGCCCACACTTTTTTGTCTTGTGAGATATTTTTAAATGATCAGGCTTAAGTGATCTACCTAGATTGAAAACTCTAAATATATTTATTAACTGGATTTCTTACTCTCTATATTAACATATAACATATGTTATACTGCCTGACTCAATACCTATATTATTCTCATTCTAGCCTAGTGTTTAGCATCTAGAAATAGAATTGCATATGTTGTTTTTATTACTATCATTTTTTTATGTTATTGCTCAGAATCTACCAACACTCCTTTGGAGATCTACTCGTAGATCCCAATTTACCTATTGGACACTCCTGCGTTAGATCAATATAGAGGACACGGACCTGCTGGCCAACACAATACTTTGCTAATGTTAGAATATTAGTACCTGAAAATTGCCACGTTGTATGTCACACCTAAAAGATTAAAAAGTTGATCAAGAAAGGCCATGATCTGAGGTAGAGAGCCCTTTGACTATCAGATGATATCTGACGATGTTTTAACTACAACAGAAAGTCTGACGTCGCTGTTAAAAACTATAAAACTACCATACTTAATACAAGTGGCTGAGTGTGACATAGAGATTCTGTTCCAGTGTTTTTGTCAATAACGTGGGAGGTGTTCTGTTGAAATACTAACCACAGGAGATTAAACAACAGAGTAGCCCTTCATTGAAAAGGGAGATGACTGAGGCCAATAGACCATCTAAACATGAGGGGGGAAGTTAGCTGAGACCATCCACTGAGAGCTCCTCTCTCCGTTTCTACTCGGATGGCTGACACAAAACCCGACTGTCCCATGTAGCTGCTGCACTGACAGGATGTTTCAGAAGGCAGAGGGTCACAAAGAGAGGGAGTTTCTCACAGCTCCACATGCCTCTGTCTTAGAAACACACACAAAGCAACAGACAGGCAGGAAAACGGGTAGATAGACACAAACGCACAGCGACAAGTAGATCTGCTGTACACTCACCCTTACTACTACTATATTTTGCCGTTAAATATTTGTGAAGAAACAATTGCAGCAACAGGGCTTTAGCATTTACAAATAGCTAAAATAGATAAAATGCTGATTCAGCACAGTTAATTGCATTAGTCTACAGTGAAGCGTGTCCACACATGAATAAAGCATTAGTGTGTACAGTAACATTACCAGTAATGGTCTCTGCATCTCTGTAGGTGAACTCCTGAAATGAAGCTGGGAGGCACGTCTCACTGACATTTTCCTCCACTTCACTGTCCCACAGAAGATCCGAGTCATGTGGCCAAGGTATGTCTTCACTGTTCCACAACTGTTGAGGGGATTGGGTGGTGGAGATGGAACAGGTATGGGGAGGTGGGGTCTTCGGGTCCAGCTTGGCACAAAATGTTTACTGGTTTAGGCAGGATCATCCATGGACCGTCTTTTAGACTTGCCGAAACAAGTGTGGGTTCTTGTTAGCTTTGGGTAGAGCTCATTAGACAAGATAAACTTTGAATGTTTGACCAGCAGGGGAGAGTAGTGGCAGATGATGTAGCATCAATGTTTCACTGCAAAAGAAAGGAAGTACAAGACTGTTAATATAAAAGAAAGTTTGAGGTGGAAGTCTATTGTGTGTATTAAGAATGTTTTTTATGAAGAATTTGGGCAGTAATGAATTGTAACCATTTAATTTAGGTCAGGGGTGTGAAACTCAATTTCACAGCGGGCCAGAATTTAAAAGTAACATGAAGTCACGGGCCAATCTCAATATACATTGACAAATTAACTATATACGTGCATGTTTTCCCATCTCTCCCGGGTCAGAGTTTGACCTCTGTGATTAAGGCTGCCGGCCTATTACAGGGCAGTGATGGCCATCCTTTTCTGCTGCGCTTTACCATTAGTCTGAAGCCTTTTTACAGACCATAGCCTCACAGTTACTGTCCAACCTGCTGGGCCTGATTCTGGCAGTGTAAGTCACTCATTGACATAGAGACACCCTGCTCCACCCACCCATTGGTTATGGATGTATGAAAACATAAACAAAACATAACCTAATGTTACACTGTGATTTTTAATGTCAACATGTCTCATGCAATAAGCTTTATTGTGCAACTATTGTACTCCAGACCTCGTGGCTTCCTAGAGAGGAGTAGAAACAGCACAATTGTATCACTCAGCAGCCAGCTGCCAGCCCAGCACTGAGACGGAACTTACACAACCGTCTATTAATAGTCTGGGCCTTAAAAACACATGCACTTTTCAAGACAAGTGTCTTCATTTGAACACTTTAACTTCCACCCTAACACCTTGAAAAAACACAAGTGAGCTTTTGTCCTCCACACCTTTTGTCTCTTTTACTGTGTCATTGTACTTAAGTTGTTATCATAAAATGTACCTAAATCTTAACTCACTCTTCTTTGGGTTTATCCTTTCCTTCCAGACTTCACAGGGATTTATTGACTCACATCCCAGAACTTTGTGGGACACCAAATCTAGGTCATTCAGTTTCCATTATTTAAAAGACCATTTAAATGACAGAAGCTGACGCTGTTGCTCCTGACAACGGGCTATACTGGCATAACAAAACATATGTCAAGCCGTGATTACATTAATATTCTGGGAGAAAAAAACATGTCATCCCACTTTGGCAAGACATTTTAAACAGAACTGCTTCCAAGTCAGCAATTTTCATTATCACGGCGATGTTCAAACGATGCTGGATTTTCAGGTTCAAAAGAACCAGCATCAACATGCAGCCGGATTAGTTGTTATTCAAAAAACAACATGTACTGTACAGAGCTTGACAATGAATGGGGTTGGGCTGCAGTCTGATGCAGAGGAAGTGTAATATTTATGTTGTTTGATTCTGTTCATATTTATTTCTTTTGTTTTACAATTTAATCATTTACTAGATTTCAATGAAGGTGGGGAGATGTTGGGGCTCACAAACCAGACAGTTGGTCAGTGGTTTCAACCATACACTCAGGTTTATAACGAGCGTCCAATTCACAAAATCCTACATGTTTGAACATGACTATGGGAGGAAACTCTCAAGAAAACCCTTGGAATAAACCCATTAAGCCCCAAACAGAAAGATCATCTGTTACTACTGGCAATATTGTTGCCCTTAAGGCCCTTAACTTTGTTGTAAAATTAAATTAATGAAAAGTATTTCAGTCTTTGCTATTTTAATGTGTCTATAATACAGCTTTAGTCAGAGTTTGTTTGTCCATTAGTATTAGAGAACATTAACACATGCTCAGTCTGACTCTCTAAACACTGGTGTTCTACAGGAAACACTGACAACACTTCCTGTTGTGTGTTGTGAAGCATGTAGACAGTTTACTCTTGCAGATCAAGAGTTCAGAATAAAATGACCAGATCCCCACGTCCTAATCCCATTAAATGCAATGGCCAAATTTGACAGTGTTTTATTGTAATGTCTTTTTTGATACAAGAGTCAGGTAAAAAAGTGATTTAGTTTGTAGATGTGTAGATATTAGATGTGTAGATATTAGACGGAAGAATGTGTTAGATTTTGTTGCACAACAGGAGTTAGTCAAAGTTGTACTTCAGTTTAAATGCTTTTAACATGTAATTAGAGTGAGGATGTAAAAGGAGGAAGGTCCAGGCTGAGGTACTTTAAGATCGATGCATCACATCAATAATCCAATAGTTTGTTTGCATGGAGACTTAAAATTGAAAACAATTTCAACATTTCAAATCCATATGGTGAATTTCCTAATAAGCTTGTTGTATTCAATTATTTAATATGACCAGAACAGGCTTACTGTATAACACTACGTCCTAAGGTTCGCTCTAAAGTCTTTGTATTGATAGAACAAAGGAATGATGAGGAAAATGGAACCTGCTATTGAATTTCAAAGACTAGGTCACATGATCAGTCGGAGGAAGATGAGACCTGAGTCCTGTCAGCTGTGTTTTAGATAATGGGCTGCAGGTGGTCAGGCCCGCAATCAGTGTGTGTTTTAGGAGGTCGAAGCTGGTCACAATTTGCGTTTGCATATTGCTATAAAAACTCAACGAAAATGGCTCTATTAAGTTATATATTAAGTCTATGATCATTGCATGCTTAAAAAACATATAGCAAATAACAATAACTGCATTTTACATTGCCACACCATCAAAGCATGGCAGTTATTTTAGTACTAATCTGCTCCAGGATTGAACCACTAAAAAGAAGAAACACAAAGAGAACAGGATTTACAGAGAATAGAGCAACATGGAATGTATGAATTATATGAATATCAGTAATTAAAGGTCTTACTGTAATAAACCAAGAATTATGTGAATAAAATAACAGGAACATAGACACTTATCTAATTCAATTTTCCATGTACAGTAACTACAGTGATTGTTAAATCGGACTGACAGACGTCAGATTTTTCCCAAATTACAGGACCAGCTGCTCTCAATGAACTCTGACATTTGCATTGCAGTTGGTGTGTAAGGCCGATGGAGGTTAGCTGTGGGCCACACCCTTTGCAGCTAGGCATAAACTGTCTGATTAATAGTGCTGATGCAATAAAACAGACGTGACTTCAGGCAGGTTGGCAACGGGCAAACAGTTCATACAACCTGGGCTCTCACGTAGGACACAATGACCCCATGATATTGAACAGTAAATGGTGCTGAGTTAGTAAAAATAACCTCAGGTGGAGGAACTGATAGTGTGGGAACATGGGTGAGATAAGAAGATATTATAAAAGATGAAAGAAAAGAGAGAGAAAAGTGTTATTTATACGAGAATTCCCAAAAGTGGATGAACAACAACAGTCTGACAAGGTCCAAGGCTGTAGCTCAATCACAGAACAAGCAAAACAGTCTTGCAGGAGCTGTTGATAGCACACGCTGTCAGCAAAAAAAAAAAAAGACTAATCAGTAGGTGATCCTTTGTGTTTACTTAATAACTACTGTGTAACTTCAGCTTGTGGTTCAGTCTCCTTCAAATACATTGTAATCAATCAAAAGATTTTTCAGGGAGTTTACATTTTATATCATTTACTATAAATCAGGGGTCTCAAACTCACGGCCCGTGGAACAATATTTTGCGGCCCCCACCGCAATTTATAATGTAATTTGAATTTATAATAATAATTTATAGATTTGTTCTCCACATTTTGTGGTAAATCATATAGTTCTCAAAACGCTGATTCACAGTCTCCTTCTGGTTCAGTGTTGTATCACAAATCTATGGGAAAATGTTTTTTTTTTTATTCTTTTGTATTGAACACTGAAAGCTGACATGGACCTTAGGTGAAACGATAGTGAGGGTGGTGGCCTCAACTTTTTAAGTTTGAGACCCCTGCTATATACCAACCCTTTCCCTAAAATGATTAATTTACAAATACATTTTATTAAAATTTACAGCTAAAGATGTGTTTTCCTGTCCATTCACATTTGGTACTGTTAAATAAAAAAATATTTTCATTAGTATAGTTTAAACTCTTAAGTGTATTTTAGGCTTTACACAGTAATAGAAACATGCATAATACATTGCTTCATTTTACTTTTATTTTTACAATGCTACTGTAAAGGTTTTCACTCATTTAGAAACAAATGTTGAGTTCCTCTTAATATTTCATTTTCACTTCTGCTTGTCCAAAAACATAACACCTTAATAAGACAATCAAAATTAATTCTCAAAACACTAAAATCTTGCCATGCTATAATACTTTTGCGTAGACTTGTGTTACTCCCTTTAATATTAAATGGCATCACCCAGGTCATATCACAACTGACTGGTTTGGCACTATGCAACTACTACGTGTGTGAGTGCATGCACAGTGCAATAAGGCAGTCAGATTAAAGCAAACACAGCCTCTTGCCCATCTGTCTGTCTCCCCGTCACACACAGCAGATACATACTGTGTAGAGGTAGTGCACTTACTGTATATCTTGTATAAGGTAAAGCTCTTGGCAGTGTGAACTCCCTCCTAGGATTCTCTGTGTTAACAGCAAAGCCTCCTGGGTGTTTAAGCAGTAACACTACGCAGGCTGTCCACAGATCATGTGCACGTATTTGGCAGAACCCACTGGAACCTTATTTAGCTTATGAGGACAGACTCAGCCAAACATGAAAATCCCTGACTCCTCAACATGGAGGGAGAGAAACAATTCAGAGTTTGCAGCATTCCCTCTGAGAAGTTTAGCCGATTATTCCGTTACAGCATCAGGTTTAATGTTTTCTGTTTACAAAATAGTTGCTATATCAACCAAAAACATGATCCAAAATATCACTTCTGACTTCATTTATAATGTCAGAGACCGTACAGCAGACATGGTCAGGGTCTGATTCTCTAGTGTAATGAGATCTTCCATTGAGACGAATGTGCATTTTACAAATCAAGATCCCTGTTGGACTCACTTATCTCCAAGGTGACTTAGTGATTAAGCAAAGAAGCAAACTCGTACAGAAGCACGTAGGCATTAGAAGTCTTCAAGCAGCAATAAAGAGAATGATGGTGTTTTATGTTCACTTCATTCAAACTCGTAGAATCCGGCTTTGAGGCTATTAAGGGTCATATTCTATCTAACAACACTATTTAGTTTCCTGCTAACGTCAAACAATATGTTAGCTTGTGGACAGATGTCACGTAGAGCCGTGTTCCAAAGACCTTGACCTTTCTTTAGTACTGGCAGAAAGGTACTGATACTCAACAAATACAGGGTACAAATCCCTGGGATTTCATGGCAAAACTCTGCAACATCAGAACCAGTTTTCAATAATGTGTCATTTTTTGGATTGAAAAATTTTAGTGACAGCACTATAGATTCTAGTTCAGGGGTGCCCAATAGGTAGATATAGATCTAAGAGTAGAGCTTCAAAGGATTGTTAGTAGGTCCTGAGCAATAACAATAAAAAAATAATAGTAGTTAAAACTAGAGACGTAATGGCTTTCAGAGATGCAAATCAATGAACTAAAGTGAGAATCATATAGATATTGAGTCAGACAGTATAAAATATGTTAATGTAGAGGATGTGTCTAAAACTTGCGGCCCGTTGGCCATTTGTGGCCCATGGAGCAATATTTTGTGGGCCCCCTTGATGTGACAGTTTAATGTTAGCTGGGCCCACAAGATTTATAGAAGGATTCTACTGCAAATCAATGCTAAAAATGGTTTCATTCAATGCACTAAGTGATAGACACTGCTGTAAATTTTTCTAAATTTAATTTTTAACTACTAACCTTAAGCCTTCTATCCAGATTGAAGTGAGAATCATATAGATATTGAGTCAGACAGTATAAAATATGTTAATGTAGAGGATGTGTCTAAAACTTGCGGCCCGTTGGCCATTTGTGGCCCATGGAGCAATATTTTGTGGCCCCCTTGATGTGACAGTTTAATGTTAGCTGGGCCCACAAGATTTATAGAAGGATTCTACTGTAAATCAATGCTAAAAATGGTTTCATTCAATGCACTAAGTGATAGACACTGCTGTAAATTTTTCTAAATTTAATTTTTAACTACTAACCTTAAGCCTTCTATCCAGATTGAGAATTCTAAATTTATTTACCTATATATATATACATATATATATGTATGTATATATACATTATCCAACATAGACTTTCTGTGTCCTATAATAAAGAGTAGTATGTATATATACATACATACATATATATATATATATATATATATATATATATGATTCTCAATCTTTGGTAGCTGTAACAAGGGTGGCACCGTCTGCTTTCTCTAGTTTCCCAGTGTTTTTTCCTGTTTCCCAACAATGGAGGGCCGTCCTGCTGAGTTAAAGAGTAATACATCTGCTGGACTATTTAACAAACTAATGGACAATAATGATCACTAAATGTTTCTTACTGTTGATACACTCTGACTGTAGTATGACATAAATATGTTTTTAATCGTTGGGGGGACATCAATTACTCCTGCCTTGCTCACAAGATGAGGAGGTTGTGAGTGATAATCATAATGTGTTACATGCGTGAAACCTTAACCTGGGGATCCAAGATCTTTGGACATCAGGATCTGTAGGAGGAATGCTACAATCCATAGAAACAAACTTTGCCCACAGCCTGTAAGAGGCAGCAGCTGTGTGATCATATGTCAGGCAGCGTATGGAGGCTGAGATGACCTGAGGTCTCCTTTAATGAGTCCAGACAGGTTTACAACAAAGGCAGGATTAGGGCGAGCCCATAGTGAAACCAATCTTATTAAAAGGTGCAAGTATTACGGTAATACATGGTCTCAAAGCTGACGTTTTTTTAACTGAGTCTCAAAAACAAGGCAAACAACAGAGAAACCTGAAAGATAAGGCAGTGAATACAGTAAGAAGACAATTGAATCAAATTAATCGTGGTTAGTTCGTTTAGAGATGTGCTCAAGAAAATGCAGCATCCAATAAAACGTAGGAAACATGACACATGCCCGAGGTTACATTGAATCAAACCGTGAGGCGTTTTCTGCACCTGTTCCGTCACCTTCACATAAACATCAAACTTATAAACAGTGGCAAAACCATCACAGACCTTCTTACCTCACTTTACTCGAATGTAAAAAAAAAAAAGATCCCAACGGGAATTGATACTCCGCTTTCCGCAGTTTGATAGACTCCGACGCACTGTCCGTCCGGGGACGTAAATTGAGCCGGCGAAAGCCACGGTAGTCAGCCGGATATGAAGCCGTGAACTGAAGATTCCGGGGCGTCAAACAGACCAAGAGAGAGGGAAACACATGGAATGTGATCTAACTCTAAATTAGCTAGAAGTGAAGCTGAACTAAACTTCTGTGAGTGTTTCTGTACATAAGCGAATACACACACTGCGACGCCTCATGGAAACAAAGCAGCTGAGCAGCGCTGCGTGAAGTAACAAAGTGCAGAATGCTACATCCGGTTTGTGACATAGAAAATAAAATCACATCAACGCGAAATTTAAAATTCTGACCCAAACCACAAACATGCACTTTTAGTAGTAAGACTATCACTGCAAGAACTGATAACGATACTTCTACTATCATAACATCTGCCAATAACACACATTTGTGCAATTCCAACAACAAGTGTTAGACTTCTCACAATTGCAACGGCTTAAATACAACTTTCTTGTTTTGACTCATTCTCTATTAACTGTTAATGTGTAATATTTATCTAAATTTAATATTTATCTTTACAATTACTATTTCAAACACTGACAAAACGTCAGTGACAGTGACACATCATCAGTAAATTTCCATTCCTTATTTAACTATTGCTTTGATCGATTCTGCAATAGCTGATACTTGCTACTTTTAATCTATTAGCACTAATAATGATAACATATCTATTTTTATTACTCTTATTGCAAATTGCTACAAGTCTTTATAGTCGAGTTATACGTAAAATGCTAAGAAATATGGGTTTTATTTTGTAGAATAAAATTTAATCACAGGAAACAGTACCCTGGTATTTATAAATAACTTCTCTCACGGAAAGATTTTGATATGAACTTATTTGCACTTCGTTTCTCCCGTCAAATACAGTGCAAAACTAAGTTTTATAGTTAAATCCAATAACATTAACCGCTTAATCTACAATTAAACTCCACTTAGTTCTAAATAACCGTCTTTTTAATCTGTATATTAAAATAATAATCAGCTTACAGGGTAGCGTTAATGGCACAAAACGTGACTGAACCGTTTACTCTGTCACTTGTGGATTAGAAATAATGCTTTTACTTTGAAAAACACACAGCTAGATAAACCAGATCAAGGTACTATAACTTATAATCGACCGTTATTGTTTGAAAACATCAGTTGAAGACATTTTACGACGTTCATTCCCATGACAGTAACCACCCCCAGAAAAAATCCGTATCACTTGATCTTTGTGTCCTGCTGCCCGTTTCACTCGGCATGTGACGTCATGTTGTTCTTGAGTGTGTTCAGTTAGATCGGTTTGTTTCATTTAACAACTGTACCGGCTGACAATCTGTTAGTTTTGCAGGTCAACTTTAAAACATTAGATTTAACCAACAACGTTAAACTTGTTTTCGTTCAGTGGCATCGATGGAACACGAACGATTAGACTGCACCATAGTAATTAAATGTAATTTAATTAAGTACTTTTCATTACTGTTAAAAGTTTTACATTGGTAGCTTCTAAATAACATCCTAGTATAGTGGCAATATCCCAAAATCCGTGTACAGGTAGGGATATAATGGCTACGTAATAAGTATCGTGTATAATGTATTGTAGACGAAAAAAAGTGATTTTATGTTTCAACAAATTGGACCTCTTCCTTGTTGAAGAAAGAGAGACTTTTAACCGTGGACAGTTGACACAACAGTTCATTCTTGCGAGCAACTCCCAGTACACGCTGTCCGTGTCCTAGCAACATGGAACGTACCATTTGGAGCTAGGTACCCAAAAGAAACATTAAAGATTTCACCACAAACAAAAGTGTTACCCGTCCGTTTTATCTTTTTTATAAAATCTTCATGTAAAATTATACTTTTTTGAATAAATTGAACAATTTATATGCCCATTTATTTGTTTTCTTTTATCTGAACGAGTGCAGACTCCCCTGTGTCAATTAAAATGACGCTGTACCATGTGCTTCCGCCAACAAACGGCAAGTCACTTAAGAGGTAAGTTAAGAGATAACGAAATAATACGTTTTCCAAAATAAATAAAACTAACAGTAAAGAGTCAATTTAAAATAAATATTTTTATTTAATCCGAGGACCTATCCACAGACTAGAGTTTACAGTATATGCTGAATGCGTATAATTAGCGCTGACAACTGCAGGTAAAGGTAAACTGTCAAAAAAAGGCAGGGTATGTTTCCGTGATATGACCATAAAGAGATAGTGTAACTTTTCTATTATTTTATAATTTCTATCACGTTTGTTTCTTTATATTTTCGTTTTCCGGCTTCAGCTTTTCCAGCGTCAAATACAACCGGTGTGGGTATTCACACCTCATTTATTAATAGGTGACCGTTGTATAATCATAATTCAACCACAGGTGTTGGTGCGTGTACATAAGTAATTTTTTTATGATGGCACATTAGGAGTTCACAAATATGAATTTATAAATATATAATTTTTTATTTATAAAAGCCATGTTAATGTAGGTGTTACAAATAATTATAACAGGTAGTTATTTACATGTTTGTTATGGTTTAGAGCTACTAGCAATAGGCAGAAGACGGGAAGAAGAGGTGGAGGTGGAGGAGTTAAAGATGCTGAGATTCTTTTTAGGAGAGACAAGGATGGACAGGATCAGGAATTAGGTGATTAGAGGGACAACAAATACAGGAAGATAATGAGATAAATCCAGAGCAAAGCCAGATTGAGTTGGTTTGGACATGTTCAGAGGAGGGACAGTGAATACATTAGTAGAAGAATGATCTTAGAGATGAAGCTACCAAGTAGGAGACAAAGAGGAGATCGATGGATGCAGTGAGGGAGGACATGGAGGTAGTTGGAGTTAGAGTTGAGGATACAGAGGACAGGGGCAGATAGAAATTGTTGACTCACTGTGGCAAAAAGGGACAAGTAAAAAAAAAAAGTTATTTACATTTTGTAATGGAAAACTAATTTGAAGTCTTGTTGAGATATATGAAAGAGAAAGAAAGAAATTTTGATTTTTTTTGTCATTGTGATTCACACCACAGCGCGCAACGAAATTTGGCCTCTGCATTTAACCCATTATCAAAGTGAGCAGTGGGCAGCTAATGAGCGCCCGGGGAGCAGTGTGTTGGGACGATACCAAGCTCAGGGCATCTCAGTGGTAACTTGCCGGTAGTAGGATTCAAACCGGGGACCTTGCAGACCCAAGTCTGCTTCCTTAACTACTAGGCCAGTGCCCTATAATATATGGCTCATCATCAAGATCAGATCTTGTTGAATTTTCTCAAATTTTCATGCATGATTTTTTTTGTCCACTGCAGATGGAGAATTATATTCTCTATGAGCAACTTGGGTCCGGAAGAAGGTCCGTTGTCTATAAAGGAAGGCGAAAGGGAACTCTCAAATATGTGGCCATTGTCTGCGCTGACAAGTCCAAGAGACCAGAGATTGCAAACCATGTTGGTTTATATTTTCATAGACATCTTTAATAATATAGTTATTTTAATTGTTTATTCGACTTCCATACATGATCAAACCCAGCCTTCTGGCGTTACAAAACATTTTTGCATTAAATTACTTTTTCTAAATGTTCACAATGTCTTGTTTGTGCCCCTCTGAAGGTTCGTCTCAGCCAAAATCTGAATCACCTGAACATTGTACAATTCTATGAGTGGTACGAGAGCAGTAATCACCTCTGGTTGGTGGTGGAGCTCTGCACTGGTGAGTTCTGAGTCTTCAGGGACATGACAAGTTTCCTGAAGTATACTTCAGGAAGGAGGATCCCGAGGAATTAATAAATTTTTATCTGTCTAAGTTTATTTGTTGTTTTAAATAACCTTTTCATTAGCTATAAATGCTATGTCATAAAATAAACTCATTATTAAGCAAATGTTTTAATACTTTTTTATTTTTTCTGCTATGTCTCGCCGACTCTGGTAGGTGGATCACTGGATACTGTGATTGTACAGGATGGATATTTGCTTGAAAATGTAGTCAGGACTTTTGGATGGAATTTGGTCAAAGGTCTGAAATACATTCATAAAATGGGAATTATTTTATCCGACCTGACGCCAACAAAGGTTTGTACTAATTTTATTAAACTTTATGCTCAAACTTACAGCAACATGAAACATACAATTCATAGTTAAATTAACTCTGTTCTCCTTATCCTCCTTAGATTGTGCTGGATGGTGATTACATGCTAAAATTCGGTAACTTTTGTCTGTCTAAGTTTGAAGACGAAACAATTAAGGATTTTTATACATTGTTCTGTTCACCAAATGAGGAAGATGAAAAGACAAACTCTGACAAATTGAGGACAAGGCTTCAAGGTTAGATCTTCTACCTCTGAGTTTTGAACATCATTGTTGATAACAGACAAACAATGTTTAAACAAAAAACAAAACAGACCTACCAGCAGGAAATGTCAATACCACCTAAAAATACCTTTTCCCCTCTATCTTGACAACAAATGTTTGACACTGATCTCATAATTTATTTATTTCTCTTTACCCTAAATTACTGGAACTAATAGTTTTCCCTCAGATTGTAAGACTGGATAAAATCTTCTGCCAAGTGCATTGGAACATAATTTAATTTAACATAAATGTGAAAATATTCACATTTTTATATTTGTTTTTTCAAGGTTCTCTATTATACACTGCTCCTGAAGTTTTGAAAGGATCAGAAACTACCATGAGCTCTGATTTGTGGGCCCTGGGATGTATACTGTACTACATGTACACTGGTAATATAGACACATTTATATA
Organism: Paraplagusia blochii; assembly: GCA_016785265.1. NCBI lineage: Eukaryota > Metazoa > Chordata > Actinopteri > Pleuronectiformes > Cynoglossidae > Paraplagusia > Paraplagusia blochii. The sequence continues at coordinate 101,630 of JAFBJS010002907.1, forward strand.
ATAATATTATAATACATTACAATACATTTCTTTAAGAGTGAGCTGGGCCACTGCAGTAGGCAGCCTGTTATATTCTGTCTGAATGTGCTATAAGTCTAATAAATGCTTTTTGTGTTTCAGGCAAACCTCCATTTTACTCTTCAAACCATTCTGAACTAAAGGAAATGATTCTATATCAGGAACCAACAGTTCCCAGGCAGAAAGGTAACAATTGTATTGAGTTAGTATTGCAATATAATTTCTGTTTGTTTTTTAACTGGACATTTTTTATGTTTGCTCTGTCCTTTGTGTTTTCAGGCAGTTTACCCTGTGAAGATTTCCAAAACCTTCTAAAAGCCTTACTCATTAAAAGCCCAAATAAGAGGTTTAGCATGCTTTTATAATCTTTGTCATTATCATGAATCCATATTTGCCAATATTTTTTCAAGTTTTTTTTTTTTTTACTAATTATATTTGAAATGTTACTTAATTTACATATATTTATTTGTGTTTCCCTTTGTAAGGATACACTGGCCAGAGTTGCTGGATCATCCTTTTTGGGCACCATTAGTGACAGGGAGAGACGAAGTCGAGCAGATAAGGGATTACAGCCATTATGGAGTTTTACCTGTCAGCTTGTTGTATGTTGCTTCTTTAACACATGATGTTTCCTCCTGTGTCACTTATACAAATGTCTCATTACTGTCTCTTGTCTGAAGATAAACTGAAAGTCTATTTTTCCATCCAGAACCACAGCTACGCCTGATTATTTACCTAGAGCACCAGCAGATGAAAGTCCCAACACTCAATCCCCATTCACCCTGTCAGTTAATAAGACTGACCTGAGAGCACTCTCATCACTGACGTCTGCTGCAACAGACAGAGAAACAGACAGCCAACCCCCTGTATGCCACAGTACTTATGTAGGAGCCCTTGGAAATGGCCTGAGTTTGGAAAAGGAAAGAAAAGAGAAGAGGCCGACAGAGGCAGTAAATGACTCCAAGCTGAATGGAGCCAAGAAAACCTGTCACACAACGATGCTCACTAAATCATTCACGCTAGGTAACATGTATAAACTGTTATCTGCATCTGTGAATGATTTACCCCAGTACTACTCTATGAGTATATACAAGTGGCTAAATATAACATGTGGTTGCGTTTGATGCTCTAACTATAATACAGAAAGTCAGTTGTTTTGTGTGGTAAGATTATTAAGAGCAGCATGTTAATTCTAGCATGTCAGTGTTCAGGCTTGAATATCATTGTCCCTCATGTATCATGTTACATAACATAAAAGAGTTGAACTTCCAGGTGAATACTAGAGTGGCAGTAGCACTGACACAAGCTGGAAAGAGTTACAGTATAAATAAGCTTCCTGATTGAATGTGGTCCACTGTGGGTTTGAAGCTGGTCATGTGTCTGAACTGACTCATTGACTTTACTGCATTTATTGAGGGTTACTCAGGTCATACACTTGCACACACTGAGGCGTAATAATGATAAAGGCCCAGTCATGATGGTGAGGAGACTATTATGCAACAGGTTTGTTCACCTTTATGATTATAGTTACTTTTCATTCATATAGACAGGTAGGTTTTATTGCAACGTTTACCTTGTGCTACACAATGTAGTATCTGAGAAGTGCAACTTCTTTTTTGCATCTTTCCTAAGATAACATATCTGACCTTCAACCAAAGAGTGGAATAGTTGAAGACACTGAGGAAATGTTTGTGCTCAGGTAAACTGTAAATTCAACACTTACTGTTTGTTGGATGGCTGCTCATTAATCTGAAATGAAATGTAATTCTCTTTTGTTTTGTTGTTTTTAGACCTTTTATAGAAAGCTTTTTCCTGTGTAGTACCTTTATGTACAACTAGGCAAGTATTTTAGTTCACCATAAAGTGTATACATTGTTTTTTTTGTATATATTTTTATCTAGTTCCTGTAGTAACCCAAGAAGGAGTTGCATTTCCAAAAACTTCCTATACCAAGAACCAATCTCCCAAGTCAACACGGGCCATGAGGTCTGCCATGTGTACTGATTTTTTTTATATTTATTCTTGATAAAATGGTTATTTGTTTGATTTGATTGTACAGTGTTTTTGTTTAAAATGTTTTCTTGACAATATTTAATAAATACTCACTCTATCTTTTCACGCTTCCTTTAAGTTAAGTGCTGGCCCTGAGGTCTTGTCTTGTGTTAAAAGGCTTCTCCACACCGATGCTGACCTGACTGTCACTCCAATCATGGACAATCCCAAGGTAAATTTTGTATTTAACCTAATAGTGTTCAGTAATAAATGCCTGCTTAAGTGAAAAAAACAATGTATGGAAAAATCAAAACATTTTGGTTCTTTTTATTGTACAGATTCTAAAGTGTTGTCCAGTGCGATATGATCCTAAAACTCTAAGTGTCCCAGTGTATTCAGGTAGGTTTTTTTTGCTCTTATGAAGTATTTGTACATGTAAGTAAAATCTTTATTACATTTGGTCTTCTACTTTTGTCTCTTTCAGCTGAGAAACTTCACTCTTTAAGTGATAAAAAGTTTACTTTCTTCCTGTCAAAAACGTGTTCTTCTCTTGAAGAACAGAGTGAGTCCACTCACGTGTCCTCCTCTACAGCTTCTGTTATCCCTCTGTCAGCTGCTCGCTCCAAGTTGAACTTGTTGTGTTACCTCTGCTCTGTGGCCAGACATGAAGATGTTGCCAACAAACTGATAAACTCAGAACTGGTAAAGGCAATCTGCAAATTTTATTGATATAAAGTACATGTTAAACTGTAGATAAAGGACAAAAATGTATTTTTTTTTTCTCACAGCTTTCATGTTTGAACACAGTGTTGCGCCAGGCTTCAAACTGGGATATGTAAGTATGTTTTCTATCAACCTTTATACATGTTTTAAATCTCCAGGAATTTGGTATCGGAAACACTGCTATTGAAGTACATTAAAATTTAGTTATCTAATAAATTTTAACAATGAGAAATTAAAAACTTCAGCACACAGAATTTCACTTTTAGTTCCAGCATCATTCATTAGATAACAAAATGTTTTCAGACGCAGCAAGTGTCTCAGAGTGATGGGTCTCCTGGCTCTGCACTGTACTGAACTTGAAGAGGAGACTCCTGTTTCCGAGGTTTATACACACACACACACACACCTTTAAGGATAACCTATCTGCTCTGATGCAAAGTCTAAGCTTAATAATTCACTTTTATCCAGCAAGAATCTATAATTGTCATTATTATATGATCATATTATTTATATGCACTGCAGCATGAGCAGAATGGAATAATACCTCATTGCAGTAGTTAGTTCATTTTAAACAAAGAAAGATAAGTCATCATTAATAACAATGTTATTAAAATTTTTGTTTCGTCTTCACTAACGATATTCACCACGTGATGGCAGTATAGACCAACAGTAACCTACGGTTTTCACTTATGATATGAATGGTATTGTATATTCCTAGTTCTGTAGTGCAGCACAATCCACAGTATAAGTACTATACTGTATTATACTGTGTATGATAAGTATTATTAATAATCGTATTGCCATGCATAATCAAATGCACAGCAGTGATGTCAAAAATTCCAATTATTATTTCTCCCAGTTGACTCCACTTCATATAGAATAATGAAAATAGAATTTCCGATTAAATCAATTTTTAATGGGTTAGAGAAGTCCCACGTGGTAACAGTATGATAAAGTTGAAGGGTTGTATCACTAAAAAAGCGACTGGATGAGAACCGGCCGGGTCAAAGTTCGGTATGTCCTGCAGTACTGCTTTCTTCCAATGGGTGGCGATAAAAACCTTCTAATGTAAAAGCCTTGCATGATCGGAGAAACACGGATCTTACTTTCTTTTTCAAGCTGGATCTTTATATAAATATAACTAATAGAATAATGTAAATGTATGTCAAACAAGTGTGACAGATGAAATGGCTTCATATATATGTATATATTATATAATAGTCGATGATTTTTATAATCAACTTTTCCCAAATCAGTTAAGAGGTTTCCTCATTGCAATTTATTAGTGTTGCTACTTATATTCCTGGATTAAAGATTTTTTTTGTCATATTTTCAAATTCCATTTGTACTTTAATTTGCCTGTTGACTGTTAGTCAAAAAAAAAAACCATTACGTTTCAATTTATTTACTTGAATTTGCTTTGCTTTTAAATCAATGCTCTGTGTAAATATTGTTCAGCGTTAATATAGTATATGTTATTGTACACAACTGAAACATCAGCATTTCCCTGAAGCTTATGAAGCTTTTCCTCACAGATGTTTATATGAATGTCTACGGTGCTATCACGCTGCTGCTTGTAGTGAAACACCTCTTTTTTGTAGTCCATTGTGTTTGTTGTTTTGTAGCCAATCTTTTATTAGAATTACAAAAGATAATTACAAGCACATTTCACTGCACAACTGCAGTGTAAAGAGTGTTGGTTTAAAGACAGTTCATTAACTTTACTGAACCAACCTCTGATTGTCTTCTCTCATACATGTGCGTCAATGATACAACTCTTATTTCTGTCTCTGTTAAGTTATTTTTCACTTTGTCACTGTGGTACATTTATTTTTTGTCTTATTTTGTTGTTTATATTTGTCTAAATCAAACCCTATGCAGCTCCTGTTCAACCCCCCCCCCCAGTTTTCCCTCCGCTCTTTCTTTCCACTTGTTCTGACACTTCACAGCCATGGCGATTTACAAAATGGCTGACTGTGGCGCAGCAGTGTGTGTTTCAGTGGGCCTGTTGTTAACGACAAATGACGAAATTTTCTATATTCCCCGTCTTCCTGAAGTTGAAGTCGTGTGACAAATCGTTAGCGCAAGGCAAAATCTGTACGATGCAACTTTTACTTCGTGTCATTAAGTTTGTATGTGGGTGCTGAAGGGATTTTGGTTGCACTCAGCAGAGTTCCTGTCTGCTGCTCAGCACTGTGTATATCGTTTCCCCATTACGGTGCATGCGCATGTTATTTTTTTTTGTGTGGGTCTGTGTCTGCGAGTCTCTCAGCAGGGGTTCCTCTGCTGCAGTCCTGCTGATTGGACTGACAGGGCTGGGTTTAGTTACCATAGAAACTGCTATATGCTTCGATTACCCCTTTGCCTCCACTCAAAAGACATCACACACACAGGCACACAAATGCAAAACAAACAAAAACAAATGTGTGATGTTGTTTACTAAAACTTTTTCTCTTCCTTTAACTACCTTATTCTGTTTTGTGATAAAACTTGCATATCCCCTGTTTTTAGTACCAACAAGAGAGGCTGTTTTCCCCTCAACTACAGTCTCTCAATTGTCTTTGGTTTGTGCAGTGTTTTGTTAAAATAAGATGTCCACTGCTACGACTATCTACTGGGAAGATGTCTTCTAATGCATTCTAAAAGCTCAACATAATCTTGAGAAACTAAGATTCAAGCAATGTCAGCTCAGGGGTGACATTACCTGAAACATTGTTGATGTGTCCTGGAACTAAAATGGGTCTGAATAACAAGAAGATACTATCAGACACCTAATGGATGTTTCAAAGTCTGCTCTATTGTATGTACTTAGAGACTATCACTGAATACAACAGCAGTAGTTCCCGAAGATGTTGAAGATGTTCGCACAGTCTGATATGTGCAGAGCCTTAAAAGGCCAATAACAGAAAAGACAAAAAGAAATCCAACAAACAAACCTATTTCTGGTTGTCCTTGCCTTCCAAGAGAGCGAAAAGTATTTTTATATTAAAGGAACTTATTTATGATTAATGTTGACCAAATATAGATGACAACCTAAGGATAAAACTTCTTTACAAACTGTTAGGTCCTGAAAAGTCTTAGAAATGAAGAAGACTTCAATGTCATAGTCTCTGGACATGCTCTCTGTAGTACTTTCTCTCTATTCCAACTAACCACATATTGAACTGCTCATGTTCTGCGTCTGCTGTGCTTGTCTGTGTGTGAAAAAACTTCACAGTGTTGTGTTGGGACTCATTTTTATTCTCCCTGCTAGTGTTCCAGTGTTTCATATGCATATTAATTAAGGACATATTGTTTGTGTTTCCTGTGTGTGCATTCATGTGCATTATTTGATCTGTGGGAGTGTTGATGCAGAGATAATGACAACCCATTTCGGTAGAAAATTGTGAGTGCGTGTCAGTGTGTGGTGCCACTCGCATTTACTTTAATCATGACATCCAATAACTGCAGCAGCCCATATGTACAGTGTCAGACAACATGTTGGGAGTTTAAATGTTGAACCACACAAGTTTAAATGTCAGTACTTTGGGTTTTAAAACTTTGTTTTCTATATTCTGTGGATAAATAAGGCTTCTTGATGTGTAGTGTGATTTTAAGGAGAACATCTCAGTGTTGGTATTTGTGTCTTGAGAGCATGGTGCACAGAACAAGGCTTGAGGTGATAAACCGGTCTAAACATTATGTTTAAATATAAAGAAGTATAGTGAAAGGAGAGTGTCAGCTAAAGGGAAGGGGAAGGTTTACAAGACGGTGGTCAGTCGAGCCATGATGGATGATTTAGAGACACTAGGAGTAGGCAGAAGACAGGAGGCAGAGCTGGAGGTTGAGGAGTTTAAGATGCTGAGGTTCAGATTCAGGTGGTTTGGACATGATCAGAGGAGGGACAGTGGACGCATTGGTAGAAGAATGATTCTAGAGATGGAGCTACCAGACAACGAGGAGATTGATGGATGCAGTGAAGGAGGACATGGATGTAGTTGGAGTTTGAGTTGAGGATACAGAAGACAGGGGAGAATTTGATGACTTTCTGTGGCAACCCCTGAAAAAAGGGACATGCTGAAAGCAGAAGAAAGAAGAAACATTATCTTTAAATAGGGTTCAGAACAGGGTTGTCTTCTTCTACTCTACAGCCCACTGGAAATTCTTGTACTAAAACCCTTACTATTGTTTGAAACAAAATGTAATGTAATGAAAAAATATCTAGAATGGTTCAGTTCTGTAAATGTAAATCTGTAAATACTGAAGAAAAACTGTTCTGCTAGGGGACTATAGACCATGATCTATTCTATAAAAATGGTCTGTATGGGGCGGTTTGTGGCCTAATGGGTAAGTATCTCTAGGCCCGCCGGCCCCTCTACCATTAAGTTACCGCTGAGATACCCTGAGCATGGTATCGTCCCCACACACTGCTCCCAGGAACTCAAAGCTGCCCACTGCTCGCTTTGGTGATTAAATCAAAGGTTGAATTTCGTTGTGTGCAGTGGTGGGAATCATAATGTCACAATTAAGGAGTTTAATTTCCCTCCTTCCTTTCTTCCTTCCTTTTAGTTGAGCTCTTAAACTTATTGATGTTGCTGCACAAAATAAATATACGGCTTTCTCAAGGAAACGCTAAGTCCTGACCTATTCTAAATAGTAAAATACGTAAAAAATTCAAATCTTTAAGTAAAATCAAGTGATTTGCCAAGCTACAAATATTTCTCTGAATTTCAAAGAACGATGCCAAGATCATTAGAAATGATCTAGGATATGTACTGTATGATTAGGATTGCTATGACAAACTGCTATCCTAGCATGCTCATGCATGGCTCAGCATAATGATGCACTATTGATATTTGGCAAATAAATAAATAAAATAAAAAATAAATTCTCCTGGAAAACACATGCAGCATGTTGAGAGAGATGTGACTAACTGACTCGTTACCTCTCCACACCCTTTGTGAGAAGGGGTGACAGAAGGTGAGAGACAGTAACAAGAGAGAGCTAAAATTGTAGGTGAGCATGTGAGAAACAACGGGTGAAAGAATCTGTATTTTGAGGGCAATTCAAAGTGGAACAAAATTAAGAAAAAAAAGTGTGAGATACAACAGAGTGTGGATAGAGAGAGCAGCAGAATGGAAAAAGGAAAATGTGGAGAAGGGAGAGCTACAGGAGTGAGGCAGATTTTGCTTTAGATCACAGAGAGGGGGAAGCTGGCAGTAATGCTAATGCCAAGAAGCAGCCAGGCAGCCAGCAAAGCTGTCTCTGCATATAGTTAATTCTGTGCCGTGTGTGTTTGTCAGTTAAACAAGTGTTGCATTTGTTCACCCGGTAATATGCATGCATACAGTAATTGTACAACTTTATGTGTGTGTGCCAGTGCATTACTGTGTGTATTTGAATGTATTTTTTAACAACAAGGTTTCTGTCCAGCTCAGAGCTCTATCCTTACTGCTCTCCCACACATTTTTTGGCTGAATTTTAGTAAATCTGCTTTTCTGACTTCATTATTTTATTTATGAGGGCATTTACACACAGGTTTTTCACCACCTCACATTACTGTCATAACAAGATACTGAAGGAGATACTTTTCCCAACCCTGGTTTTCCCCTGCAAATATGCTGTTGTCAAACCTCTGCAGGTAAAACACTGATTAAAAAAGTACAGTATATCATATGGTGAGGTATAATATTCATAGAGGCAGCTTTAAATAAATACATGGCAACATTTAATCATTTGAAAAAGAGAATTATTCCCTTTTCACTGAGTTGATATATGGATTAAAGCTACTCTCCAAAGCAGTGTTCCCCAACATTTTTTGCGCCACAGAACAGTTAAATGTCTGGTACCTTTTTCACAGACTAGTCGTTAAGTTGTGGCGGATAAATACCCCTTAATAAAATAAAATTTCCGGTGTTTTGAAATATTTTCCTATTTATTGTTTATTGTTGTTGGTTTCGCTGAGAAAATATTTCCTAATGAAATATAGTTGCATTATTGATAATGGAATCCTAGTCATTTTATTGTTAATTTCTTTTGTTGATATGGGTATGGATCAAGTGTAAGTAATAGCCAGATGGGGGCACAAAGAAACATTATTTCTCTGTGGTCCAGCACCAATTTACTCACAAATCGGTTGCGGTTCTGGCAGGGGCATAGCCAGACCCCTTAAAATGGGTGGGCCCTGAAAAATTAGGGTGGGCCAACCCCAAAATATTATAGCCAAGTTTGATCAGCCCTCTCATTGGATTGGGTGGGCCTGACTGACAAGTGGGTGGCCCACCATGGCCCACCCGTGACTTCGCCTATGCTGTCTACAGCTAAACCTGTCTCTCATACACACCTGTGCTTTAGAAGTAACATGCATGAATAAGAAGAGAATTTGAATACACAG
>JAFBJS010002907.1:110767-165441 GCA_016785265.1 Paraplagusia blochii
GATGTGTATAAGAGACAGGTGTTCCCCAACCTTTTTTCTACCACGGACCGGTTAAATGTCTCGTACTATTTTCACGGACCGGTCGTTAAGCTGTGGCAGATAAATACCCCTTAGTCAAATTTCCGGTGTTTTGAAATATTTTCCTACCTATAAAATCTTCCTACTTGAATTAACTGTGCAAGGGCACAACAAGGATTTTTGAAGTGCACGTAGCCTAAAAAAAGTTAGAATCTTTTATCAATGAGTCTGCATCATTTTGAGTTTATTGTTGTTGTTTTTGCTGAGAAAATATTTCCTAATGAAATATAGTTGCATTATTGATAATGGAATCCTAGTCATTTTATTGTCATTCATTGTTAATTTCTTTTGTTGATATGGGTATGGATCAAGTGTAAGTAATAGCCAGGCAGGGGCGTAGCCAGACCCCTTAAAATGGGTGGGCCCTGAAAAATTAGGGTGGGCCAACCCCAAAATATTATAGCCAAGTTTGATCAGCCCTCTCATTGGATTGGGTGGGCCTGACTGACAAGTGGGTGGGCCCAGGCCCACCCTGGCCCACCCGTGGCTATGGCTATGGGTTCCGGGCCCAGTGGTTGGGGATCACTGCTCTAAAGACTTTTCAATAGTTTTCATTTAAATTACCCTGGCAAAACTTAAGACTCATCATGATTAAGGTAGATGGAATCCCATTCCCTTGTTGTAGTTCATAGTGGTCCCTTGTAGTAGGTCCAAAAACAACTGTAAACTTATCAGTGCAAAGTATCTCTTGCTGATGATGCTGCTCTGTACATGGCTATATTCATCATGACTATTCCTCAGTTTTGCATACATTTTGGTACTGTACAGTTTGGATTCTTGGTTGAATTAATCTAAAGAAAGCATCTTCCTAAAAGATAAAGATGAAGACCACCCACTGAGCAGTTAATCTCTTACCCTGAAGGTTTACTGACCAAGTTGGTATCCGAATAAAATACTGCAACGTTTCACTGGATCATCCTTTTTACTCATTAGTCTTGCATAATATTTTTAGGTATTTTCACAATGTCTTTAATAACCGATGTGTTTGTTTAATTTGAAAATATCACTTAAACTAGTTTTTAGAAAGCCTTGTGATTTTTAAATTTTGTGTAAAGTTTTGCTAAAAAGTGATTTGCTTTCTCTACTCTCGCACCAGGCTGTGACAATAATGACGGAGCTGTTGAGGGAAAATCAGAGGAATGCTAAAGTAAAGCATTTTCTGCTGCCGCCACTGGGGGAGTTTCTCTACCTCATCACATCTCAGGTAATAGCTGCACGTAAGATCCTGATATCCTAATGTAGATTAAAAGAATGGAAGATTAAAGGAGGTTACACAGACCAAAAAAAAAACAAAAAACAAATGAACGAATTAATACATTGCACCACATCAAAACATTAATTTTTTGAAGCACCTTTTCTCATTTAGGCTAAGACCCTAAGAGTATAGAAGAGAGAGAAACACGTTACACATTTTGGAAGCTTTCTCTCTCAGTGATGTTTGAAATAAATCTGACTTATAAAAAAACAAACTTACGCAGATCAAACTCAGGGATGTACAGACAGCTTTCTTGGCCCACAAGGTTAAAAGGAATAAATAGGATGAAAAGTAAATAGAAACAAACAAAGGGAAGGAGGAGATCTGAAATGCATTTTCAGTCTGTGTTGTCCGTATTTATTAGTAATGTCCTCCCTCTTTAGTCGAGAAAGTGTTTCCTTTTCATTTCAATATCAACATTTTAAAATTGGTTGATTTAACTAAGTGGAGGTGAGACAAAATTCATCCAGTTTTCAAGAACACAAGACACAGGTGTAGAAAAACACATTAATACTGTGTGCTGCCAAAATTTGATTCAGCAAATTATCTTCAATGTAGGAAAAGTCATTTCATTTTACAGTGTATCTAATCTGACTGCACTATTGACCAAGGACTTTATCCAATTTAAAATCTTTAATATTTATTTAGGGGGGAATCACAGGAACATGATTCATCTAATCATGTGAACACAGTGAGTTTCACGTTCAGTGATAGTGAAGTCGACTCTTTTATGGTATTGGTACTTCTTAAAACTGTTCAATTTTAAGTTATTTTATATAATTGTTTGTTTTTGGTTCTACACTTTGTAATTGTAATATCTTAAAGGTTGCCTGGTCAGACATTATCAGAGAATGGGTTGTTTATTTTGTCCGAGTTAGATAATTTAGCAACACTTTCAGTTTTTTTTTTATGTTTCAGTTGATATAATAAACTTTGGTAAAAAATGCAAAAAATATGAAACTGAATTTATGACCTGTCAATTCTCTATTGAAAAAACATTGAGACCTGTAGAAATAGAGGTATATGTTTTCAACTGAACAATTCACACAGTTTTCAATGCTGCATGAGCTCAAGGGTCACTTCTGCCCCAGAGTTTAGTATCAACCTGAGAATTCCATGTTTCTTAACAGCATCAAGGAATTGACAAAGGAACAACTCTGTCCTTGTTTTATTTATACTAAATCTTTAAAGAGTCCTTGGAGCCTCCTGCAGGTCGACTGTTTCTTGGTCAGAGTCAGGGTCAGCTACAGCTACTGTGCTTTTACAAGGTTAGCTCCACCACCCATGTCTTAGCTACACCCTCTGCAACACACATATACTGTAAAATGTTTTTAGATTTTCCCAAGGTTAAGAAGAAGTGTATTTTCTGTGTGTATTTGAGAATAACGTAGAACACAGGTGTCAAACTCTGGCCCGGGGCCCAAATCTGTCCCGCAGTGTAATTATTTTTAGCCTGAGATAAAATCAAATGTATACTATAGTTGTCCCACCAGTATGTAGACCTTACATAACATCAGAATTTGTTGTATTAATGCTTTTGCATTTTTCTTATGCTTTTCAGTATAGCACATACATTTTGTTCTATAAAAAAAGATTTACATTGCAAATGTTCTCAGAAGACAACAGAGAGACCAAATACGAAACAAATACCACTGATTTGTAATTAATTTCAATTACAGTTTCTCATGTGTTGATACTAATAAGCTTTGGCTGTTCCAGATTAGGTGTATCTACATGAAAAAACACTATTTCATACTTAGAGAGAATGGAAAACATGCACATTTATTGTTAATTTTCTCAATATATATTGAGTTTGGCGCGTGACTTCATGCCAGTTTTCAATTCTGACCCACTGTGAAATTGAGTTTGACACCCCTGATGTAAAAAGACAACTGCAAGTGTGTAAGACAATTAAAACACTCTTAAAAATTAAGCAATATTCAAACTCTTGGACTACATTCTTCGTGAACTATAAATTCAACTCACTTGTCCACAGTAGTGGCAAACAACACATCGGTCAATATTCCGGCTCCTAACTGTGTTCTAATGGGTGACTATTCTTTCTTCCACAAAACATCATTAAAATCAGTTTTATTAGAATCATTTGGAATTGCACTTAAAGTGTCCCCTGGTACATTCACATGGTTTTCTGCTGTCTTCTTGGCAGCTCCAGTCAATGACAACGATTAGTTGTAGCCTCCAGTGCTGTCTTTTTCCTCAAGGTTAGATGTAGCCTAGAGCCTCACACACCAGTTATAAAACCCACTAATATTTAATGAAAATATAAAAAAAATGCTTGTAAGAAAATTATATATAATATCACAAAATTGCACTGGCAGGGGTAATTATACCTTGCAAGCAGTGTAAATACTTATTTTAGCAAAATATTTATGTGCAAAAAATTCCTTAAAACCTAGTACCAAACTTTACAACCAAAAAATGTATGTGACAGACTTGGCAGAAAAAAAAACTGTTTCTGTTGTCAAGTTTCAGTATTAAGGGTGGATAAACTATAAACTGAGCATTGAGTTATGTCTTTTGTGAGTATCCATAATGAACGCTTAGTAATATATTGAAATAGACAAAAAAAATCAAACAATTTTGAAATAATGTTTCAGTGTAGTCCAAATTGTAAATGTGTAAATGCAGTGAGTTCCAGCAGACCATAAAGAGCTTTCCATCTGCATTTTCAGTCTGTCCTTGATTAAAATTATATATACATATATCACAAGGTGAATCCTCTAATGGTGATCTTGTGTCTAATAAGCAGCCAGAAACTTAAAAAGTCAGACTAAAACAAAGGTTAAAAAACAAATTGATTGAAATATAACTTTACTTCGCCCACTATTTTTTGGTCATGCGTGACAATAATCATGTAAACATCATATAGCATATGTAGATGTTTTGTGTGTACATTTAGACACACACTCAGTTTTCAACAAAGTAGAAATCTCTGTAACCAATATATAGTATAATAGTTACGAGGCATGTTCCTACTCAGACCTGCTAAAGCGAGTAATCAAGATGTCATGGCTTCCCTGACTCCCACATCACCTCACCTACTTGGCCCTATGTTGCCCTCTTCCTCACTCCTCTGTACTTGCATCTCCTCCACATTATCACCCTGCCTTTCTCCCACTCCCACTCTACTCCTCAACTGCCCCTGCCCCCAACCATGCCCCATCCTCGCTCCTCTCACCCTTTCTCTTTCTCCCTGTCTTCCCTATGCCTCTCTATCAGGAAGAGAAGAGAGGCTCCCCAGAGGGACTGTGGTTTGTTCCCGCTGCCGCCTACACTGGCTTAATGAGGAGCCTGCGGGAAGGGGTGAGTGTCTCTGTGTACGTCTGCGTGTGTCTGTTTTGTGTAGCTGTGACTAAGTCTTTCACTCTGTGTGTGTGTGTGTGTGTGTGTGTGTGTGTGTGTGTGTGTATGCATATGTGTGTGTGCCTGCAAGTATGTGTGTGGGGCAGGGGATCCCTGTGAACAGTAATGATGAGGCATCTGTGCGGGCCTAAAGCATTGTTTGCCAGCTGCAAGTCAAGGGCATGCAGAGCAGGCACACACACATACATGCACACACACTCTTACCTGCATCAAACGCAACCCTTTACTGCTCAGCAGCCTGACCTCAGTAGCAATTAGGACCCTCCAGACACACACGGATACAGTAGTCGGAGCCGAAGCATAAACAAACCGCCTCTTGCTCCCCTTGCTGGCTTTCCTTTCACCACTTGCTCAACAGTCTTTTATTCAATTAGGCTTCTCAAAAATTGCCAAACACATAAGCAGGTAATGTAACGGTGTTGGCATCTTCCCACTGCTGGTAAGAGATTGAACTTGTTTGTTCTGAGCCTCCTGCCTCTTCAGCAATAAATGCCCTTTTATTCAAGTCAGTACAGTCATAACTGGGAGTTACTGTATCATTGTCCCCACTCATTTAAAGGTACACCATGTAAGTTTCAGGTAAAATTATTCCGTTATACAATTTCTGCTGGCAAAAGTATATATATTTATAAAACACTTGCATGCTTAAGAGTGAGATTGTGTGCTTATCTAATTTGGGTCTGCATCTCCTTTGCAACCGTCAGTGATCCGTCTACTTGTTTCCTGAAAGCACTCCTGTCAGAGGGGTGCTTTAACCAATATTGTTTGCACATACATGTGCCTATATATAAGTGTATATATATATTTTTTTTTCTGTATCTATCTATCTATCTATCTATCTATCTATCCATCTATCCATCTAATCATCAACCATAAATACTTTTGATTATCATTAAGATAATGCCTAATGCTCTCCCAAATATGAAATATTCTTAATTTGTGTCTCCCAAGGTCAATGTTGTTGAATGGTGAACTTTCTTTGACAGTACTGAGCACCGATGCTATGGTCATGTAGAAGTAGAGGAGGAGAAGGATGAGTGTTGTTTTTGTCTCCCAGGGCTAGAAGGGGTCTTACTTTGGTGGCCCACTGTAGCAGTATGAATATAGATGAAACTGGTGTGCACAGTTGTCAACTCGTACCTACTGTTGCTTCATTACCACTGGGAGTGTTGCGGGGGGTAGATGAACAGAGGAGGAGGGTGTGTGTGACAGGGAGAGGGGTTGAGAGGAGGAGGGAAGAGGTTGACTTATTTATCATTATTGAGTTGTGAGTGTGCTGCTGGAAACACACACTAACACATACACAGCCTGAGGGACCAGACACTCATCCTCAGACCCACCCTGCCTCCCAGTTTCCATTTCTTTTTCTTACTTTCCCCCTCACTTCTCCTCCTCTCAACTCTGTTTTCCTCTGACTGGCTGTTTTTTTTTTCTGTAAATGCACAAGTATATGTGGTATAATTGTTACACAGCTGTCTAAATAGTCTAAGTTTGTCTTGTGGGCATAACATTTCTGGCACTAACAAGATGGTTTTCTAGCTTACTACACTTAAACATACAGTCTCAAATTTGCACAGAAATAAGATCATTTCTTATAAGCAAATGCCACGTGTTAGTGCAGCATTTTAGGAATGTGCAGGAACTCAAAAGTCAGTTTGAGAATTTGCTTCCACCAGCATTTTATCTAAGTTTATTTCGCTGAATGGCGTTGTTATTGGGTGTTTTGTTGACACAATGGAAATCAATGAAAATTTCAAGCCCTGGGGTTGAGTGTTGGTAAAATGTGCAATTTTCGAAAACAAAAAAACAAACAAACAAACAAAAAAATGATAATAATGACATTACTTTTTATAGATCCACTATAAGGCCTTGAATATTGGGTAGTAAACAGCTATAGAAATACTGAGCAGCAACTGAGATTTGAGTTAATGTCACAAAGGAGCTTAGTCTGCTGACATATTCCCTATTTTAGTTTGTTTAAGCAGAGAATGAGTTGTGAGCTGGAAACCATATTTATGAATGTGTCTGTTTGCGGACTGGTGAATTCCCTCCCAGAGATTCTGAATATAATCAAGCAGTAGAAGATGAACAAATTAGGTCCATAGTAAGTGCAAAAAGTCTGTATCTAAATTAGGAACATGATCTCAAGAGACAGCTTATATTCACCCATCCTAATTTGCCCTAGAGAGAACTTCTGTTGCTGAACTGCACCGGCATGGGTTCAGCTTTTGAATAATCACTGGAGAGCCAAGTTTCATGGAAAAGTATCAAACCTTTTACCGTCAGTAGCGCCTCAGGTTTTTCCGCTCTCCCTCTACTACAGTCACTTTATTGAAATTTGATGAGCAGTGCTGCTGCCTATGAATCGATATGAGATATAAAGGAGCTCAGTCAAATGATATAAATCACCGCAGTACGGTCCCTGCAGTGACAGATCAATGCATCAATTTGTAAACCAAAAATTGTTTTTTACTAAATCACAAAAGGGAACAATTTGTTTTGTGTTTTTTAACCAGTGTTTTTTAGTGCTGGTCCCAAGCCCGGATAAATGGTCAGGATGGACATCCAGCGTAAAACTTTGGCCAAATCAAAGATGCAAGACAACTAAATGGACAGGGGGAGATGGAAATTGTTAACTTGCTGTGGCCAAACCTGAAAAAAGGGATAAGCCGAAAGGAAAATAAGGAAAAGAAGATTATACAAGCATAGGTAGATAGAGCTCAATCTTCTGGCTATACATAACGTATAGAATAAGATATCCAGTTCATATAGGTACGTAAATGTATTTAGTATTTTTTTGAGTTTTTCATCTGGGTAGATCACTTCAATCTGGTCCTTTGAAAAGTAGTTCACAAGACAACAAAGTGTGGGCACCCCTGGTCAAGATAAATTGTCTTTACGTTACTGATAACAAATACAAATATACCTGTCTCGGGGATTACACCAGTGGGTTCTAGTTGCTCTTTGGTTTCTGGTTTTTATAAATTGTGAACTTTTCCTGGGTTTGTCATTCTTCAGTTTCCTTATTGTTGAGGGATGTTTGGAAAGACCGGCACTGCGTTTGCAATTTAGTCCAAATACGGACGGTGAGTTTGTCTGCCAATCTACTAAATGTAAATTCAGTGCCACACTTTTCAGCACATGACAGCGCTGAGCTGCCGTGCCAAGACCCTGTCTAATGCGCTCCAGGCAGTGTGGTTTTGATGCAATTTCTGACCCGCTGGATCACCCCAACCCCCTCTGCTGCTGTTGAGAGTTACTCTTGATAAAGCACTGAGGTAAGGGATAGCGATCGTTGCACTAGACGGGGAGTCGACTGCAGGGGCTGAGGTGAGGGGGTCGAGAGTGGGCAGAGAGCCAAAGAGAGCATGGTGGTTCTTACCGGTGGAGCGGTGGGGCTGTGAGGGACGGCATGGAGTGACAGGTTGGATGAACTAGAAGAGAGAGAGGGGAGGAAACAGGGGGGTCAGAAAAAGAGGGAGAGTGTGTTGAAGAGGGGGGGGAGTAGATGGCATGGTGTGAAAGACAGGTTTCCAGGCCAGACTTGAGCTGCAGGAAATTATTTATGAGGATGAACAAGATGATGCTACTGCTGCAAGAAAAATGTGTGTGTGTGTCTCCCTCTCCCTCTCTCTCTATCTCTATGCGTGTGTGTGCAGGAGAAATGGGTGTGAACAGCAATACCGTGTTAGAAGCCAAGGGGCAGAAGGTAAAAATCCCCGTACACACACACACACACAAACACCAATGGTGATCCTATTAATGATTTATTACTATCTCCCACAAAGGAGAGGAGAACAGAGAGGGACTCTCTAAACAGTCATGGGTCTCACCCTTGTGTCTCTAACACAGGATGTGACCACTCTACCAAATGTATTCACAGACAGAGAGTTAATGCCACTGGGTAATCTAGTAATAATTACCTTTCTTCTTATAATAAGTGACTAATTGGGAATTTACATTTGTTATTTTTTAATAAACTTGTGCAATAGTTTTGGGCCCAGACAGGAAGAGAAAAGTTGTTGGTACAGTTTGTGTGCACCTCGTTCCCACTCTCTGTCAGATTGTCCTTCTGTGCTATATTTGTTTGCTCGGGGAATACGCCAGTGTCTGTTTACCTCCCCGTATCTGTGTTTACTGGTTTGTGTCCTTGTTTTGTCTTCCTTGTCAGCCCATTAGTTTACAGGTTTTCATCCTTTTCCGTTGCACTTGTGGTTTTGAACCTGCACTTGTTGCTCTTTTGTCCACAGCTCGTCCTCTTCCTTCATGCCCCCTCATCCCTCCACCCACCAACCCTTCGTCTGCTGGTTAATCAGGCAGTCTGTCTCTGTCTTTGAGTGTGGCTATTAGTGGTGTTAGATGTGATGTTTGAGGCTGATTGATGAGTGCCTGTTCCTGCCATAGGGGCTTATTCAAAACCAGGTGTGTTGGCTTCTAAAGGACTTCAATCACAGAGGAAACCCACATCAGACAAGTGAACACACATGCAAGGCTGACAAACAAATCCACTGTCAGTCTATGTGATAAGGTTTTGGTGGTAGATATATGAACCTTTCAGCTGAGGCTAGAAGACCATGTGCAAACATGTTGGGATATAAAGTTAATCTCCTGAACATCCAACAAAGAAAAAATGTTGCCTTTTCATCCTAAAACTAGGGGTTTCCCCATTTTATTTCAGCCTGAAGTTCCACAATTCCATAAAACATTTCTAAACACCAGTGTGAGTGCTAATTATCTTCAGCACATCATTAATAAATCATTGTGTCTGGATTATAAAATAAATAGAAATAAAAATGTAAATATTATGTATAGACAACAAAATATTGGTTAATGTGTTTGCAGTTCCCAACAAATTGTGTTGCTCCACTTTATACACAAACAAGCAGCTCACATTATAATTTCACCAAACGGCCGTGTCAGCTTTCAGTGCTCAAACAAAATTCACAAAATAAAAAAATAAATAAAAAACTGTTTCCCATAGATTCTGTGTGATATAACATTGAGCCAGAAGGAGACTGTGGATCAGGGTTTTGAACTGTAGGATTTACCATAAAATATGGAGAAACAAATCTATGAAATATTATTATAAATTCAACTTTCACCTCAGGGTGGAAGTCGCAAAATATTTTTTACGAGCTTCTTATGGCCCACGGGCCGCAACTTTGAAACCCCTGATTTAGATAAAGAAAAAAAACATAATTGCTTTTACAGTGTATCACAGCATTTCTAGGCAAACTAATACTAGTCGAAGCTTACATTAATGTCATTTTCCTTTAGAAACACTACATGCCGTTTGGGTTTGAAGTCCTCTGGTGCAGGGCAGGATAATATATTTACTCTATATATAAAATACATGTTTTCTATTTTAAGAGGAGAGGAAACCTTAAGATTGTAAGGTGGTGAGTGAAGTGTCTACTCATATAAAATGAAGGTGGACAAAACCAGACAGAAAAACGTGAGAAACTAAATGAAGCAGCAGAACTTGTTTGCTTTATAAGGTGTGGTTAGGACATAGTGGTAAAAGATCCACTGTCAGTCACACTTTACGCAGTGAGAAAAAAAAAATCACAATGCGTTTCAGCAATTGTAATAACACCACTTTGCCATAAGGGAACATACTGAGTCCTCGTGTCCATTTCCCACCAAAGCCAAACTTTACAAAGTCACGTGTGTTCAGACCAGGCTGGTCTCCCTGATGACCTCGCAGCCATCGTATTGGGAAAGCCATTTCAAATATTTCACATTTTATTCTTTAAAGTTGACTTTCTGCAGATGTGCGGTTTAAGTAGGACACGGAGTATAATATAATGAGTGTGTGAACTTGTTTCTCACACTAGGAGAAATTATAATGAGAATAACTTACTCTTTCCTCTGTCTCCTGCATTTCTCTCACTGCATCATAATGATGGATTTTTTTTGCATGAACAACTTGTTTCTCACCACTTGCAAGGGTATTTCTCTCCCCTTCCCTCGCTCTGTCTCTCCCTTCTTTCTATCTCCATATTTTCCTTCCACTTTCTTTCCCCCCCTCTATGTAGTTCCTGGCAGGGCTACAATCTGTTAAAACACAGACAGTGGGTGCTCCCCCGTGGGCTCATTAGTGAGCTGGTCCGCAAAGACTAGGGAATGCCGGAGCAGACCATTGCACCAGTTCCCATAGGGGTGTCAGGACGTATTCATTATGTTGTCGTCCTACTAAGTCCCCCGATGTAAAATAAGCAATATTGGATGAAAAGGTTGGTTATTCCAGCTTTCAGTGATGTTTAAGGTTCCCAAGTGAGTTGAAAAGTGTTCTTTCATTTCAATAAACCCTTGTGGTTGTGCATCTGTGTAGAACCTTTTATTGATCACATTTGCTCCTCTGGACAGAGGGGTTCTACTGGACAATCTTTTATCAAACATTGCATATTTAAACATGTGTTTGACAAATTATTTTGAAGATTAGACAGTAGGCAACATGCCTGGCATGTTGTTAGACTGAATACTAATTTAGAATGTAAAAGACACATATGTCATATGTGTCAGATAGATCTGTGATAGATCTGTGTAAACTAGGGAGATGTCCAAAACTTGACATAAAAAATCCATACCTTTTTGATATGTAGTGACAGTGCATGCACTGCAACAAAGCCGTACGTGGAGCTTACACCCAAAAAATGTAATAGCCATGAGATCTGCTGTAAACACCACTCGAAATACTACTAGTCCAAATTTATTTGATTGGTAGATTAGATATGATAGTAACCTTATTAGTTCATGTGGTTCATTCAATTTCGTTACTAGCGAGGAGAAGAAAAAGTTACATAGCACTGTTGTGTGTGAATGTTGAAGAAAATAAGAGGGAGTTCAGTTAATTAGGCAATTATATGTCTCATGCACCTTAATGAAATTATGCCTCAGGAATGAATGTTTTAGTTGCAATAATGAGCATTTACCACAAGATACATTCAACTGTGTTTTATGAATAGGCTCTATTATATTGTATTATATCTGGTGAGAGTGGCATCTAAGTGATGTAACACAGTGAAAGACAATAATAACCTGACAGACGCAATCACTTCTGTTCCACTTCCTGTCTCTCTACACAATGACTTTCCTGCAAAAAAAAAAACCCTCATTTCCTCAGCCATAGAGATTTCATTAGTCCTGGCCCCATTGTCTGAACACAAGCAACTATGCTTTACTGAGGCAAAGGTGTGTGTGGGCACATGCAGTGTGCAGTGTACAGAAAAGCAGCGACACACAAACACTTGCACAAAACTTATATTCAGTGTTTTCCCTCGCGCTCTGCTTGTGCGGGGGTAATGCTGAGAGGTAATCTGATTGTCATTTAGTGATTAAATTAGACATTTGTTCATATCTGCCTTGCCTGATTTGGGTTTTTGGAGTTTTGTTATTGTGGCATAATGATGTAGTTTAGCATTTTAACAAATGTCAATATTGTACACATTTTCTTGTTCTGTTTTTACGTATGAGCTCTTAAAAGGGAACAACATAGTTGTCGTGCAATAATATACAGTACGTTATGCTTTACAAACATTTGTAAAGCATTAACGTACTGACTATGGTCTGCTACCAATAGGGAGGTCTTTCTATGGGTTATATACAGAGGTCTAATTTCATTGTGTACAGAGGTGTGTATTACAATGTTACAATAACAAGGAGTTTAGTTTCATTAGCTTAGTTCAACAAAACAACTCCCTCCCCTTTTTCCTTTTGGCTTGTCCCTTTTTTAGGGGTTCCCACAGCAAGTCAACATTTCCCATCTCATCTTGTCCTTTGTATCTTCTACTCTAACTCCCAACTACTTTCATGTACTTCCTCGCTGCTTCTATCAATCTCCTCTCTGTCTCCTACCTGGTAGCTACATCTTTAGAATCATTCTTCTACCAATGTATCCACTGCTCTTCCTCTGAACATGTCCAAACCATCTTAATCTGACTTCTCTAGCTTTTTCTCCAAACCTTCCTGTCTGTGTTGTCCCTCTAATCACCTAATTCCTGATCCTGTCCATCCTTGTCTCTCCTAAAGAGAATTCACTCAAACAATGACCATTACTTACCAAATGGTCAATGTGTTATTTATTATCATTATGAATTTTTTTTAGAACTTCATTAATATCCTTCAGGAAATTATGCCTCTGCATCTATCCTGTCTCTTATACACATCTAGTACAGTAACTACATTTAATGCTAAGATTTGAATTTGAAAAAAAGCAAAGGTTGAATACGCCCCATTAAAAACCATGTTTCAGTTTCAGTTTAGCATTTTAATTTCTTAAACTGTTTTTTTTTTCAGTTCATGATTTAATCCTCAAACAATGGTCCCTTTTCTAAACATAAATTCCAATATGTCTAAAGCAAAGTGAATATGTCAATACAACTGCGGCTCTGCATAATTCATATTAAAGCCCCATCTAAATTTAGACTCTAATTACGTGTTTATTTATTTTCCATCCACTGATTTATGGTCACTTTGTCAGTCTCTGCAGTGAAGAGACATCTGCTGCAGTCACAGTGTCCCTCCCCCCCAAAAAAATAATATATATATATATATATATATGTATATATATATATATATGTATATATATATATACAGAACCTGTAACATAGCTGTTTGGGAATTAGCAGAGAATGCACAAAAGAGCCGGACAATTGAATTAAACTCAGTGTGGCTTTTTGCCTTAGCCCTTGGTTCATTTAAAATTTGGTTATAGAATCCTCAAACAAATTGCGCACACACAACAAAACACATTTTCCAGGCCTACAACGATGATAAAGAACCCAATGTTTGTTCTCATTTGCTTCAGTGTTTGTCCAGAGTGACCCGTGTGGACCCTTCAGTCTTCTTGGTAGTGATTGACACTTGTGGTCCTGCGACTGTTTTGGAGAGTTTGGGCGGAGCTGGGGCCAGAGTACGGCAGCACCTACTCACTGCTTTGGCCACAGCCTTAGTGACTTCACAGGTTCATACTCACCGCATCACTCAGAGCAAGGTTTGTATATTTCTGTTTTCGAAATATATAAATTATTGGAAGATGCTGTTGTTCAAGAGCAAGGGTCTCAAACTCAAACAAGTTGCGGGCTACCCCCCACACTATCATTTCACCAAAGGGCCACATCAGCTTTCAGTGTTCAATACAAAAAAAATCAGTTTTCCATAGAGACTGTGGATCAGTGTTTTTATATTAGGATTTGACTATAGGATTTACCATAAAATGTGGAAAACAAATCTATAAAACTTCATTATAAATTCAAATTCCACATTAATGTGGGGGCCGCAAAATATTGTTCCACGGGCCCCAAATGGCCCACGGGCTGCGAGTTTGAGACCCCTGTTCCATAGTCAGTCCTCACAAAAGAAGAAAAATGTCTTCCATTTGTTAAGAAGACATTTGGTCGGAAGACAAATGAGGGGCAATATATAGTATATAAAAGAAAACGTTTTTCAGAAAGTTTTTGTTTTTTATGTTTAGTGTGTAGAATGTCAAACTGTTGATAGATGTTCCCTGTTACCAGACTTGTACGGGCCATTCTTCCTCTTCATCTCCAGCTCAAAAACTTCTCCTGTCATGCTTTATCATGTACGTTTTTCACTCAAACAATGACCATTACTTACCAAATGGTCAATGTGTTATTTATTATCATTATGAATTTTTTTTAGAACTTCATTAATATCCTTCAGGAAATTATGCCTCTGCATCTATCCCATCACCGTGTTGAACAGGGAGCTGCTGGCTGAGCCATTACCCAGGAAGCAGTATGTGGGGACCATGCTCTGGAGACCTCAGCAGTAAATTGGCAGTAGGGGGATTCAAACCGGGGGCCTTGCGGACCCAAATCAATTTCCTTAACCACTAGGCCACCAACTGCCCAAAATTTTAACAGTAGGAAGACAACAACCTCAACACATAAGTATTTGGGAAGAGTTTTACTTTTAGTTTTTTTTTGTAGCTCTACTCTTTGTTATGACTCATTTCCTGTGTACCAGTGTGGTACACACTAATACACGAGGCAGGTCTGGGGAAAAGTGTTGGTGAATTTCTTTTCCTCCTTGCCTTCCATCACTTGATGAACTAATACTGAACTGTGTGCAGACTAATTTGTCAGGGACTTCATTATTTATTTTCAGCCCATGTGATGTGTTATGTGAAGTTCTAATCTCAGTGAGGCAGGGGGCTCCAATTGATTTGAAGGTTTTTAACACTAGTCTAGCATTGTTAATTGACTCTGAACTGAATTTATTTGCATTGAGCATTTCCAATTTAACAGCAGAATACAAACTTAGTACTTTAACTCCTCTCTAATTATGCACTGATATGCATTCACCCCCGCCCCCCACGTACCCCAGCTCCCCCATTACCATCCTCATCCCCTCTCCCCTGGCGCAAAGACAGACAATCCAAGAGTTTGTTTACACAGGAGTCTGTTTGTTTGTGTGTGTGTGCTGTTGGTGTGCATGTTAGTGAGAGATGGCATGTGAGAGTGTGTGTATTTGTGTCCACAGATTCAAATACGCAAATTTGTAGTGTGTGTCAGTATCTGGGCTAATTGGCTGAATGAATGTGCTGCAGCCTTCTTTTTCAGCAAAGCATTGTGGGTAGTGGGGAGGGACTTATCAGCTAGGCACACACTCAGAGGGCTTTGAAATTAATTAAGTCAGTGTGTCATCTATAAACACACATGTACGGAAATTCCTTCACAACCTGCTGCATTGCATGGTGTTGGTTATAATGATAATGATAATTAGGGTTACAGGCAGAACTGAACTGACCCTCACATTTGTAAGAAAGAGAGGATTTAGCTTTACCATGATCTTCACAGCAGCCATCCTAGAGAAGATGCAAATGACTCCTGAAAAGGAGCTTCAACTTCCTTCTGTGGCTACACATAGTATAATAAGTAAATATTATTTGAAATTATTAGCTGTTTTAAGGAGGCAATGGCATTTATTGTAGTTATTTTGTTTGTGAGAGAAAAAAAAGGAAGTTGATAGGTGCTGGATATATTATTGACATATTATTGATATGGGTGAAAATGTTGTGTAACACACCCAAGTTTATTTCCAAGTTCTGGTTCGAGTTTGTCATTTCCCCCTGTCTGGGCCTGGATTTCCTCTTGCTGTCTGATGCCTGTACATAAGGGGTAAAACCTCTGAATACACTTAAAACATGAATGATTGTTTGTGCATGGCCCATATGGACCGGCAAACTGCCCAAGGTCTACACCTACCCCCCGCTGTTGACAGCTGGGATTGACTCTGGAAAAGGATCAAAACATGGAAAGTGTAGAAAATGATGAATAATTACATGCCGATTTACTTCAGAACAGTTAATTTGATTCCTATTTTTTATTCCACAGCATATATCTACATTATTGCTTTACCTTGTATGCACAAATCAGTATCCGCAATTGTTTTTTTTCCCAAATTCTTTTCCCAAATTACATTTCATTAAAATGCTGTGACATCTTTTTAGTTTTTAGTGAGTTTTTTTTTTTTTTTAATCTAATAGTATATACAGTTTTCTGATTAAAACAAGCCATGTCAGAAACACTCAGTGTGTTCCCCTGTGTTTGTTCTTGTAGGATTTGGTGTTGACGTTGTTGCAATGTCTGGAAAGTCCATCCAATGTGACGAGAGCAAAAACTGTGCTACTGTTGCTACTGCTCATACAGGACAACCCACAAATACTACTCTACTGCTGTCAGCACAGGTGAATACACACTCGTGTTAAAATAATAGTGATTAAAAATGTGATTCACACCACAGCACACATCGAATTGTCACCTCTGCATTTAACCCATCACCAAAGTAAGCAGTGGGCAGCTTCGAGCGCCAGGGGAGCGGTGTGTGGGGACGACACCACCAACTGCTTTTTACAAAGTATAAACAACTGTGAAGCACAGCTATGTCTTATATGGATACATTCATTATTAAGTGATACAATGGCGTTCGGGGGAAAAAAAAAGAGTTGCATGTTGACGTGTATTTTTATGCACATCATTTTTACAATGTACACCACATAACAGATAAATACAGCTCGAGGCTAAAATCTCTGAACTGTTATCTGACCACATCGTTGACTACACTCTCTCCTCCTGTCTCACTGCACTGAGATTTGGACTCTCCATTCTTCTTCATCACTCCAGTTGCTCAGTCAGACCACTGACTAATTAGTTTCTCTGGAATGTTCTTGCCCATCTTCACACATATGGTTCACTCTGTGAGAACAAACCCCTAGCATTTGTGAATTCTATACCAAGGTGTGATTTCCCCTCAATTATTTAACTGTAGCTTTCAGTGTGCGTCAAGCACCACCCAGACAATCAAATTCTCTCTTTTGTTCACAGTGTGATACACCAAACTCCCAAATTGAGCTCCACTAAAGTTTCACGAAGCAGAGAACTGCTAACATAACAGTATTGGTGTTTTCCCCTCCGGCATGCTTGCAAATGTAATCTCCACAGACACCTCTCAAATCAGATAATATGCAGTGGTATTTGCAACGAGTGTCATTATGAGCTTTCTGGTTTCACTGCAGGCAGATTCACAGATTTGCTCCAGTGAAATTATTATTATCTGTCAGCCAGTTAGACTAGATGCTGTTTTCTCAGTACTTCAGGGTCTGCTGAGAGACAGGCAGCTGGCTCTGACTAAAGACAGGGCCGAGAGGTGGGTGCAGTCAGGCTGACAGGACAGAAAGCTTGAGCAGAGCTCACATTGTCGTTTTAGTAAGGGTTCCTACTCAGATAACAGCACAAATGAACCTTTAAAGTTTACAAATGAATTGTATGAGAAAGATGTGCTCACTCATCACACGTGTCTGACTATCACTGACCATTTTACTAGTTGTCTACAGTTGAAGCCCCATTACATGTTTTAACAAAGTCTCCCAATAACCAAATACTGACTTTCTATATGATTGTGTGCTGTTTAAAGCAGTTCCCAAAGTGGGTGGGAAAGAGGTTCTTCATACAAATGCTGCCGGGAGGTGGATGGTGAAGCAGATGTACTCTGAGGAACCTTTGTGTTAACTAGAACAGCAGCAGTGGGAATTCTAATACAAATGTATGTACCCTGGACATTCATCCTGTGCTGCTGCATGTTGTAACTTCAGTGGAGCTTCACATGGTTCATTAGAGCCGGTTGTCCTGTGTTTCACCCCTCTCTCACTCGCAGTGCAGCTGTGATTGTGCACCACTCATATGATCAGATGCATATGCATGATATGATACATTCACACACACACATACACACAGAAGGTTCCCTTGGTAATTTATGACCAGTTGGTATTTCAGTTTGAAGTAAAGATGCCCTAGTTTACTGACATATGGATTCTCATAACTGTGCCTTCTCTTTCATTCTCTATTTATTCCAACATTCACTGTGCATTAAGTTTTTTTTTTCCTAAATACACTCCTCTTTCCCCCATCTATATATATTCTTTTTCTGCAGCAAAATGACATGACAATCCCAACGATGCACTCATATGGCATTAATTGACTATATATAACTTAATTGGTTGATAACAGAGAACAAATTAGAACATTTGGTTTTAGAATCCTATTTGTGTTTTCTATATCATTACAGCTAGCTGTTGTAGAATAGTGTCTACCTTTGTGAGCTGACAGTGCAATTGCATATTTTTATCCAATCAGGGAAAATGTATAATAGTTAACGCTCATACCAAGATATATGGGGTATATATCAAGGGGTGAAAAATCTTCCTACCCCAATTAACTCTGCATGCACACAACAAGGATTTCTCAAGTGTACACAGCCTATAACTTTCTGCTACTAGAGCAGTATACAAAGTGAGTATCCTATATCAATGACATGAATGCATCATTTTTAATTTATTGTTGTCTTCACTGAGAAAATATTTCCAAATCAAATATAGTTGCATTAATGAGGATGGAATCCTAGCCATTCTATTGTTCAGTTCTTTTGTTGATATCTGTATGGATCAAGTGGAAGTAATAGCCAGATGAGGCCAACAGGAAACATTGTTGGCCTCATCTGCAGCCTGGTACCAATTCACCCACGAACCAGTACTGGTCCCCGGCCTGGTGGTTGGGGACCACTAACTTAAAAGACAGTTTGAAGCACAAAATGCAATTTGAAGAACATGAAAATCCATCCATCCATCCATCATTGTAAATGTCCAAGCCACCTCTACTGACTCCTCTGGATGTGGAGATGCAATGGCTCTACTCCTAGCTCCTCCCAGTTGATGGAGCTTGTTGTGGTGACGAAAGAGCTAAGCCAAAAGGCGAACCGGCGAATTTACCGGTCAATCTATGTTCCTACTCTCACCTATGTCATGAACTTTGGGTCATGACTGAAAGAACAAGATCCCGGATTAAGTGGCAGAAATTAGCTTTCTCCGCAGGGTGGCAGGGCGCTCCATTAGAGAACATGAATATTTCATCGTAAAATAATCCTAATTCATGATTCATATATTATTCTTATTTTTGCTGTTTTAACTTAACTTTTTCTCAGTTATCCCTACTCCAAATCTTAGCAGGGAATTGATCCGGCTTCTGCTCTCTGGCTTGCTTGGGCAGCTGGTTTGCTTTGCTTTAGTGCATCATATGGAGTCAAGTTATCCTACATAAACTAAAATGTTACTTCATACATGAGAGTGCTGCAACATATAATATTCAGTTTCTACCAAAGACAATATCAAAGTATTTAATTTAAACAATGTGGCTTCAAGGCAAAACACATTGTTTTCACCTTTGAGCAGTGGCATTGAAATTTTTGTCATCTTTTCAGTGTACGCCTTTGGTCATTTCCTTCAACAAAGTACAGATTATCCCGCTGCAGTGTGGTCCATGAAAAGTCTATGTCTGAAAATAGACGTTAATCAGCAAGATTTCCTTAATTAGGTTGTTCTGGACCAGCATCCCTATCACCCTGAGAGACAGTTTTGTGGCAGTGCAGCACAGAATAGACTTTACTCTTTTACGCATATGAGACTGAGTTTCCATAGTTAGACATTAGAACAAACTTTCTTTTGTATGTGACACTAAAAATAAAGGTGTTTTAATTGTCACCTTTTTTTTTTTTCTCAACTCATTTTCTTTTCCTGCCCGTCTTTCACTTTATATGCACTTCCTCTCTATCACTCTCTCCTCACTCGCGCTCCCTCTGTTCACTGTGTTAAAGCTGTCAGATTTGACCTGCCTGTCTCTCTCCCACCGAGCTCTCTGCCTGACTCAACCACACACACACAGACGCGTCTTTTCCTCAGTCCTGCTCTCACCCAGGCACGCTGTTTAATTAGCTCCTCAGTGGTGTGAAAATGTGTGTGTGTGTGTGTGTGTGCATGTGTGTGTTTGTCTGTATAAAGATAAACTTGTGCAGGGCTTACTGAGAAAGTGTCAAGATTGCCATTGGGAGCGATGTGAGATGGCTCTCAACAGACACAGTCTTGCAGTCACAAACACAGAGCAGGCCACTTGTAGGTCAGTTGTGTAAGAGTACATTGTGAATCTCCCGTAGTGACTGACAGAGGTGGCAAATGTGTCCCTCTTTATTTAGCATTCTGAAAAAGTGGCTGTACCAACAAAGCAGCCACATACAAATAAGCAGAAAGACAGTGTGCAGGCATATTTGGATGGATCTACAGTAACTGGACAGTTACATGGAAAGTTGGACTTTGGTCTAAATGTCCAAACATCACATTAGGGCATGCAACATTCTTGATTTCCATTACAAATTTGATGTCAAATAATCACAAAACAACAACACAAAAAGGAATATTAATTTCCACTTTATTAGGCAAATATACCTTTTTTATATTACCTTGTATGCCAAATGATTTACCCTTTCTGAAGGCTCACCTCATGGGTGTATTTTGGCGGTTGTTTTATAAAGTCAACATGAGTTAAGACAGTCTGAGAGAAACTGAGAGAGAGAGAGAGAGAAGATCAGCAGTAGGAAAGAAAAGTGAAGTAAACCTGTGTGGCCTCAGTACAACCATAAAAAAACACCTAAAACTTTAAACACCAATAGTCTTTTCAGCAGCTCCAGAAACAATAAAACAGCATCCTTTCTCCATTACATCCTCAACCTCTCCTGCTTTGCCACCTAATTGTATCTATAAATTGCTCTTTCCCATAATCTGCAGTGTCTAAAAGTCGGCGAACTCCCACCTGCTTTTTAGACACTGTCTCTGTCTCCAAATAGTACAACCTGAACACCTTGTAATACTTTCCTCTAACTTTTGCCAACATCCTTTTGTGACACATTGGAACACTTGTTTCCAGTCCTCCTGCCTATACAACTTTTACTGATGCCCTTCCTCTGTGCAGTGTCCACTGCTGTGAATCAGAAGATTTCAGAGAGCAATTATATAATTACGAAGATTAACACATATTACCACAACCTTTAAAATACTGCATTGCCATTGTCTAGATTGCAGGGGTGTAACGGTACATGTACGTGTATCAAACCGTTCATTACAGACATTGATTTTGATACAGAGCTGTACTCTGCAGTGAGTTCAGTCAATCAATGTGTTTACATTTTACCACTACACATTTACACTTCTTATTCTCCTTTCTTGTCCCTTTTTTTCAGAGGTTGCCACAGTGAGTCAACATTTTCCATCTCCCCCTCTCCCCTTTATCTTCTACTCTAACTCCAACTCCTCTACCTCCTCTAATTCCATGTCCTCCCTCACTGCATCCATCAATCTCCTCTTTGTCTCATTCCTGGTAGCTCCATCTCTGGGATCATACTTCTCCCATTACAATCACTGTCCTTCCGCTGAACATGTCCAAACCATCTTAATCTGGTTCAGATTGGGAGAAAAAGCTTCAGTAGCACTTTCTCCCAACCTTCCCGTCTATGTTGTCCTCTACACATTTACACTAAAGGTCAATATGCACGAGAGAAGTTGTCCGTCATTGGAGTGGTTATTTGTAACGGTACAGTATTTGTATTTGTCCTTCCATGTCACGGTGCGTTGTATGCAGTCACAATGTAACACAGGTAGCAAATTCAAATCATTATTTCTTACCTTTTCAATGTCTTGACTATATTTTTTATTATATTTACAACTCATGGTGGTAAATAAATGTGTCCAAAAAGGGTTTAGTTGCAATCAACTGGACTTCTTCTTGCTGACAACTAAACCCTGTATGGATATCATAACCTGGATAAAAGAGAATCTTCACAGATTAATAAATGTGAGACTTTTCATGGAAATACAAAATTGCCTGGGCGACCCCAAACTTTTGAAGGTAGTGTACATGTGTGAGTTTTGTTGCCTTATTCACTTAGTACTGAACATGTAGTGAAAACATACCAAAACATGGCCTTGCCAAACCATGGTATGTAAACTGTGACCTATGTGTACTGTTACAACTCTACTAGATTTTACTGTACCATTGTTTTTCCTGTAAAGTGGCTGCAGTTATTTTTCATTTTAAACACATTGGTATGAGTATATGTTAAATTTTTGTTTGGCATTGCATTATTTTTGGAAGAACAATAAAACAAAAAAGGCTAAAATGGTCTGCAATTGCAGTTGCCATGTATGTTTTCAACAGAATTGTATTACTCTGCAAACTTAATTTAATTTTACCATATGGAGCTTGTATCTGTGAGCTGATGTGGAATTAGTGCAATAGGGGAAAAAAAATCCCTCCTTCCCTCTCGCTTTTTTGTGTTTCCTGCAAATGCTGACAATATTTCTCTGCTCACTGACTCAAATGATGTTATTTATGTGGCTTTATTTTTTTTATTATTTCCTTCACACTAAAGGAGTTAATCTAATTCTGATTCTAAGTGAGGAAAAATTAGTCTAAGTATGCATGATAAATATCATCCCCAAAGCTCTGATTTTATGAATTTTCCAGTTTCACATATATAAATATGTATTGTTTTGTCTTTATTTGTTTGTATTGTGTTGTGACATGCAGTGAATATGTGTCTCTGTGTAGACTTGTCATGTACCTGGAGAGGGACCTGAACAGAGCCTCACCTCTCAAAACAAACCCTGGCCAATCAGGTCACCTGTCTCAGTGTCTGGACCTACTGATTGGACACCTGTGCAGCATTGCACCACTGATTTTGGGTACTGACACAACACACATTTACACTCACACACATTGAGTGAGAGTGACCGGAGAGCAAGAATCACACTGCATAATGGTGCTGTTTGTATTTTGGAGAATTTCTATTATTAGAATCGAAATCTTGAAGTTTTTTTCTTGTCAGATTGTGGAAAGAAAGAAAGTGTCAACATGACAGTCAAGAAATGTTTGTTTGTTCCCATCAGCCTTTTACTCCCCTCTCCAGTCTAATCTAGTTTGCTGTCCTGTCTGTAGCTGATGTCCTCGCTGCCCTGAGGGATGTGATTGGGAGGAGACACCCATCAACGTCCCAGAGCAGACAGCTTAGGGTAACACTGCCCACACTGTCGGTGGTGCTGGAACTGGTTTCATCACAGGTAACTAACAAGGAAAGGCAATATTTTTTTTCTCATACTGCTACATATATGGAATATCTACATACTGTGATTCACTGTTTGTTGCTCACACACTCCTATGTTTGTTGTGAAAGTACATTAATCTAATAAGACCTACGTTAAGATGATTGTTTCTTCTCATTCTTTCGGCTTGTCTCTTTTTTCAGGGGTTGCCAGTGAACAATTTCCATCTCCCCCTGTCCTCTACATCCTCAACTCTGACTCCAGCTATCTTCATGTCCTCTTTCACTGCATCCATAAATCTCCTCTTTGGTCTTCTTCTTCGTCCACTACCTGGTAGCTCCATCTCTAGGATCATTCATCTACCAATGTATCCGCCGTCCCTCCTCTGAACATGTCCAAACCATCTCAATCTGGCTTCTCTAGCCTTTTCTCCAAACCTTCCTGTCTGTGTTGTCCCTCTAATCACCTCATTCCTGATCCTGTCCATCCTAGTCACCCCTAAAGAGAACCTCAGCATCTTAAACTCCTCCACCTCCAGCTCTGCTTCCTGTTTTATCTAAACTCCTGCACCGTCACCACATCTGCTCCTTGTAACCACACTATTCCACTGTTCTCCCCTTCATTCACACACATGTACTTTGTCTTGCTAGGACTGACCTTCATTCTTCATCTTCCCAGTGCGAACCTCCACCTATCTAGGTTCTGTTCTAGATTAACATTAAGGAGATTGTTTACACATAGAAAATTAATAAGCTGCCTCCACGGACCGTCATCTGCTTTTGACTTCTACATGATTAAGTGTGTTGCTTTTCTCAGATATTTCGATGGAACATTGTGAATAAGACATTTCTGGCACAGCTTGGACTGCTGATTGTAAGTGTGAAAATTATATGTATGAGGATGACAGTTTATGTTTTAGTTTTGTTTACAATTGTGATATCAGTGTCATCTCAATGTTTTTAGCTTCACTTGCAGATGTTAAAACTGTTTGTTTCTTCTTATGTGATTCATTCCTTAAAGGACTCAGTCTGCTCAATGGAATCCAATGAAACAAACTTGGCCAATGCTCTAGGTGG
This sequence comes from Paraplagusia blochii, assembly GCA_016785265.1. Taxonomy (NCBI): domain Eukaryota; kingdom Metazoa; phylum Chordata; class Actinopteri; order Pleuronectiformes; family Cynoglossidae; genus Paraplagusia; species Paraplagusia blochii. Next base: position 135,006 of record JAFBJS010002907.1, read on the forward strand.
GTTTTTTTCTTATTTACTGCACTGATGGCACTTGAATTACTGATGATTAAAATGCTGAGCAGGAAGCTAAAGTGAACCACTGTAATTAGTTTGAGCTGTAATGGCCACCCTGTTATTTTGAGTCTTTGTTCAGTCTCTGTATTTGCTACAGAGAGACAAATAACAAACTGACAGAAGCATGTCAGACATTGAAATGTAAAATTTCCACCGTCCAGACATCTAGCACATTGCAGGGCTAAAAGTTTGTGTTGGCAGAGGGGCCACATGTTTGTAAGTGTTGAGTGAATGTTGAGTTAGTGGTTCAGTTTCTCTGAGGAACTGAATTTTTTTTTTTTTTCCTGTGGGTGTAAATTTTCTCCAGGTTCAGTACTCCTCTCATAACCACCCAAATTAACTCATCTGTATACTAAGTATATGTCAAACGTGAAGCATCTGGGCTAAATTTGGCCCACAGACTGAAATTTAACATGGTTGTCCTAAAATAAATAAGTCTATTTATACCATGGTCAAAGTCTTTGAGTGCATACCACATGTATGTATTACTTAAGAATTACTTGTATATGTTGAATTATGAAGCATGAATACACGGCCAAATGCCAACACTGGTTTAGCGTCTTGAGTCCATCTGTGTGTCTTTGTTTTATTGATGTGATGACTCAGAGCTTCCTCCTGTGTGTTTCCCACTAGGTGCAGAAGTTTGTGAAGACTTTATAAGGACATGTCTGTCCACCATTAAAGCTCTGAGTCAGCACCATGCCCTCATCACTCCACATCATTCTACAGTAAGTGCCCACACAAGCGAGTGCAAGCCACTTCCTGTCTCCCAGCCTCAACACATGTGATATTGTTTTTCTGTCAGTTTTAATCCGACTGTGGTCCCTGAGTTTGATATCCAATGTGGCGTCTAAACCAACATAGCACAAAGAGTTGATGCTGAGGATAATAAGACACTAATAAACTATTGAGCCGCCTGACATTCGCCACGTCTTTCTCACTGTCTTTCCTGTCTTTTCTTTATCCTTCCTCTGTCTTTTAATCTTTGCTCCCGCGATGGAACAGTGTGATTGAGTTTAATGACTATTGACATATGGAAGTGGAGAGCCACAGGAAGCGAACAGGGTTGAGGGAGAGAAAGGATGAGAATCAGTGAATGGAGGAGAGCGCCAGGGCTACGTCTTGCTGTTTCTGAAAGTCAATAACACAGGAAGACACTTTAATTACCACCAGTCTGCTCAGATTAACTTTTATTGCCCACAATACTCAAAGACATAATACCTATGTTTAAGTAAGTCTCCGTCTGAGTAAGTGTAAGCAGAGAGGAAGTTTGGCTAGCACATCAAATATGGTATCGAAGTAAAATGTGGGAAATCCAGTTAGATATCACAGGCTGTCATACAAAATCCAAATTCAAGCAAAGTTGATCCAACTACTAAGCATCTTAATAATAAAATGCCATTTGGTAATAGCTTAAATGAAATATTACGTGAAAAGACATGCAGCACTTAAGTGATAAAACTTTCAATACTTAAAGTTATTAACCAAAATGTAACTTAATAAACAAAATGTTTGTTTTCCAAGTTAATTTTATGTTGTTTCCCCATGAAGAACTTGAGCTGACCAAGAATCCATTGCTCTTATTATTCCTCACTCTTAATCACCAGAGTATTCAAGTAAGAGTCACATCTGGACCACCCGTGTCTCTCCTTAAAATACCACACTAAAGATGGATTGTAACATCTGAGGCAGGGGTGTCCACACTTTTTTGTCTTGTGAGCGTCTTTTAAAATGCACAGGCTGAAGTAATCTACCTAGATTGAAAACTTGATTGAAAAATATATTTACTAGGGGTGTGACGATTCACATAACGATCCGATTCATATCTCGATTCACAGGCTACGATCCGAGTCAGGAACTATTCATTAAAAAATATTAAACAATTGATCCAGTTGGATCCAATTCTGTTCAGTTTGATTAGTTTTTAGAATCTTGAAAAAAAAATTTGCAACTCCGCTTTCAATAACACTATACAGCTGGCAGTTTGTTTTTTTTTTTAGTTTAGTTTATTTAAAAGGGGAAATGGAATTTCATAAACACATGGTTAAATAAGAAAGAATCAGCCAAAGGCTACTTTTCATCTGTAGTCCCCTGGCCATGATGTAAAAAGTTAAGAAGCACACAATACATATACAATCAATTTTTTACAATTAAGAATTTTTTCCAGCTTCATCTGGCATCTCCTTTCAAAATGCATGAACATTTGCAAGATTTAACTTGATTTTTTTTACACAATTTGTCAATATAGCATTTAAAGCATAGCTGTGAATCTTATATTAACCCAAGGAATTTATACTGATTGACAATTTGTATTTTATCTCCATTAACGAGTATATCAGGATCGGGTGACACTCTACTTGTGTTAGTGAAATACACGCCTTCAGTTTCAGAAAGGTTTAGCTGTAGACATCACTCCTGTAATGAGATTGTCACACAGGACATTGTTTTGTAATACAGTATAACGAGCGGTAGATTAAATAATTGCCTTGAACTTAGAGTTATTGCCGAACTGCGGTTGGAAAAGCTTGTATTTTATTCTGTCCGCTCCTTTGACTACTGGTGGTTCCTGCCGTGCCAGCGTCACCGTCATCGTCACCCAGTCATCCGTCCCACTCTGCCGTCTCTCCGGGTCACTGCTAAGGTTTGTTGGAGCTCCAGTGTATTCAATGGTCGCTCTACTGAGTCGGCAAATCGCGTTGCTTTTATCTATCTTTCCATCCTTCTTGAACAAAACAAATGAAGTCCAAACCTTAGATTTTAAATGAGAAACTCTGTAAGTTTTCTCTGTGTTGTCATGTTGCTCAGAACAGAGTAAAACCCACAACCTGAGCTCCAATCAAATCAGCCCACGTCACAGTTCACACACCCAAAGAAACACAACCTCGAATCAGACATGTGTGAATACATGTATATATGTGTCTATTGGGTTGCCACTTTAGTGGGCGGAAGCAGCCAATGTCGCGCTTACGTCTAACGTCAATGTGTGGGAAGGGGCCATGGAGAGGAAGGAGGAGAGGAAACTGATCCACGCGGAATAATCCGAACCATCGGACCGTGTTACTGCATTATCGATCAGTCGAGGCTTTTTGGACCGGTGCACTCGGATCGTGTAGGTCACAGACGAATAACCGATCCAAAACTATTAATTTGCTCACCCCTCATATTTACCTATAAATAAATAAACTGGATATTTTCCTCTCTACAGTAACATATAAAATATGTTATACTGTCTGACTCAATACCTATGTTATCACTTTGGCCCAGTGATTAGCATCTTGAAATAGAATTACATCTCCACTTTTTACTACTTTTTTTTTTTTTGCTCAAGATCTATCCTTTGGAGATCTACTGGTAGATCTCGATTTACCTATTGAGCACCCCTGATCTAAGGTGTAGTGGAGAAGTCCTTCTTAACGTCTTTAACATTAAAAATGGTCCTCTTTTGACAAGAGGGAAATGCCTCTCAGTTTGCTAAAATAAAAGCTAATGATACAAAATTGTGGATTAGAAATATGCTTATTATCAAACCTTATTAATTGTTGGCATGATTTTGTCATTGTAAGTGTAAGCCTCATAATTATAATTAAAATAAAACAGGAGTAATGCAGAGATATAGTCCACAATTTCATTGTGTCAGTCATTTAATTCTAAAAAGAAATGTTAAAAAACATGAACTAAATGACTCACTAAACATTCAGGAAATTGCATCCCTCTTTCATCCCCCTCACAACTCCACACATACTGCACTAAGACAACCGCCGACACACTCTCACAGACCCTCTCTATCCATCCAGTCTTTTGAAGCTTGTTTAGATGATGGTGTATTAATATACAAACCATTAAGTGGTGGACAACATCCTTTGTACTTTTCTTCCTCTGGTTTTTCACTGTAATGACCTCACATGCACTTGTTCAGCATTAGCGTTGTCTCTATGGTAATACAAATAATCATGCAAATGCATGCAATACTGAGCCGAGCCTAAATAAAGGCTTTGACAGTTGCAGGATGGCTCCCATATATGTGCACGCTTGTGTGCACGCTTTTATAATGTGTCATATCAAAGAAAGCACTCAACTGTGTATTTTTCATTATAATTTGTTCCTCTTGGAGGTCTACAAAGCTGATCAACATTAAATTAATTTGCCGACCCATCTCTCGAGCCTATTTTAAAAATATATTTGTAAGTTTTTCTTATTTTCCTTTTTTTTTTTCACTTCTTTTAATCTTAGCACTATGTTGCTTTGAGCTGTATAGCTCAACCTCCAGCTGCTCTAAATACGCTCAAGTCTTAGTGCAGTTGATAAATACTCAGACATATACTGAAATGCATATTTAGTGTGGGTTCAAAGCATCTCTTCCATAGCTTGTCAGTCCTAAAGACAGGTCAGACCACCATATTGCGTCAGACCGGTCTCACCGAGCGCAGGGCAGTTACTACTCTAAGTTGACTGACAAGCATCTCTTCCATAAGATGCACCCGGTTGTAGGGTGGCACATGCAAAGAACCAAGTCAACAAAATCTCCACAATTCTTTGGTCTAATGAGACACATAAAGAGCAGTAATTCAGACAGTTACTTGTTTTGTGCTCTAATCCAGTGTTCCCCAACCTTTTTTGCGCCACAGACCGGTTAAACATCACATACTATCTCACGGACCGGTCATTAAGTTGTGGCAGATACATACTCCTAATAAAATTAAATTTCGGGTGTTCTGAAATATTTTCCTACCTATAAAATCTTCCTTCTGCAATTAACTGTGCATGTACACAACAAGGTTTTCCCAAATGCACACAGCCCATAACTTTCTGCTACCAGACTGGTATAATAGGTTAGAATCTTGTATCAATGACTCTGCATTATTTTGAGTTTATTGTTCTTATATGTTCTTCACTGAGAAAATAATTCCTTATCAAATATAGTTGCATTATTGACGATGGAATCCTTACCATTCTATTGTTGAATTATTTTGTTGATATGGGTTTGGATCAAGTGTAAGTAATTGCCAGATTGGGCCAAAAGGACAGGATTTTTTCTGCGGCACCATTTTACTCACAGACCAGTACCTGACCACTGTTCTAACGAACGATCACATTAAAAAGTAGTAATTATTTATGCAACAGGTATACACAGAAAAATGCCGCAGGCCATCTGGTGACAGTCAGATTAACAGTGTCTATTCCACTTGAATCAAGGCTTTGAGTTTGGTTTAGACCACACAGTTCCATGCTGATATAACTGATACGGCAGATAATGTATGTATGTATGTATATATATATATAAGATTTATGGCAGGAACAAAACACATTTGCCTCACACTGCTGCCATCAATAAAACTGTTATTACAGTAATAACAGTCAGAAATTGCAGAGTTTTACAACTCAAAACATAGGGCTAAAAACAGATTGGACTGGAATTTTCAGTTAATCTTCAGGTCTACCGCACCATTTCTTTATATCCAAACTGAAGTTCAGTAGTTGAATTCAGTGTGTGCTGGAGTTATACTGTAGGTCTTGCTGTCATTGAACGTTTGCTCAACCCAATCAAGACAGTAAATGGCCTTTTCACAGCTGAACAGAATTTATTACTGTGCTGCACAGACCAAACAACGAGCTTAAATTATACAACATCGAGCCTTGGCCTCTTCTGCCAGACCTGTCTCACACTTTTCTGTGTTTCAGTGAGTATAAATCCCTCCCAGGTTTGTGCAGCGGTCCAGTCTCAGCAGGCTACTGCAGTTAAGGAAAGAGTGTGATTGCCAACAACTACTACCTGTGACAGCCGCTGTTTTTATTGCTTTTTTGCTCACCTTTACTCTCACTTCATGCACCCTGCATGCCCTGGTAAAGCGATGTAAACATTTTTTTTATTGTTTACAGTTGTGGGGAGACAATGACTCCATACCAAATTGGTCGCACCTAATAATAAAACTTAAAACTCTGCAGTAATGTTAGGGTTCTTCACATATCTGCAAATGTTTTTATGGACAGTTGACCATTTTCTGAGGTGAATATAATCATAGAATTTTGTAATGGATCAATATCTGCGTGGGTCTTTACACTCTTGTAGCTGCTGTATTCCTGCTTCTGTTGAGCTCAAAGTAGTTGTCAACCATCCTGACTTTACCCTCCATAATATCTTAATTAACTTAATTCATTCTCCCCACAGGAAGGGCAAAAATGTTGAGGTCCAGAGACATTAAAGACAAATAATAGGTTATTTTTCCTGGCTCAGTGCTCTCTCTGGAGAAAGATTTTTCTGTTCTTGTTGGTTAAAGGTGCCTTTTAGACCATATTTGTTGTTACCTTCTCTTTTTTTCCCAAAATCAGTTCATTCAAAGTATAAAGCAACCTGTAGTTAGTGGTGGTTTGTTTTTTAATCTTTCTTTTATCACTGACATGGACACCACATCTCCTCTGACATACTGCAGTTATGATTGGTGGAAAAAGAAGATAAGCAGGTTTTTAAAATGCATTTATTACAGTATGTGTTTCAATATTTGTTAAAAACATGAAGTTAATATTTTGGCTTGTCTCTTTATTTATCTCGAAGGTTGTGGATACAATTCTTCCCCCTCTGACCAGACTGGCTTTCAGCAAAAATGGTAAGATTAGATGGATCACATTTTGTGTCTTAGTCTTTTTATCTGTTGCACGAATAAATGTTTGTCTTCCTAAAAAAAAAGTAAAATGTTTTAATTCAGTCCTAGCACAGCTCAGCTTAATTATTACTTACTTTTATTTAGTCCTAGGTCAAACAGTCCTCAGACCGATGCTGTTATTTCTTAAGGCCTTTTTTTTTCTTTTACAACAGCATATATTATATTCTGCCTTTTCAATTGATGCTACAAAACTTTTCTCCTCACTATTTCAACAAAACCTGATATAAGTAAACAGCTAATGTCTTTTCTATCTTACAGTCGAAAGATCAACCTTTGTTTTGAGGGTGCTCTCCGAACTCAGTCTTGTCCTGCTGGTCAGTGATGATAGCCTTGAAGATGAGAAAAAGAAAGAGGAAAAAGAAGGCAGAGGAGCTCATGGTGAAAAGAGAATGAGAGAGAGTGATGAAGGAAAGTTTCACAGTCCAGTTATAGCTCTGATTGCAGAGTCTCTTCTTCCGAGGTTGGTCATTTTCTTAAAGGAATAGTTCTCTTAAGATTTTTTTGGACTGTGACTACACTTTGAAAGTCTAATTAAATGGCGTGAGCTTTGTGTAAAAAGGTAAACCCTTGGTAAATGGGTTCTTCAAATTTACAATGCATGTCATTGCATCTCTTGGTAAAGCATTGATTCAAGCCAGGGGACTTAGGCTATTATTAATGCTTTTGCTGATTCTCCAACTACAGGGACACAATGGCTGTGAATTTTCGCCAAAGTTAGTAATTCAAAGAAAGCCCTTGGAGCAGTAATAGACCAAAAGTCCTTATGAATTGTCTTTGTGTCATCTGCTAATAAAGAGGGCATGACAACATCATGATAACTCAGAGTGATCCATCAGTCCAGTCAGCAAATGCTGCAAGATAATGAGTATAAAAGACAGGATTCCATGTATTTCCACTTTTTACCTTTGTAGCTGTGAGTAATTTCCAGCTCTTTACTGAATAGTTTTGGATTGACGATGCTTTTTTTTTTGTGGGAGGGGCACTGAGGCACCCTGAGCATGGTTCCCCACACACTGGCCCCAGCAGCCCCCTGCTCACTACGGTGATGGGTTAAATGCAGAGGCATAATTTCCCGAAGGATACTCCCTAGGGATTAATATAGTTCTAATTATTATTATTATTATTATTATTTTATGTGGTTTCATTTATTATTTTTATCAAAATCTCAGTGAAACCTGAAGTATAATGTATTAATTTATTAATCTAAAACTGATTACGGAGACAAATTTAGATTATCAAATATTAAGACTTAATCTGTGGATTAGGGTTTGCCTTTGACAAATAGGTATTCTTCTGGTGAGGCTCGCTATTCATGATATATTGATGTGTAAGCTTGAGGGTTTAAAAACAACAAGAGCTGAAAGAAAAAGAGCAGAACACATTCACAGGATTTTAATTAAAATTTCCAATTTTTTCATCAGTTTTCCTGTTCCTCCATTTTTTGAGTCACTCTCTACTTGAGTGACAACATGTATTGCTTGTCTGGCTTAATAATAAAATTACTTCTTCTTGTGGTAAAGGAATGGCAGCAGCCCTGTGAAGAGAGAGTTACACCATGACATCCTGGTAGAAAAATCCTAAGTAAGGGGGTAGTGCATGTGGAATGAGAACTGAACTAAATCACATCTGTGGATTAACCACAGAGAAGGATACAGCACAGAGCTGCTGCTGGTTTTAACATGGGCTGAATGACATGGCTGGTGTTCCCCTGTACATCCACCTATTATTGCCCTCATACACAGTCAATACACATGTTATAATTTCTACAAGCTGCAGAAAGTGTTGTTGTTTCACAAGGCACCCAGAGCTTAAAAGATCAACTCAACACACAGCATGTCTTTGTCGAGGCTTCGTCTTTAGGTCAGACCACCATATTGCGTCAGACCGGTCTCACCGAGCGCAGGGCAGTTACTACTCTAAGTTGACTGACAAACTGCCCTGACTGCTCAAGGGACTTGAGGCTGATTATTATTGTTGAGCAACTCTGAATAAATTCTTCAAGATAGACAGTATTAATTATAATTCCACAACCTCATTTAGCTGAATGTAATGGTTATAAATATTACCTGTTGTTATTGACAGGTCTTTTGACAGTTAAAATGTAGTTAATGATTAATAAGTCATTGTAATTTCAGGTAACATCGCACCTGTCGATTCTGTTCTTCTTTTTAGATAGTTTTGTTACGGAGACAAACATTCGTCTTTCAGAATGTTTTTATCCAGTGATCACACAAACTGTACAGAGGAGAAACAGCCAAAAGCAGCAGAAGTTTTTACATCCTGACAGAGTTACAATAAACCATAACAGACATTGACATTTATGGTTTGTTTCTCACTTTCCTTGACACCTCAAACTGTGGATCCATACTGTCTACTGCTGTACCGTTATTATTTGAACTTCTTCCTCTTAAAGCCTTTTCCTCTTGTTCATGTTGTTCACTCTTCTGGCCCCTTTAGCTCTCAAAAATGTCTTCTCCTCCCTCACATCTCCCTCCCTCTCTCTATCCATTGCAGTTTACACACAGTGACTAATGATCAGAACATTGCATTAATAATTAATGCCAAATGTTGAACTCATGAATGTTTGTGTTTAGGTACGAATTTCTGCTTGAAGCAGTGGAGCCTGTTCCACTCTACGCTCTCAAACTGCTGGTATCAATGACTGAATACAGCAAGTTGATCTGCAGGTACAGTACACACACACACACACACACACACACACAATGAAGAGAAGAAAAAAGACAAAATTAACACTTCATTGATAATGCTTCGTGGAATGTAAATGTGACGATACTGGAACTAATGGAGTCTTTCAGTTATCACCATACAATGTTGTTTTTTAAATAACACATCCATCACGGCTGTGCTCACATCTGATGAGACCAACTGTGGAAAAAAAAAACTGCAGCATTAGTACATTTTTATAAACTAGACTCCATAATTCTGAACCTAAGATCAGACTTTGTAAATGATAACGGGTTGCAGTATTAGTGGGCACCTTTTTTTTTCATTTCTCTGTGCTGTATTTTCATGCCAAGGCCAGTCATCCAGACATTTCTCCTGTGAATCATTGCTAATAGTTATTCAGACCCAGGCACACACACCTGCTTAAATGCGCAAAAATGTACCACCAGCAGTGGTACTGATTTATTTATCCCGCTCTGTGCAGTACATACAAATATACACAAGTAATCATTATTTATCGACGCAGCTTAGGCACATTTAGATCCAACAGCAATGTCAGCACAGCAGCTCCAGTGCCAATGGTCTTCTGCCTCCCTCTGCTCCAGAAGAAAACACAATGTTTTCTACATAAGTAATCAGTTTAGTAACAGGTATAAGGTGCTGCATCAGCTAACAGTTGTTGGGGGATTGACATATTGTGCTGATGTACAGTACTTTAGCACATTAGCTATTCCTGAAGACCTTTGTGGAAAAGTGTAGGGCACGGACTTTTAATGAACTGTACAGCACTGAGACAAATTTATGTCCCCCATTAAAGTAAGAGGACGCTTTATACCAGGAGAAGTTTACATTTCCATTTAAGTTATTTTCGAGAAACGCTGCCTGCGACTAGTGCTGATTAATTAATTAACCTGCATACAATTAAAAAATTAGTCCTTTCTTTTAGTCCTGTTTGTGTGTGGGGGGCCTGGAGAGCTGTGGTTCTGACAGCAATCGTCAGTAAGTTCTGATTTGATGATTTTGGTGATCAGCAAGTCCTGGTCTCCTTTTTCAGCCCCTGGTAGAAACATATAGTGAAGGTGAGAGCGAGGGGAGACAAAAAGTGAGTGATACATGTAGTGGATCCTCCAAAGATCGAGTTAGGAGGTGAACAAAAGATGTAGTACAAAATTGTGGAAAAATATCTGAAATTAGTTTAAGACACAATTGCCAAAAAACACTTAAATTCACTGTGCACTCGTCACTGTTTGACGTTTGACTTCTCTTCCTTGACATTATTTCCTCATCTTTTGCTTTTAACAACATCTGGCATACTTTTAGTTGCACGTTGCCAGCTACTCAGTCTGCTTTTTGCTATTAGTTTAACAGTATTAGTTTAACATTTTTGACACTTAATCCAAAATAAGTCACTTCGAGAGCAACTGGACATCACCTTCACCTCTTATCCAAGAGGCTTCTTCAGTTCTAACCCACTACAGGGGAGTCCTAGTATTTAACCTCAAAGAGGCTGCATACCTGTGAAAGGGGGGTTGTTGTAGAACAAAAGGCTATAGGAGGGAGGTGGGGTTACAGGGTGGGTGTGTCACACATGGTGTGGGTGAGAGGTGAAACGTCTTCAAGAAACCTACTATGTCCAGTTGCTCTCGAAGTAACCAATTTTGGATTGAATTACCTGGATGACAGAATCTACAGACTTGTTCTGACACTTAACACTGTTGGGAAATTACAAGCAGGTCACAGCTTTCCTGCAGAAGGAAATGCAAATATAACTCCATGGGAAGAAGTTATAATGAACTTGTTTTTTTACAGTACCTACTATTACATTGCAACTATGCCAAGTATTTGTGTTTTCATTCTCCTGATGTTTATCTATTGATCTCAGTCACATCGCCACATTTCTTGTTCTTAGATCATAGATTTATAACCATTAACTTGATGATTTGGAATCAAGGTTTTACTATGACACCTGTTGCCATGTGTCTAATAATTCACATTTTGTGTTGAATTTCAGGAAAATCTCAAGAAATATCTACAAATGTAACGTACATTAAGTTTATTCATTGTTCCCTAGAATTGCAACGATGAAGATTCCTTATTGAATTAGCTTAAAAAACAGCCACTAGGGAGCACAAGGCAGTGTTTTTCTAGTGCCGGTCGCAAGACCGGATAAATTGTGAAGGGCATCCGGCGTAAAACTTCCAACGGCCAAATCAAAGATGCAAGACAACAAAATGATGGTTTGGACATGGTTTAGACATGTTCAGAGGGGGAACAGTGGTTATAATGGTAGAAGAATGATCCTAGAGATGGAGCTACCAGGTAAGAGACAAAGAGGAGATTAATGGATGCAGTGAGGGAGGACATGGAGGTAGTTGGAGTTAGTGTAGAAGATACAGAGGACAGGGGGAGATGGAAATTGTTGACTCGCTGTGGTAACCCCGTGAAAAAAGAGACAAGAGGAATTGAAGCAGCTGAAAGCCAAATGGGAATGTCTACTTTTGCAGTATAGAGTTTATGGTTTTACTAAATTTTCATGACTACTTGTTTTACTATTTTAAATTTTTCATGTCCCTCTACCTTTAACAAACTTTTCAACAAATTTATTCATCCACAATAACAGAAAGAAACTCTTATCACTTTAATTCGACTCCATCTTTACTCGTCCTTCCCTATAGTTCGAAGTTCATCATCGTTGGAGAATAGGTCCTTACTTTTCTTATCAGTAAAATTACCTTCTCTTGTCTTTATCCTCCTCTTCTCCAATGCCTCTTTCCTTGACACTGGTAGACGGATGTGAACTCTTCAAATTGGTGTCACTTCACTCTCGGTGTCTGTGTTTTTCTTTCACTCTTTTCTGACATTCTTAACGGCACATTTCCCCCCATGTGTCTTTCTAAATCTATTTCTCCCTCCATCTCTAATTTATTAACACCAGTCCATGTTTCTCTCTTTCAGTGTGCCCTCTCTCCACAACTCCCCCTCCATCACTGCAGTGGTACAATCAGAAATTAAATTGCCTGGGTCTTGGTTAGATAAGTGTGGCTGTGAAGCCAGTCGTGCGGTAATTAGATGGTAAATTAAGGACATTAACGTTGGGAAGGCTGCCTGCTGTCTCCCACTACATTATCACAGCCCAGACACACCTTCAAACGACTACATTTACTATGACCTTTAGCCAAAGAACCTCACGCCTGCACCTAGTGCATGTCTGTGTGTGTGTGTGTGCAGCATTTGTACTTGCGGCCAAATGTGTTCCACTCTTTTCCCAAAACTCTGTTTTACTTTATTTACAATTTAAAACACTCTTCTTATGAAAAAGTTGCTGCTGATGTTGAGGTATACAAATAGCTGCTTCCAAATGGAAGATGCAACTATTCCTTAACATATTAATTATTTCTTTTGCAATTAGTTGTGATTTATTTGAAGCTGCAAGTATTGTACCCTTTGTTAAAGAATAAACCAAATTTATCTTGTAAGCATTGTAAGCATCTTTTTCTAAGCACGTGAGGGACTGTAGGCAACATTTGGCTGCCGTACGCTAGAGTAGTATTTACTTGCCTACAGGAAATTATGCCTCTGCATTAAATCCATCACCATAGTGAGCAGCAATCCTGAGCCAATGCCAGGGGAGAATTGCGTGAGGACAATACTATGCTCAGGGTACCTCAGCGGTAACCTGGTGGTATGGGTTTCGAACAGGGGGCGTTGCGGACCCAAGTCCGTTTCCTTAACCATTAGGCCATCAACTGCCCCAAAAGGATCCTCATCCCTCGATGGGCTCCTTTTGGATATCCCTAATAGGAGAGTGCTAATCTAATAGGAGAGGGCCAGTGGTGGTTTAGTGGTTAATGAACCCGACTGAGGTCAGGAGGGTTCCATGTTCAAATCCACCAACTACTAGCCGTCCCCACTCACTGCTTCCGGGGTGTTCTGCCCACTGTTAAATACAGAGCTCACATTTTGTTGTGTGCAGTGGTGTGGATCCCAATGTGACAATGACAAGGGGTTTGCTGTCATTTCCTTTTTGTTTTTTTTTCAGCTTGTTTTACTGATTACATCCTTTCAAAATATCAAGGTGACTGTTTGTGAATATCAGTCCTGTGCTCCAGTGGTAAAGACTGTACTTAATATTTAGTTATGCCACAGCGTCTGTGTTGCAGTGTTGTCGAGCTGACAGCAGCACTATCTGATCATGTGTGACTAATGCAGAATAGATTGTCCTCTTGGTGTTTCTTCTCTTATTGACAGTATGCTGCGTTGTGTTGTGGCGTGGTCTGTTCACTGTTTGCTGCTGTGCACTGTGTCTTTTGATGTATGGCCTGCACTTTAGAGAATGTCCAGTTTATCATGTCATGATGCCCTGGCTTGTCCTCTCATCTGTCAGACTGTCACAGACCTAATGGGAGGCCATCAATCAGACCTCCCCACACTGGCCAGATGTACAGATTAAAAATAAAATACATCATTGCTTCCATCACAGATGTCATGCTGGCAGCCACATTTATCAGCCTGTTAGCAGCACAAGCCAAAGTGTGAATTGAGATTATATTGTCGATATTTGCTCTTTATTTTGCAGTGGGGATATTGACGCTAATCTGGCTGCAAGGTGGTTCATGGGCAATTGTTTCTCAAATGCTAGCGTAGATAGATAGATAGATAAAATAAGTACAAAAACAATACAATAGATACAGGAAAGGGTAGAATTGAGGTATGTAAAACCTGAACATGTGGATGGTGAATGTAAGTCGATAAGTACCGTAGGTTAGTAGAATATAAATAGGTAGGTTAATGTTAGTAGTTTTAGCAGATTAGTAAGTATACATCCTCACTGTGTTTGGTCTCATTAAGTAATAATCACAATCTCAATTGTCATTGTATTTCACTATGACAATGACACTATCACTACAACTACTACTACTTATACTACTGTTACTGCTGTATGCTCTTTATTATAGTCCAAACAATTTATTTATTTGCCGTTGTTGGTGTTGGTGAAAAAAGATTTACATTTAATAATATATGTAAAGGCTATAGTTAAAAAGGCAGAATAGGTAACAAATACAGCTTGTGGGTTTTATTTGCTTTTTCTTAATTTCTCATGTGTTGATATTACTAAGCCTTGGCTTAAGATTTGATGTGTCCAAATAAAAAAAGGCAAAATTTAATATCTGGGGAGAAATAAAAACATGCATATTTACATTTACAGTTTCAATAAATGTTGAGTTTGGCCTGTAACGTCATGTCAGTTTTTAACTTTTAGCCCACTATAAAATGCAGATCGACTCCCCTGCTCTAATAGGATATGGGTGTTTGTTACCAACTTTGGTACAGTTAGTGTGGTCACAATAGAATGGAGACATTTTTTTCTGTACTACAAATGATATGTTTTTGTTGCAGATGTTGTAGATAGCAGCATGCTTGACATGGCTGACTCCAACATTATGGCATTAAATAAAAAACTAACTTGCGCAAATGTCAGCTGGTGGCAATAGACTGGAGAAGTGTTGCACACTCCAACTACAAATGCATCCGTTTGTTAAATTTAGATGACATTTTATTTTCTCCCAACATCCCCAAGAACACATTATCTTATGGCTTTAGAGAATACAACAATTATGTTCTATAAAAACCATATTTCATTCAAGATTTTTTCATCAGCACATAAAAGTGGCTCCATATTTTGCCACTATGAGAGCTATATCTGATTAATTTGTAATCTGCTCTGGTGACGTTTATAGGTGAAACCTTGTTCGACTGTTCCTCAAGTTGGACTTTTTTATTTATTGTGGTCTGACAAGGTCTACAATAAACCACCCTTGCATGCAGACACCATTGAGGTAGCAGATCAGCAGATGCAACAAAAATGTCAGGGTTGCATTCACTGCCCGGAAATCAGGTCATGAACAATGAACTGGCATTCCCGGATTCTGCTCAAGTAGATGAAAGCTAGAGAATGTCTGAAATTTCACCATAAGAATGAGACCTTCTTGTGTATAACCCAAAATTATGGAACCGCTCAGGTGAGTTTCCATAGAGCAGTGGTCCTCAATCACTGGGCCGGGGACTGGTACATGTCCGTGGGTGAATTGGTGCCGGGCCGCAGAGAATTCATGTTTCCTTTTGGTCCCATCTGGCTATTAATTCCACTTGATCCGTACCTACATCAACAAAAGAACTTAACAATGGCTAGGATTCCATCATCAATCATGTACATATATTTAATCAGGAAATACACTGCCCTAGAATGTGTTGAAACAGAAGATTTGTTACCTGATACTGGGATGAAACTTTTCACCAATGTTCAATTTTCAACTGTATAAAACTCATCTTGCATTGAAAATATAGTTTTATCTGCATAGAGAATGGAGTTTCTGGTATTAATGCAATTAGATATTGACCCTAATTAGTCCATGGCGAGTTAGGCCTATTTAATTTTTCTTCCTCCATTCCTATGTCCACCTTTTCTTTCCTCCAAATTATTTCTCCGTCCTTCCTTTGTTCTCTGCCCAAATCTTTGTCCCTCCTCTACACTTCCCTCTTCCCCTTCATCACGGAATGCAATCTCCTCTTACCCAATCTTCCCCATAAATCTCATCTCCTCCTCCTGAGTCCCTGCTTCTTCTCTCTCAGCTTTTCTTTTTTTTCAAACTTCATCTGCTCTCACCGTGCGTTCTCTCTGTCTCTCCTCTCTCGGTGATTTTGCTGTACCAGACAGAAGTCATTGTAGCGTAACTTGGTCCATAATGAAGATGAAACCATCCACAGAGCATGCATGTGCAGTAAATTGCCTCCAAATTTAATGTGTGTCTCACCCACTTTTCTTTCGCTGACCCAGTGTTTTATTGTTGTTTTTTTTATTTTACACTACTTTTCAGTTTGATCAAAAGCAACAGGATCCTGCCGACGGTTTTTCAGCTCATCATGGTAAGAAACCAAACTGTAATTAATCATTCAACTAACTTCTGCCAATCACTAAGTTAGTTGGTTATTCATCCAGTCAGGGAACGACCTCGGGGTTCACAAATCAATTCAGCTCTGTATTTCTTGTTCTGACATAAAAGATCTCCATTTCTGCAGCGTTCTTCTCTCTAAGTGCCTGGATGTATTTATGTAAATGAGACTGAGTGTTGTTGACCTCTCAGAGGCCTGAAGTAATTGACTGGCAGGTCAGCAGGAGAGAGGAGGAAGGGTTGACAGAGAGTGAATACACACTCCATTCAAGGATCACACACAACAACATGGGCACGCTGGCAAACAGGCCCACACTTGTCTGTTATGATTGAAGTATAGCTGCGTTTCCTGCCTACAAATTATTTCACCTGACCCTTTTTACATACGCTCACACAAGCCAATGTCCCCTGCCAACATACACAGCACATTGTGTTTGGAGTGAATCAAAACACTTGTACTGTGCCAAACACACACACACACACACACACACACTTAATAATCAGTGTTCTGCATGGGTGCCTGTCCAGCCCCAGCTAGCTGATGCAGAATGTTAAACACTGTTATCCAGCAGCCTGATTAACTTTTCCCCCAATTGTTTACTCCTGTCTGAGGCGGTCATGTCAGCATCCATTAGTATCGTTCTGCACCGCTCGCATTCAGATTGATTTATGCTGCCTAAAACACTCTGATCTGGTTTGATTGCACCTGCCAGTGGTGATCACACTTGTCACAGGGAAACTCACCTAATTGTATTTGTCTAGATGATGAAGTAGTTCTGTTTCAGATGCGAAACAACCCCAAGAAGCTGATTAGACGGAGGCTTGTAATTGTTTGGTCGGCATGCCCAAGGGCAGGCGAAGCCATTGAGAGTGGTATTACTTACCTTATCTACAACTGCCACAGGTAGAACTCTACCAACTTAAAATTGCTCCCATATATTCTCATTTATCCCTATAAATTAAGAGGAGGACAGGACCTCACCTAATTAAAGCTGCATGTTTTGTTTGCTATTCCTGGTTGTTCGTTACTCAGGTACTTGTTTCAAGGTAGGTTCATAAAGTCATTCCTTGGCTTGTTAGCCCATTAAGATCAAAATATTTGAGCTCTGTCATTTGTTGTTACTGACAGGCACGTCATCCTGCCTGCGTATTGATGTCATTGTCTTCAGCCCCAGGCTACTGCGGATGATGAGTACCAGTCAGGCTTATCAGTCCGTACACAGATCACACTGATGTGCAAAGACCCTGCAGGCAGAGCTGGCGTATCTCCGAGGATCAAATAGTGAAATGAGGGCAGAAGAGAAAATGGATAGTGAATTAGGAAGGAGAATATTTTTTGCAGAGAAGGAACTGGAGAAGAATTGATGGTAGGAAGTAAAGGCAAATGAGGAGGGAGGAAAGTGGAAGGAAATGGGGAAAAATAATAAAGCAGGAGAGCTGAAACCCGACTCCTCACTTCATTTTAAAACAGTCTTGCCACAAGTCGCAGTTCCACCATCCTCTGATAAATTAATTGTGTCATTTGCCCAAATTAATATACTACACACATACATTCGAAGGTCAATAGTGTCTTTTGTGTCTCAAAAGGGTTTTTTCCACTTCCTTTACCTCATTCATTTTCATCCTTTTTTTTATTGGTTGACTGTTATCACTAATTGATCTAATCTGTAATGTGCCTTGTCCTGGCAGTGCTTTAACAGATATGTGTTTAATGAGAGCCCCTGGGAAAAACAAGACTCTGGGATAAACGTGCGGGAAAACTGCTTCAGATGAGCTATTTTTAGCCACCTTTAAAGATATACATGGTGGTGCACTCCACCAGGGGCAGCACTGGGAAAAGAACTAAACACAAACCTAAACAAATCAAGGTCAACACACAAGTTATTCTATGATGGGATTATTTGTTGGAACCTGTGAGCTGGATAATCAGGTCTACAACCAGTGTGCTGATGTACTGTGTTAAGACATCTACAGAATTTGATTGGTCTTTTTTTGAAATAATAATTATATATATATTTAATATTATTAATATAATATTAAAATTTGTGACTTAGCTGTGTGTAACAAAACCACCAGTTGATGGTTGTTCTGTCTTTCCCTTTTCTTAGGCTAACAGCAGTAAAGAAGCTGGTGGGGTCATGATCCAGAATGCCATTGCTTTGCTGTGCAACCTCACAGAAGACACAGCCTCAGACCTGAAGCCGCTCCATCATGAAGGTACAGTGTGTCTGACATGAGCTTGTAAGAAGTTAATGAAAATGAATCTGCCCCGGTGACGTGTGTCATACTCCTGCAATTTTTCCTGTCATGTACTCCCTTCTCCAATCTCACTACAGCAGCGAATTTGGAATGAAGTATAACTGGACAGTGTGTCAGCAGACATCTCTTGAGTATAAGTTACAGTGGTATTGATTTTGTAACATTCTAGTATTTAGTGGTCTTGTCGATTCTTACTTGTTAAGTCATCAATTTTGTATACATAGTATATGTTTGTAGTGTGTCAGTCTGCAATTCTGTTCCTTTATTTGTCATTAATTTTGTAATTGTGTCAATCATCCCTTCTCTTCTCTCATCCCTCCACCAACACTGTCACTCCTTACTCCTACCCTCCCTCTGTTTCCATTGGGTCAGCAGTACAACAGTTCAGTAGTCAGCATCATTATCATCCAATCACCTCCTCTCAACAAGAAACTGTCAACCCAAGCACTAATGCTTGCTGGGCAATTAACACTATCTCTCCTCGTCTCCCCTCTTCTGTCCCCTGCTCTCCTCTTATTTCTTCTCCTCTCCTTCTGTACTTCTCTCCTTACCTACTCCCCTCATAAACTATATTGCCCCCTGTCTCTTATCGCTTCTTTTCTCCTATCTTACACCATTCTACACTTGTTCTTACCCTTTTCTCCCTTCCCCTACTCCTAATTTCTATCTCTCTCTCCTTTACCTTCCTTTTGGACTCCTCCTACATCTCCCCTCTCTGCACTTGCCTCATTGTGGTTCAGTGTAGATTGGTTGGGTGATGGCAAGAAAGAGGGGAGAATGGAGGAAACGTGTATAATTGGCTTTTTAAGGTGTGACAGAAACGAAAGGGAGAGGTGTGTGTGTTTGTGCGAAATAGACAGGGAAGAGGAGCACTGTTTGTGTTTGTGTGAATGTGTTTGTGCCTCTGCTCCTGTCTGTATAGACAGAGGTGTGTGCATGTGTGTGTTTGAGAGAGAGAGAGAGAGAGAGGAGAAGGGGTTTATAATTGGGCAGATTTGCCTCTGACTGAGATAATACCCCCTAGGGAATGAAGACGGAGGGCGCAAAGAGAAGGTGAAAGAGAAAGAACGAAATAACAGATCAACAGGAGGAAGAAAGGTTGGCAAAAAGGCATGCCAGAGAAGATAGGAAGCATAATGGGAGGTAAAAGAGGTGGCAGAGAAGAGGTCAAAGGAAAAGAATGAGGTACACAGAGTTAAATTTGGCATTTGGCTGAGATGAGGAAAGGAAAGAAGAGATCTTATAATGGCAGTAGAAAAGCAGACTATTTGCCAGAGGAAAGCCAGGCGTTATGAGGAGCAGAAGGTGAATTAGGGGGGAAATAAACTGGTCCCTAAAAAGTGACAGTCGGAACTTAGAGGCTCAGTTTGAAAACATTGACGAAAAAAAGAGTTATGAAATATGCATGTACAGAAAAATAAGTTTGTGGAGAGTCGTCAGTTTTGGGAGAACTGAGGGCAGCAGAGTGTTGCTGCAGAAGGAGCCGTGCTTTGGCCGTGACAAAGTGGCAAGCTGTCACTTAATTAATGCCTGTCCATTAATTCCTTGAAAAGTCTTCAGGGCATCGCTGTGTCTCAAGAATCCTTGGAAGTCTTTGCGGGTTCCTCATTGAGTGTGATGCATCATCAATCATCGTTATTTCTCCTGACCTGTGAAGGGCTCAGAGGATTGTTGTAGGTAGCAGAGTCTGCGTCTGTGCTCCTCTCAGTGAACTGCCAAGTGAAATTACACTCAGGTTATTTGTCCACCTAAAGCCTGTCCACATGTGTCCGATCAATAACTACGTCCCCTGGCATAATTTATACCACAGCAATCTCCCTCATTAGCATTTTTATATTAGTGAACCCCCAATGGGTTTGTGGATTGACAGTTTTCAGTCAGTCAATCAATAAGATTGTTTTGACAGTTAATTCAGGATTTGAGTTCAGTCTTATTCACACTACTCTTTCATTTGTTTTAATTTTTTTAATTCTATTAATTTTGGTGGCCTGTTAAAGAAAGACGTTCTAAATAAATGTTCTAATCCTGTAAACAGAATACTTATATTTTATACTACATTATTTATTATAAAAACAACAGATATACAGTATATTTTACAATAAAAAATTAGGGCTGGGCAATGATTTTCCCTGATTAATCCTGATTAATCACATTTTCTACGCAAAATTCAATAATCAATGCAAAAGTAGTGCACTTTTATTTAAATAATCTTTAGCCGGTTAAATCTTTAACCGTTTACCAAATAAAAGCATGTGATCAGTATGTGTTAATGCGCGATAAAATAATTGTCGGCGTTAATAGAATTAGTTAACGTGAAATAAAAACATTATTTTCCCAACCCTATGAGAAAAAAACAACAAATATCAATATAATCTTATGCAATGATCTATGATCTATTCCCTATGTCCTATGCAAAGTCTCTTGATTGTGAATACAACTTTAGGTAAAACTTAACTGACTGCATCAGTGTAAAAACTGGTGCACTAATGACAGTGGCTTATGATGCTTTTTTAACTGTTTGGATCTAAATCTGGAGGATGTGCCTTACTTTTCCCTTTAATTTTTTTGTCTTAAGTCTAATTTAGGAAACTGATTAAAAGAAATAACTTAAACCAAAAGACTTTGTGTGGCCACTTCACAGCAGCATGGTGTGTTTTAGCACGATTTAATCAAAGATATCCACACAGGGTCAAGAATCCGTAAATGAGCAGTTTAATGATGTGTCTCGGCTGATGAAAAATAGATGATAGTGAAAAGCATCTATCAATCTACACTTCATCTGAGACAGGGATTTACGCACGGTTGATCTAATCACATTTGCTCTTGTAGTTTAAGATACAAATCTGAATTTCTCCTCTGGATATTTATTTATTTAGATCAGTGGTCTGTAATCTCTTAACACACTCTATTTGAAGTAGCTGTTAAATTTAGTCAGAGAAGTGTTATTGGGATTGAAACTTTTAATGCACAACAGTTTCTCCAGTGTGGCTGTATTTAAAACGACATAGTCATTTTATTTCATTCAGTTAAAAAGTCTTTCATTTGCGATCAGACAAAACAATCAAGTGTTTTTTCAGGTTTGTGTTTGCATGATGTTTGAGGTTGATTGTAGAATTTGCTTATTAACTTTGTAAACTTCAGTTGGCAATTTTTCAATCACCCTAGTGCTCACTCTTAAAATACACCATATACAAATACAATATCTATTCAAAAATATATAAATACTCTACATGGAGAGTAATATTGGTCCACATGTAGTATCATTGACACATTTTACACCTTAAGTAATTTAATTTATTGTGCTTAGACTGTTAGTTCTTAATTTTGGTTTAATATTAACTTACACGTTGTAACAGTGAAGCATAAAAAGTAAAATACAGATGAAATTATATAAACATACATTTAATAAATCTATTGACTACACTATAGAAAATTGCAAGTTTACCAACTTGACTCACAAAATGTTATGAAATTCTAAGGTCTAAATGAAAAAGTCACTTTGACGGGTAAGTCCTTCCTCTATCTTTTTAACGACCAATTTTCACTTATCATGACAGATTTCTACAACGATGAGCTTGTTTTATTTTATTTTTCTGTGAAGGTTTTTGGACACACACAACATTTGTGAGGTTAGACACTGGTGTTTGAGAAGCCAGCCCGCTACATCATCCAGAAAGTCTTTTCGATGGAGTGAGTTTAGGACTCTTTGCCAGCAAGACGAATTCTTCCAGACCAACCATGCCTTAATGGATCTTGCTTTGTGCACTGAGACAGAGTCGGGCAAAAAAAGAAAAGGAGCCTTCCCCTAAAGTGATGCCACAGTTTTGGAAGCTCAGTCACAGACTTATCTTAAGTCCTTAGGAAGCTAAAGCAAATCTGTTTACTAAGAATTAAACTGCCAGTGCTGAAAGAACTCTTATCCCACATCTTTTACTCAATAAACTTTACGTTTGGACAACGGAGTTTTTCTGACTGTGGTCAATGAAGACTGATCCATTAGACTGCCAAATAGAGAAATGTGAACTTTGTCAATCCAAAGAATGGTTTAAAACAGCTTCAGTGTCCACGGGCAGGTTAGTTTACATCACTAAATTCCACGCTCTGTGCAGTGCATAGTGATGCAAGGCTGGCTTGCAGCTGTTCAGCTATGGAAACCTATGTCATGGAGCTCCTAGAATATTGTTTCTATGCTAATGTAAATGCCCCAGGAAGTTTGGAACTCTGCAGGTATTAAGTTAGCACGGAGTTGGTTTCTCTCATCACTTGGTGACCTCACCAACAACCTTACCGCTGACTTTCACATATATGGACATTTCTTCAGCAGCAAGGGTCAAATTCCTCTGTCAGACTTACAGTGGAATCAGCTTCTGTCAGTGTAATATTTCATAAATCATTGTTATTCTTATTAGTCAAAAGCTTTGTGATTTACAGCAATGTTCCCCAACCTTTTTTGCACCATGGACCGGTTAAATGTCTCGTACTATTTTCCTGGACCCGTCTTTATGTTGTAGCAGATAAATGCCACTCAATAAAATTTTATTTCTGGTTCTAAAATATTTTCCTACAACAAATATTTTCCTCCACAACAAGGATTTCTCAAGTGCGCCCAGCTTATAACTTTCTGCTATCAGACTAGTATAAAAATGTTTGATCTTGTATCAATGACTCTACATCATTTTGAGTTTATTGTTGTCTTCACTGTGAAAATATTTCCTTATCAAATATAGTTGCGTTATTGATCATGGAATCCTAGCCATTCTATTATTTGATTATTTTGTTGATATGGGTATGTATCATATCTAAGTAATAGCCAGGTGGGGCCAAAAAAAACATTATTTCTCTGCGGCCCGTCACCAAGTCACCCACGGACCAGTAAAGGTCCCTGACCCAGTAGTTGGGGACCACTGATTTAGAGCACTGTGCAAAGGTTTAAGACAGGTGTAGAAAATTTTCATCTTTGGTCACCATCTTTTCTTAAAGTATTAAAAAATGGTTCCCTCAGGGGAGCAGCCAGATTTTGTTCAAGGGGACAAACCCTGTTCATGGGGTGTTCATTCCTCCTCTGATAACAGAGAGAATAAAATGCTTCTAAATGCAAATAAATAGAAATACACGTAAACTCATGAGTTAAGCAGCTTAGCATGTTACACCAGCGGCTGTCAGGATTCACCTGAGGACAATCCATCAATTCCTCTATGAAGAAAAATTGGACTACCTCTATTAATGTTGATACCATATTGACAATTCATCATTTAGATTAGTCACAAAAAGGTAAAACATTTCTTTACCTGCAGTTTTTTTTTCTTTCTGTTTCAACAATATACACAGCCATGTGATACTCAGCCACATATACTGTATATGTGTGTATGTTTATGTGGTTTTGCTCAGTATCGCTTTGCGGGTCACAGTGACAGATTAATCATAAAAAACATCTAAATTCTACCTACAGGTCTGTGCAGATAATAGAACATAGGATTGTAGTTCAGAGCCTTGACTGTTCCTACATTGTGTTCAGTAAAATGGAATTGACCGTAGGACAAATGTGTTTTTTTGACTGACACCTATCAGGTCAGTTTAGCAGTTTAATATCTTTGCAGATGTAATTTAAATGACGAAACGCCCCCGGGGTCTCCCCAGAGTCCACCTACACACACACACCAGCGAAAAACACAGTACTTTCTGTCACTTTAGAATAGAATGGAGGAGGGAACATGAGTTTTCACCTCTCTACTATATTTATTCAGGGCTTTACTAAAGGCTACGTACTTTTAAAATCAATTGCGTGACATTGTTTTGTTAGCTGAAAGAGGTGATAAGAATGGTCTTATTTATTATTATTTTTAGTCTTATTTTATAAGGTCTGAAATGTGTCGTTTGAGTGTGACGATAACAAAACATAGCTGAAATAAATCAGTTCAGTTTGAGGCGTGAAACAAAGTCGTGTTCCGCGTCACTTTTTTTTCTGCTGGGTAAATGAGTGACGGGGAAATGCTAATGGACTGATTCAGGAGAGAACTCTCATTTCACAGAGTCTATCGATCCTCCTTCAAGCAGTACTGATACTTATACAGACCAGTTTATTTTACAGTCCGACGTTCATGTGGCAGAGAGAGTTTTGTTTTTCCTATTGGCTTTGCTTGGACTCTGTTAATTATATTTTAGCTCATTAATTAAGAACTGTGTGCAGCTCTGATTTCAAAATTTTAAAATGTCCATGAAGACTTTTTCCACTTTGCTAATTGGATGCTCATTTTAATGAAATAATGCTTTATGGCTGTTAAGATATACAGTATATATATATATATATTTTTTTTTTTTTTTTTTTTTTTCCATAATTAACACAGCAGACCAACCCCATCGTTTGTCTCTCGCACAGGTCTTATAGAGGTGGTGGTGAAGATTCTGTCTGAAGCTGTTGTGGCTCAGCAGATGGGAGAAGAACGCATGAGGAAGACCAACCACCTTGTCTTACCAGCTGTTCTAGAACTGCTTCACAACATCCTGAAGCGGACATCAGTTATCGTCCGCTCTGCACTTAAGGTATTTTCGGAATTTGTCCTCCCCTATCGATGAAGATAAAAATCTCTTTTCAGGACAATAGACTGGTCCTAGGCACCAGGTCTTTAACACACATTTTAAAAATACAAGTAACTCAAAAAAAGAATGTCTAGTAAAATGTTGCCATCACCATAGATAGATAGATAGAACTTTATTAATCCCTCAGGAGTATCCCTAGAGAAATTACAGTTCCAGCAGCAGATCAGCAACGAACAAAAGTTGGATACAAGAAGTGCAAAAAGTACAAATTATTATTTAAAATATTTATAATGCTTTTAAATCAGGGGTCTCAAACTCAAATAATTTGAGGGCCACCACCCACACTATCATTTCACCGAAGGGCTGCGTGACAGATTCTGCGTCAATACAACATTGAACCAGACGGAGATCAAGGTTTTGAGAATTTAGGATTTGCCATAAATTGTGGAGAACAAATCTATATAATATTATTATAAATCAAACTTTCACATAAAGGTGAGGGCCACAAAATATCGTTCCACTAGCCACGAGTTTGAGACCCCTGCTTTAAATTGATCCATTTTAATATCAAAAGAGAAATTATATAAATGTTGACATTTATGCCCTTGGGTGAATTCCATAATTTCCCAAAGGATACTCCTTGAGGGATTAATAAAGTTCTATGTAGCAGTCCCTTTGAGCTACAACAGCACCCCCTGTGTTTGTGCGTATCTTGTTAACGATTGGTGACTCTGAGATGTGTTGTGCTGCAGTGGACGTTCTCAATCCTGTCTTTCCAACATTGATTCACCAACATTTATAAGTTTCATCTCTGCTGAGCTCAGAATCACAACTCAGCTACAAGGCAAAAGCCTCTTTTACAAAACACTCTCCTTGTATCCTGTCCCTGGAAACGTGTGTGTGCATGTGCGACCGTTGATGTTGGTTGTGGAGGCCAGCAGGTGTGAGCCACTGCGAGATTGAAGTTGTGGACACAGGAGGAAGCGGATAAGGTCCCAAGTTACTGGGACACATGTGTGCACACACACACTCTCACACACACAGGAGCACGCACTCACACACATACTCATAGTCAGAGGCGTGCGTTCAGGGGCCTGTCTGGCAATGTCCCTGCGGCCTCATTATCACCACTGGCTTTGTCCTCAGCTTGCCTCCCTACACACAGACACACACTCACATATGCTCACATATACACACACACACCAGCCCCCATCTCCCCATAGTGTGCACCCCAGCCCCAAACATACATATTAATGCTTCGACTGGGAAGGGGGCTAAAGGGGAGGCAGGGAGAAAAGAAAAAAAACCTGAGTGATAGAGAGAAGGACAGAAGAGGGAGAGGGGAAGGATGGAGAGTCGGAGCGAGATGGAAGAGGGAGCTCGCTAGATGTGCAGCGGAAATCAATTCTGCAAGAAATGCAAAGCTCATTAAAAAGAAAACTTCTGCCTAAACCAAATTCATTTGGGTAATAAGGTCTGATAAGGAGAGGACGTGACCAGATCACGCTCTGCCAACAATGACTGTGTTGGTCAAAACAGAGAGAGAGAGAGAGTTTGTATGTGCTTTTAGAAAAAAAGGAGGAATGAGAAAAATGGGGGGTGGGAGGGACAAAGCAGAAGTAACTTTGGCAGACAGAGAAAGTGTCTGCCAGTATTAATCTCATTCCACTGCTGGTTGGCCTGAAGTTCAACCGTGGACACAGAATGAAGTCAAAGGAGTAGCAGAAACACTAAAAGGTAGCACAGTGTAGCAGAAGAGAGCCTTTAAGCTGGCAGCGGTCGGCGGTCAGGGCGCCTGAGTGCTGAGAAAGGCAGGTGAGACACGACACGCCTCTTGATTCTGGACAGCACAACATTCTGAAATTTCATTACATCGTTACATTTTATTATTTTCTGAGCGCTCTGTTCTCAAACTTATCTGGCCTGTTCTGGTCCAGACACAGCTGGCAGGCATTTCTTAGTGCATTCACGTACAACAGTGGCTCTCAATTCAGCAATTTAGGCAGGTTTCATAGAGTTGACTTTATGTTGTAGATATGTCGATGAAGTAGTCCAGTGGTTTCAATCTCCCTGTTTGAAAATATCTTATCAAGGGTTGTTTAGTCTGGCAGCCATCATTAATTCCAATGGGTAACGTCCAAAAATAAAAAAACTAAACCTTAAGTGATCAGCTGCAAACGTGTGCATACATTTTTGGAACCCCCTGTCTGAAGGCTGCTCTCCCTGAGTATCGTCTATTTTTGTTTGATGAGAAATTTTCAATTTGAAGACAGGAAGTGAAATTAAACTGCTGACGTCCATAACACGTGAGTTCTTACAGAATGGTTATAGTAACTGAAGTAACTCATCATATGGAGGGAGAGCTACTTCCTCCCATAGTGAGTCTATCAGTGTGTCTCTGTGTGTCTGTCTCAGGCTGTCAGAATCTGTCTTGGCAGGTCTCTGGATCCATCATTATTGACTGTCAAATCTCTATAAATGATTTAAGGTGTGTGTGTGTTTTTTTTCCTGTCCATGTGTGTGTGTGTGTGTGGATGTGTGTGTGTAGAGCCAGAGGCTATCTTGTCCAGCAGAGGAGATGGAGGCAGCAGAGAAAGTGCTCCTAGCCAACAGACCCCTGAGCCAACTCAGCACACACCTCATTCACATGGTGAGACCAACACTCCTGCAGCCTGTGTATTGTCAATGAGTGTGAGTGCGTGTGTGTCTGCTCTGCAGAAGAAGTGAAACAGGGGTAGAAAAAAATAAAATAAAAAAAATAAAAAATGGGAGAAAACATGCCGATCAACTTGTGTTTTTCCAAGTTGTCTAAAGCTAAGTTTTCACACAGAGGAAAGTTGAATAACTCTGGATGTATGATGCAAGTAAGTCATACAAATGCTCATGCAAAAATGAAGGCTGGCTGTATACAGTAAGTATGTGTGTTTATATATATATATATATATATACATATATATATATATATATATACATATATATATATATATATATATGAGAGAGGGAGTTCAATTTAAGTGCACCTATCTAGCCATTTTCTATAGTCTTCCTGACAGTAACCAGTATCACTTAATTTCTGCAGCAATGGCAATGTACTGTACATTGTATTGTTCATGTGCCATTACCTTTAGTGGTGCCATTAAAATTGACAAGGCAAGGGTATACAGTATATATCAGGCATGGTCAAACTAAGGTCCGGGGACCAGATGCGGCCCGTTGATCTTTTTAATGCGGCCCGTCAATCTAGTCTGAATTAATTAATTACTTTATATAATAATTTTACTTCTGCCTTTCCCTGCAATAATGCAGTTTATACATGACTTTAACATGCCCTTTATCTTAGGTCAAACTAACGATCCACCTTTCTGCCAATTTTACGACCAATTGTGGCCCACGAGTCAAAATATTTGCCCATGCCTGATACATGTTTAATTATACAGTATGTGTAATCAAATCAGAATATTGACAGTAACAGTATTAAAAATTTCATATATACTTGAAAAAAGTAGTCTGCCTTTAAGTCTGCCTTTAAGCATAAACCTTTTCCTTAGCTTTCCTTGGAAGTGTTCTTTGAATGACCCGTGTTGTTTTTGTCGTACTTTCATCTTTACTTTTGTCAGTTTTCTCAGTTCTAAACTCTCTTTGTTAATTCTTACTTTTTTTTCTTACAATCTGCTTATTTATTAACCTAATTACCAACCCATTATCTTAGCAGTGATTTCCCAACTTAGTTCTTCTCACATTTAACTCAAGATGGAAAATCACTCCTCGTAAGGTGCCGTGTGTGGGCGCGAACCACTTTGAGATGCTAAATGCTTCATAAATTCTCTCATGGAGAAATTGATTAAGGTTTTTGATGTAATTGTAGGCGAGACCTGGCGAGCACCTAACTTGGCATTTCCATAAAGCTGATAACAGTTTTGTAGTGGGGAAAAACAATGTTTTTGCACTTAGTATAAATATTAATCCTATAATTCTGAATAAAACAGGTCTGATGCGGTTAAGCACTTCAATGGAGCAGGATACAATCTGTGAAGCGGAAGGAACAATTAGATCTGAGATAAATGTAGACATATTGTCACAGCCACATACTGGAACAACACACACTACCACGGATTAAATGACTTCATGTTGGATATTAATGAAATAATGTGGTGCAGAGTTAATCTTTCCTCAATGCACACCAACGATCTTAGACTAACAACTTATCGTTAAATTAGATTTAGTCATTTGTTAATGGCCTTTCTGTTTAATTTCCTTCCATTTGTTCCTTTCTTCTTTTTTTCTGTAATTGCTTTGGCCAATTTATTTTACCCAGAGTAATTCCATGCTGTGCAAAATGTATCAAAATGAGTCACTAAGTCAGTTCAGTAGTAAAAGTAAACACAGGAACAGAAAAACTACCTCACATAAGATAATTAAGTTTCTTACAAAGTCTTTCCTGAAGTTTTTATTTTAATCACTGCTGGAACTCTTAGATGAGATTTGATTAAAAGAGCTAATTGTTTACCAAGCACAGTTTGTGATGTAACAGCACCTTGAAAACATTGTTTCTTTCTCTCAAGAAAACTTTGTTACACTAAAGCCGAGTACCACTTATCCCATATTTCAGTTAACAAATTAACAACACAGTGTAGATGAAACAAGTGTCGGTCAGAACTCAGAGACTTAGTGAGGTATAAACACCTCCTCTATGAATCATGTCAAACTGAAGAAGAGACGCTGGTGAATTTATCACTAAGTCACTTCTTTCAATGTGAGGTGAGACACATCTGACAGGTCCAGTCCGGTTCCTTTACCACTAGGCCAACACTACCTCAAATGTTAACCTACAGACTAAGAAAGAATTTTTTTTTTGTCATTGTGACATTGTGATTTACACCACAGCGCACAACAGAAATTGGTCTCTGCATTTAACCCATCATCAAAGTGAGCAGTGGGCAGCTATTGAGCGCCCGGGGAGCACAGTGTGAGGGCTCAGCAGTAATTTGGCGGTATAGGGGGATTCGAACCGGGGATCTTGCGGACCCAAGTCTGCTTCCTTAATCACTGGGCCACCTGTCTCTTATACACATCTTGAAGGTGATTTCCGGGACTTCCGTCCTGTGTTAATGCCGATGTGTGACTGGATTTCCTGCCTCTGGTTCTGAAGGTTGCTGGGTGTTCTGGTGCTGCCCCTGTTTCGCCTGTAAAACCAGCAAGGCTTTCGGCTATGGCCTCTGTCTCCCCCTGCTGGACGTCTGCAGCTGCGTCCATCCCGCCACGATGGTGATCAGAACCAACGTCCGGTACCAC